>BSBK01000836.1:0-425000 GCA_027943335.1 Chamaecyparis obtusa | reverse complement strand
GGGAGAGCATGATGGTGCATGAGAATGTGTAAAAAGAGACCTTGTTGGAAAGGAACTAAAGTACAAAGATGACATTGAGTTAATATATGTCGAAACGATTGTGTGATGGTGTAAATCTATGATGGGACTAGGTAATGAAGGTATGTATACGGTTTATAGGTATTTTTGTTTGATACATGAATCTAACATTGAACACTATCAATATTGTTGTACACTTACAAGATCAAGTAACGTGCACTTATTAGAAATTCAAATGCAAGGTCGCTAGTTATTTATGCTAGACAAATTGTATGTTTTTCCTCTTCATGTGTGATTTTTTGTGGGAAGAATGTGAATCACAAGAGTGGGTTGACCAATGGTATTATAGACATTTGGTTCTTATTAATACATATCAAGTTCCTAAAGCACTATAATTGAACTTGATAAAAGCATAAATGGATTTTGACCATGTATCTAACCTAGTCAAACCAGGTAATTTTTTGAATTATTACTTAGGTGAAATTAATTTTTAACTCATTTTATTACACTTTATATTATTTTTGGTATTAACTTATCATACTATAAAATACAAACCTTGTGTACATAATTGTTGCATATAAGAACAATGAAGAATGAACAAACTAAGTTTGTGTCATTGTATCGAGGCCAAAAAAATTTGACAAAGGAAAGATATTGAGTACCAAATAGGGTATGTTGTTGTTTCAATGAAATGGCTTAGAAGGTATCCTATAAAAAAAAAATTATGTTTGGTTGTTTGAGGACTTTGGCAGACAAAGATATATTCTTCATCACTCTAACCTTGTTTTTGCAACAAATATTCAATTGATTATGTATCATGGTAAACCTCTTAACAAGAATTTATGAAGAGTTTGTGTATCTTAAAATGAGAAAATAATTGACACAATAAGGGTTAGAGTTGATCCAACAAGTTCACTTGATTAATTTTGGGTCATCTACAAGTTTTCAATCACTTGGAGTGTTGCAATGAAGAATGATTCTATAAAAGGGTGGAATGATTTTAGGAATTTTATATATATTTTTGGTGAAAAATATAAATTCACCTTTGTGTATATATAAATTGCCATGATCTTATCGTATGATAGTTTGGCCTTTGGAAAAGTTAAATCACTTATCTAACTTATCTAGAATGAATCTAGCTAGACCATATGTTTGACCAAAATTAATTTTTAGTTAGATAATGACCCCCACACACATCCTTTTTTGATAAAAAGACATAAATCATGGATTTGTGCACCCGAATTTTCTCTCTTTAATTATTGTTCTACAATCTAACACACATTGTAATAAGACCTTATGTCACTTCAAACAATTGTGAATCTCAACCTCATGCCCTAAAACTTTGGGGTATTATAAAACATGTTCTAATATGATTCTCCACAAGTTTTGATGATTTTTCACTAAGGTAAATGGGGTTATTACATTTTGTTTTCTCTCACTTTACCCTAGGTAGGGTTTCTATCTATTCACAGAGAATTTGCAATAACTCTTACCAAACTCAAAAAAATTCAATGAGACCAATTGAAAATGAAATTAGATTCACAACACTAACTTCTCCAACTAGTTATAGATTATTAAATGAAAGGTACAATCTATACAAACCAAAAGAACAGTCTACAATGTGAGAAACATTTAGAAATAATACACAAAAACATGGGTTTCTTCTTCTTCACAATCTCCAACCTCTGAACTCAAGTTGGAAATAAATATTTATATATTTTCAACCATACAACTTGTCCCAATTGACAACTAAACATGTTTTTAACAACCACAACAAATTTGACAATTTGGACAAAATTGTTTGACAACTTTTGTGCAATTTTAATAACTTTTGACAAATTGGTCTTAAACTCTCCAAAATGGATCAAGATGATCCCAAATGGTCTTAAATAACCTTTTTGGACTCAAACACACCTAAACATCCTAAAAAACCAAACAATGACAAAATGCACTCAACAATGCCCATGATGCCCCCATTTCATAGTCAAACCAAAATATGTGCAAACCTTAACTCCAGACCCTAAAATTTTGGGAGCTTATAAAATATGACATCTCGAACCTCTCCACAAATTTTTAGGTCATTTCCTTGTGTTTTTCATATTTTGTAAACTAAAAACCTTGTAGGGCACACAAGGGACATCACTGGTAGGGTATAGCATTGAGCATTCGAATGAGTTGACATGCACAATGGGACCATGCCTAGGGTAAACCTTCCCAAACATACATGATTGGGCTATCATATCATGCCCATGACAACAAGAATAATATTTTGGCTACCTTGCAACCTTGCACTAAATGCATCTGATGATTTTTGCATCAACAGAAAAATTGTTTCCCTATGAAAACCACTTCAAGTCTTGAAAATATGAGATAATTTATTGTAGAGGGGTCTCACATGACCCTATAGGTTCAGACATATCATTTGCAAGTGCCAAAATTTTCAAGAAATAATCTGTCAAAATTTGATGATTTTATGCACTTAGGGCACACAAGGGACATCACCAGTAGTGTATGGAAATGAGTGTTTATATGAGTCAAGAGGCAAAATGGGACCATGTATAGGGTATATATGACCAATAAGATGTGATCATGCTATCAGATCATGCCCATGATGAGAAAAAATAAGATTTAGGCTACCTTGTAACTTTGCACTAAATGCATCTGACAGTTTTGCATCAATAGAGAAATTGGTACCCTACAAAAATTACTTCGAGTCTTGAAAATTTGAGATAGGTTATTGTAAGGTAAAAAAACCAGTTTGAGTCTTGAAATTTTGAGATAGATTATTGTAGATGGGCCTCACATGACCCTTTAGATTCAGATAGATCATTCACAAGAACAATTTGCAAGAAATATCCCCTTAAAGTTTGATTGTTTTATGCATTTAGGGCACACAAGGGAAATCATCGATAGGGTATGGTGTTGAGAATTTAGGCGAGTCGAGAGGAAAAATGGGACCATTACTAGGGTAAACATACCCTATAAGACATAATTTCACTATCAGTTTACACCCATGATGAAAAAAATGAGATTTAGGCTACCTTGCAACTTTGTATTTAATGTATATGACAATTTTTGCATCAATAGAAAAATTATTTCCCTATGGAAACCACTTCGAGTCTTGAAAATAAAAGATAGGTTATTATAGAGGGGCCTCACATGACCCTATAGGTTTAGATAGATCATTCACAAATACCAAAATTTGTGAAAAGTGGTTTGTCAAAGTTCAACAGTTTTATGCACTTAGGGCACACAAGGTACATTGTCAGTAGGGTATGGCATTGAGCGTTCAGGTGAGTTGAGAGAAAAAATGTAGCCATAACTAGGGTAAAATCATGCAATAAAAAATTATCATTTTTTTGGTTTGTACCCATGATGAACATAATGAGATTTAGGCTACCTTACAACTTTGCGTTGAATGCATTTGACATTTTTTGCATCAACAAAAAAATTACTTCCCTATGAAAACCACTTCACTTCAAGTCTTAAAAATTTGAGATAGGTTATTGTAGATAGACCTCACATGATCCTATAGGTTAAGAGGGATTATTTTTAAGTTCCATGTTTTGTGAGAAATGACCCATCAAAGTTTGAAAATTTTATGCATGTAGAGCATACAAGGGACATCTAAGTGTTTTGTCAAGTCGAGAGGGAAAATGATACCATACCTAGCGTAAACCTACCCAATTGGACGTAATCACACTATCGTTTCATTCCCATGATGAAAACATGAGCATGAAGCACATTTTTCAAGTCCATGTACAATGAATAGAGATATATTATCAAGTCATTCAACATCAAGAATCATCATCCAAATGCAATTTAAAGTCATTGTGGGGATATTATGGATAGAAGGAGGGAATACAATACTAAATGAAGCAAGTTTTCTTAGGATAATGACTATTTCGAAGGATGTTTTGATTGCTTTAGTACAAATTCATCTTCTTGGGATCTTCATTTTCTTTATTTCATAAGATTGTGATCCCATAGCATGAAATAGTTGTTAAGTCCTTGAAAATGCTTTAGGGCAACACTGATATTTCTTAAGGAATAGTGGCTAAAAGATATGAGGACTAAGATTTAGGAAATTAAGAAACATGTGTCAAATCATTGATCTAAAATGTGTCAAGGGTTGTTGTATGAAAGGAGATAATGTTGTTTTGATAGAACAAAGAGAGACACTGTGAAATGAGGACAAGATCTCAGTGATCCCACAACATGAAATAGTTTTCAAGACCTTGAAAATGATTTGGGGCAGAAATTATATTTCTTAAGGAACAATGACTAAAATAAATTAGGACTGAGATTAAGGAAAATTAAGAAGCATGTGTCAAATAAATAATCTAAAATGTGTCAAGGAATGTCTTATGAAAATATATAATTTTGTTTTGATAGAATAGAGAGACACACAATGAAATGAGGACAAGATATTAGTGATCCCATAGTATGAAATAGTTGTCAAGACCTTGAAAATTATTTGGAGAATAGATGATATTGCTTAAGGAACAATGGATAAAATAAATTAGGACTGAGATTAAGGAAAATTAAGAAACATGAGTCAAATCATTGATCTAAAATGTGTCAAGGACCGTCGTATGAAAGGAGCTAATGTTGTTTTGATAGAACATAGAGAGACATAGTGAAATGAGGAAAAGATCTCAATGATCCCATAGCATGAAATACTTATCAAGACCTTGAAAATGCTTTGGGATAGAAATGATATTTATTAAGGAATAATGACTAAAAGAAATTAGGAATGAGATTAAGGACAATTAAGAAATATGTTCCAAATCATTGATCTAAAATGTATCAAGGACTATTGTATGAAAGGAGATAATGTTGTTTTGATAAAATAGAGAGAGATACAAAGAAATGAGGATAAGATCTCAGTGATCCCATAACATGAAATAGTTATCAAGACCTTGAAAATCCTTTTGGACGGTGATGCTATTGCTTAAGGAATAATGGCTAAAAGACATAGGACCGAGATTAAGGATAATTAAGATACATGTGTCAAATCATTGATCTAAAATGTGTCTAGGACTATCATATGAAACAAGGTAATGTTGTTTTGATAGAATAGAGAGAGAGAGAGACAAAGAGAGTTAAATGAGGATAAGATCTTAGAGATAATACAAAGGTCATCAAAGGAATTATTAAGTTTTAATAAGGCCATTTACTATCACAAAGGCATGAGTATCAAGAAATAAACTTGAAGACATAAGTAAAAACAAAGTCATTATACATGTAAAGATAGTTGGGAATAATTGCAAATACATAAACATGTACTCCTAACTCAAATTCAGGGGTTGCAGAAGATAAATAAGGAATAAATTGCTTATATATGTGTATTGCACATATAGTAGTCTAATTTATTACTTTTTTATGAAACATACATTCATGAAATATTTTGCACATGTTTGGAAATGTTAGAGAAATAAGTTAATTTTATTTTTCTTTTGGTTTTATTTGTTTTCATCAAGGTTTGAGGGAGATATCATCATTTCTTTATGGACAAGTAGAAACCCTACTTAGGATAAATAATGAAAAAGAAAAATGCACAACTTATCCCTCCACTAGTGAAAAATACAAAAAAATGGTGGAGAGGACTATAATAAAATTTTCTACAAGATCCCCAAGTTGTAGGGCAAGAGGATGTAGTTTTCATGTGCAATAAATGATTCTTCCTTCTAAGATAGTGTTTAATAATTATATGACAATGAGTAAAGGGTGTCATCTAATGAAAACCAATGTCAATTTGAATGTCCATAATATATGGTGTTGATAAGGTGTGTATGTGGTGTCTTATAGGCTTGAACCAAGTGTCAAAGCATTAGAATTGGGTCGTATGTTCCCTTGTTCCTAGAAAGGGTAGAGTTGGCAGTCCAATGGGACATCATGGACAAAGCTTGAAAAATGAATCATAGATTTGGCTAAACAATTGGAGACTCATGTAGAAGGATGTTGCAAGATCCTTAACAAGTCTGTCTTAGGAGTTTGAAGTAACATTGTGTTTGTGTTCCCATTAGACCAAAAGGATTGTCTCCATTGCATTAGCAATCGAAGGTGCTTTGTACAAATATGCCATAACATCATTTTGACCAATGAAAGAGAGTTATATCTAATCTTTTAGGACACATAAAAAGTTTTCCAATGTAATTTTGAAGTGTCCAAGGCATGTATGTTCAAAGATACCTAAGTAGGCCAATAGTAGTGGTCTAAGAAATAGTACATAGGTTGCACCTATGTTGGGATTGGTGATTTAACCTCTGCAAGTTTTGATTATTTGTCATGTTAAAGGTCTTTCCTCCACATAAATTCCAAATTATTGTAAGTATCAAAAGTATGATTAACAATAAATATTGTATTATCATAATGAACTCTCAAAACTTTGAAAACTTAGTAAGACCTTAAATCAATTACAATAAATATGTTTGCATTATAGTAAGATAAATGTTTTCAATAAATGAAATGAAATAAATATAAGAATTATCATAATATTACCAAGACATGCACATAATGAAAACATTGGATTGAATATCAACTTTCATAACTTTCAAAATGTACAATAATTGTGTATGTATACAAAAATGCCATAAATGACAAATCATTCAAAGTTTTACAAAAATATGGCACATGCCATGTCAAGGTCTATATACAATAAAAATATCAAATATATACATGTATTGGTCCTTCAATGACCACAACTAACATTATATGTCTCTACCAAATCCCATGGTTATGGTGGATCATCAAAATCAAACCTCTTTGAAGTAGTATGTGGCCCTGTAAATGGATACACAACAATAGTTCAATTGCCAACTTAGATTACTTTTGTCAAAAATAGTTTGCAATTGTCAAAATAAAATCAAAATAACTATATATTGAACTATAATTTCTTTTTAATTGGTTGTTGATTACCTCATTTGTTTCTCTTTGTAATGCCTTGCCAGTGAACCCAAGACAAATTGAACCTAAACATGCAACTAAGTTTACAAAAACAAAATTCTTAAGAGTTTACAAACAACAACAATGTTTTACAATGCAGAAAAAATACAATATAATTTACAAATCACATACAAGTAAAACTCAAACATAGATTACAAATCTCAAGGGTTCCTTGACATAGATTACGTAAACATTAATTAATTACTTTAGATTAGTTATAATTATAAAACCTATGTATAAAAATGAATGATAAGTAAAACATCATAATAATGAAACATAAATATAACGGATACCATAAGGTATCCATAAGAATCCACATACACTGCATATGTTGCAGGGTATGTGATACACTAATCCAAAATAAAGTACAACATGATATCTCTTGAATAACTTATACAAGGAACATAGAATAAGAAAGATAAGAATACATCTCCAACCAAGATGAACAAGAAGGCACAACTGTTACATGGATCATCCATCAATGACACACGAATGTCAGAATCTCAAATCATAAAAGAATCACTACCACTCGACCTCATGGAACCTAAATGGTCCACTCCCACCGTGCTAAGGAGATAACAACAGACCCCACTCAAATATCAAACATCAACCATCAACACAAAACAAGCTAAGGAAAAGATCCTGAAAGCTTTCTAACTCAAAAGGTACAATAGGATAACAAGGTAAAACATACTCAACTAGAGGCAACCAACACATGTAGGAAACCTAATATGCATAAACGGAAGTGTCATCACATGAGCCAACTCTAAGGCTATCCTGGTAGTCTCTGAAGACCTCGATGCCTTAGTGAATCTATGTAGTATCGGTAACCTCTCATGTAGATGAGGTACCAACTATGCCATGATATCTAGTCCACCTAAGCTGCAAGCATCTTCCCACTCCTATCCTAGTAAAAAACTCAATCAAGTAACTCAAGCATGGGTGAGACACATAATATCTTATTAATTCATTTTAAATTCTCAATGTAGGAAACCTAAGATGCATAAAGGGAAGTGTCATCATGCGAGCCAACTCTAAGGTTATCCTGGTAGTCTCTCAAGACCTCGGCACCTTAGTGACTCTATGTGGTATCATTAACCTCTCGTGTAGATGAGGTACCAACTATGCCATATCCAGTCCATGTAGGCAGCAAGCATCTTCCCACTCCCATCCTAGTCAAAAACTCAATTACGTAACTCATGCATACGTGAGGCACATAATATCTTATTAATTCATTTTAAACTCTCAATCTCATTTAATTTTCACTTAATTGAGTCAATTGTAATAGGTTATCTTGGCAGAAACTTGTGGGCTCCGATGCTTATTACAAGCCACTTCCCACCTATACACTTAGTTAACCTACCTAGGTTCACAATTTAGATCACAAGAAGATGCTAACAATAATCCTCAATTCAATAGGAACACACCAACTCTCAAACCACAATATCACAACAACACCCTCAATAAACTTCAATAATAAAATACTTGAGGGAAAAATATAAACATTCACCCAAAACCCAAGCCTCTGATAACATTCCTAAAACAGTCCACATAAAACACCCATAAAACCCATAATCACATTTAAAATACACTCACATATCGACTCATAAAGTTCTCAACCAATGATTTGATATTCTTAATTAATACCATAATTACACTACCCATTACAATTTAATTGATCCAAAAAAATAATCTAAGTTTTGTTTCACAACACAATAAATTTTATAATATACCAAACCCACTAAAAAAATTATACGAAATATATATTGAAGTGTAACAAGACCACTTAATTAATTATCATTACAAATAATACTAATCAATAATGAAAAAAATAACATTAATAATAACCTAATTATTAATTAATAATATTAATTAACAAATATTAATATTAAATTAATTATCAAATATTAACATCTATTATTAACAATGTTGGAGGATCTTTGAAGAAGAGAAAGAGTGGAACACAATAATCAAAAGGAAATACCATCTCACTTCTTTAGAAGGCAGCTTCCACTCCTTTAATGACATCCAGGGATCATTTATTTGGAACAATATAAGTAAGGGTAGGAAACTGATCAGTAAAGGGGCTAGATGGAAGCTGGGAAATGGCAGGAAAATCCACTTCTGGGATGATAAATGGATCCTGGACAAACCCCTCATAGAAGTTGAGGAGTGGAGCTTAGTGATTTAGGAATGCAAAGATTCTATTGGGGTCCTTGTGAGTGACTACTAGATAAATGAAGAATGGATTGACTTGGGGTTGAGGGACATTAGACTTATAGAGGTTAATAAATAGCTGAATAACTAGTTTATTAGAGATAATGAGTGTGATGAACTGATATGGGGGCCTACTATCTCTAGAAAATTCTTGATTGCTTCTGCTTCAGCTCTTCTCATTTCCTCTAGAGATCAGCCTTTCTATGCTCAAGTATGGAATAAAGATCTTACCCCTAAAATTAACATGTTTTTTTGGCTGCTTGTACAGAATAAAATCCTTACTATGGATAACCTTATGAAAAGAGGCTTTCAAATGCCTAATAGATGTATCATGTGTTGTGAGGAAGTTGAGTCATGCAACCACTTGATGATACACTGCTCCTTTGCTAGAGAAGTCTGGGACACCATTTTTCTATCTCTGAATTTGAAGTGGGTCAAACCTCAAAATATCCAAGACTTTTTCCAACAATGGCAGAGCCCTTTTTATGATAAAAATGCTAAGAACCTCTGGAAACTTGTCTTTCCTCATTTTACATGGTAGATATGGAAGGAGAGGAACAACAGAATTTTCAGAGATAAAAAATCTACTCTTTCTTATAGCTAACTCTGTTACCAGAAGTTTAATGGAGAACTATAGAAGTAGTGGTAGAAAGGATTGCAACTCTTGAAATCCTAGTCTTAAGAAGGATATATCCATTTCTTGGGAGAATTTGAAGAGTGGAAATTACCTGAATCCTAGAGATAATGTTATGTGATCCGCTCCTCCCTGGGGTTGGTCAAAAGGGAATTTTGATGGTTCTGCTAGAGGAAACCCTGGAAGAGCTAGAGGGGGAGGCCTCATAAGAGACTAGGCTGGAAATTGCCTTGGGGCTATAGAGGTTCTACTGGGGATTCAAACTAACCATGTGGCGGAGGTTGAGGGAACACTTTATGTGGTTAATCTTGCCAAAGATATGGGTTGCTTGAAACTTTGGCTTGAGGGTGACTCCTCAATATTGTCAACTGTATTAAAGGGAATGCAGACTGTTCTTGGACTATAGCCCATATAATAAATAAAATCAAAATGTTGCTCATCACCTTTGAAGAGTGCCACATCACCAATATTTACCGTGAAGGTAATAAGCTAGCAGATAGGCTGGCTAACGAAGGTACCCAAAGTGACATCATCAAATCTTGGAGAGGGGAAGGAAATCTAAATTCTGAGATCATGAGTCTAATCACATTTGATAAAATTAATCACAATGAAGGGCATGTCACTTAATGTTATGATGACAAGGATGAAATAATTCTCAAGGAAGGCTACATGTAATGTGAAGTGTGGGATAATGATTTCGGTTTTAATGATCTACGGAGCCTGGGTTAATTCAAATAATCACAAAAACATAAGAAAACATTGCAGTAACAAGAAGATTAGTTGCAAGGAGCTGAGCCAGGATAGTGTCTGAAAACACAAAATGGGAGGCGGTCTGAGAAGAGAGGAGATGACTGACTATGACAAATGGAGACAAGATAGGAAAATCTGGAAGAAGCTGAAAAAGGGAGGGGTCTCTCAGTATATCAATAAGCTCCAGGGCTATGACAAACATGTGACTTCCTTGTTTACTGATGACTAGGTTAGAGGTAAAGTAAATTTATGGGGAAAATCTTTCCCCCTTACTCTTACTCTTATGGATGAGATAACGGGATTACCCTTGGAGGGAACCCATTTCCATAGAGGTAACCATAGGCTTGGTACTGAAGCTTTTAACCTATTTCCTAAAACTGTTGATGAAAAGGCCATCATGACTAAAGGGAAGGGGGATTATGTAGATATTACCAAAATTAAGGATTTTTGGGCTAAAATGTTGAAGGTTATGATCGAGTATTTCATGTTTGATGGGCACTATTCCAAAATCTACAACCTGCATTTCATCCTAGTTAACCACTTCAAGCATAACAAGAGGATTTCCTTCCCATATTTTCTTTTGAGCTCCCTGAGTAGTAGCATCACTGAGCATAGGAAGAAGCAAAATAACCCTGTGTTACATGAGGGGTTGATCCTCCTTATTTTTGACTATGCTAGAGATATTATCCTGGACCCTATTCCTAAAAGGGTCAAAGGTAAAACTTTAGAGACTATTGAGGGGGATAGAAAAGCCGAATCCAGCAAAAAGAGGAAGAAAAACAAGGAAAATGTTTCTTACTACAGTGAAGAAGATGATAAAAAGAGGAAGAAAAAGAAAGTAAAAAGTTCTGATAGTAGCGAAGATGAAACTAAGGAAAAAATCCCTATTTCTGTGCAAATAGGAAATGCTAATGAATAAAATGTGGAGATGGATCTTGGAAGCATCGAGTAGGAAGAGGACAGGATTTTCATAATTGAGGATGAGAAGGAGGAAGAGGAAGATGGGAAAGATGGGGACTACCATGATGATGAAAAAGATGAGGAAGGGGCTGAAGAGGAGAAAGAAGAAGAGGTGGATGAAAAAGATGAGGAAGGGGCTGAGGAGGAGGAAGATGAGGCCCAGGTCTCCCCTACTGAGGATGATAAGAAGAATGCCCTGGACCTCCCTCCTAAAGAAGAAAAAATTGATGCCCACTTGGATAATGAGGAAGGTTTGGATTTGGCTAGTAAAGATGATGGGGAACCCCATAAGGAGGACTCTCTAGGCCTTCTGGAGGGGTAGGATGAAGAGGAAATTGAAACTGGTCAGAACTCCCCTGTCATTGATGAAAAAGAGGAGGAACAAAAAGAAATGGGTGCTAGTACTGATCAAAATGCCACTAAGGAAGAAAAAAGTCAAAAAGATGATATTATCGCTCCCCTGGAGGTTGCTATGAATCTGGATAAGGTTAACAATGATGAAGGTTAGAGTATTCCTTAGGACTGGATCAGTCAAGAGATATATGAGATTAAGCTCCACCTTCATTCTTTGGAGAAAACTATGGAAACCCTGAATGCAAAGATGGAGAAGCTGGAGAACAAGATTCTGGATAAGGTAAATAATAAAAGTTGGAAGGAGGAGATAACTACCGAAATCAACAAAATTGTTGACAACAAGGTGAAGGAAATTAAAGTCAAAGTTAGCAACAATGGAAAAATGATTAACGAAGTCCTGAGCCACAACAATGAAGGACTCAATGTGGCTGTCATCAACCTGAATATGCTTCACAACTACCTGGAGAAAAACCAGGTAGAAAACATGACCATAACTATTGAAGACGATGCTGGGAATGTAGGTCTAGGTACTAGAACTAGAGGGCGTACTAAAAGGAAGATCCCTGAGAAGCCAAAGGAGCCGAAGGACCTGAAAAAAGCAATCTAGAAGATGGAGGAGCTGAAGATGAAGGTGGACAAAATGATAAGCAATTAGTTTTGTCCTGTTCATTATTGGGTGTTGCTGGTAGTGTTGCTAGATCTGTTTTCTTTGCTTTTGTTGTTGTTTCTAGTGTTTTTTTGGGCCCTGCTTTGTTCTTTCCAGCAGGCGTATCATTTTGGAAAACTTTAATGCTTTATCTTTTTGCTATGATGTAAATGGTTTCGGGTTCCATTCAAAACTTGTTTTTACCTTATTCAAAAACATCTATTATTAATAATTATTAATTAATGTTTAATTAGAATAAATCTAAATTAAATAAAAATTGACATTATAAATTTAATTTATAATTTAATAAACAAACAAAAAAAATTAAAATTAATATAAAGAGTAACACTCAAGTATGGGGGGGCACGACACCTTTCCCTATGCGGCTCCACCCTGGGTTTCCGCAATGACTTCCCTCGACAGCCGCTGACAACTTGTGTTGCAATGGTCTCCCTTGGGACTTGCTAGCAACTTGGCTATTGTGGCTTCCCTTGGGAGTCACCATCAGCTTGGTTGTTGCGGTTCCTTTGGGAGTCGCGAATAGCTTAGTTGTTGCAGTCCCTTTGGGAGTCATCGGTGGGTGGGGGGTGGTGGCCCCACCCACCCTAAAATATAATTTTATTTAATTTATTTATTTAACAAAAACCAAATTCATCAAAATTTCTCTGACACAGCAACATAGGTTTTACATTTTTTTTATTTTTTTTATTTTTAAAAGAACATAAAGCATATTATATGTTTTTGCAATACAAATGATTCTATTGACTAATTTCTGACAATCTGGAGATCAATTTTTTTATTCTAATTTTCTTCCAAATAAATAGAAAAGGGCAAACTAGATTTAATCATGTTCTAGGGTTTACAGAGAACTTTTAAAATATGATTTTCTTTTCTTAATCCAAATCAAAATGCAATTTTCTAAAACCAATACATGAAAAATTTACCAAAAATGCCTAGGGTTTCAACATGCATAAATTTTCTAAATTTTAAAACATTTAATATTCTAGATCTGGGTTTTCTCTCAAAATTTCCACACTAAGGGGTAAGTACAACAAGATGGTGGATAGTTTAGTGGCCACATCCAAAAAAAATGAAACTTTTTATAACTCGTGTGGGTTATACAAAATTTAAAATTGTGTTAGGCTTGGTTTTACCAAGCCTAGCCAAAAATAATTAAAAAAATGCCAATAGGACCTCAAAACCCATACGGGTTTTTAGGAATAAAAATCAACCTCAAAACTCGTACAAGTTTTGAGGAACAAAAATGTTCCTCAAAACACGTATAGGTTTTGAGGAACATTATATTCTCAAAAACCCGCGGCTTTGGACCATTTCCAATGCCATAAAGGAAGGAACAATCAATTAAGGAAGCCATTTTTCTTCATAACACGAGCATGTTTTGGTTCCATTTGCAAATTTTTCATCGATTCGCAATAATGGCACCACATCGGAAAGGTAAGAGTTTAGTGTTTTGATTGTTTTTATTTTTATTTTATTTGAAGTAGGGTTTTTTAATTGATTTATGTTTTTTTTAAAATTTTGATGTTAGATTCTACAAAGAATTCCCCAAAATGAGAAAGAAAACAAAGACCTCATGCACAAGAAATAGAAGAAAAAATTGAACATGAACAACAACCACAACCAAAAAATCCTCCTCCACAACCACAAAATCCTCCTCAACCTCAAAATAATTCTCCTCAACAGCCACCGCCACCCGTAAACCCTCCACGTCCTCGATTAGATCGTGTAGATGCCACACAAGATGATCTCATAAAATGCCTTACACATAATAGTGCCCAAATTTCTATATTAGTCAATAGGTTGAGGTCCTCTAGTATTTACCACCACTCAACCCTTGCCTCGATGCTAGAAAGAATGGCCAATAGTGCAAATGAGGTTTCTAGAGAGGTTACCAAATGGGGTTCATGGAGGGATATGTGTCGAGCATTTTATGCAGATGGGTTGTCATATGATGAAGTCAAAAATAAAGCCATACTTAAAAGTGACATATGTTCTCTTTTTACCGATCCTAGTACTAGTAACACCCTAGAACTAAATACAACTCTATTTCCTATACATTGGTGTGCTCACAATAGGATGAAAGAATATTTTTGGGATAGGTGGTATATGGTCTTTGATCAAGAACCCTGTAATAATTGGGAGGTGCCTCTATATTTTTTGAGAAAGCTATATTGTGAGTTTATCCTTAGCAAGAAGCCAAATTAATTTGACATCTGATAGTTCTAGGGTAGAGGGAGAGGCTCTACACAGGATAGACCTGGGGCCCTTAGGGTGGTACAATCACAAAATAGGAGGCCTCTAGCTAAAAAAACACATGGTTCATGTTGCGGTCCCAGTAGTTGTGAAGGATTCCATAGATTGACAGACCCTTCATGAAGCCACATAATTGGTTGATGTCATTATTGAGTATGGCACACATTTTGTCAAAGCAGACGGTGGATCAACACTTGTGCCACCTCCATCATCATCAAATACACCATTTGGATCAGCACCTATGCCACCTCCATCATCATTAGACACACCATTTGGATCAGCCCAACCCATTAAGCATATGTGCCCCAATTGTCAGGGTATATGTGTTGGGGTAGATACTGACATGAATGAGGATGGTTTGACATCTCATTCATGTACACATTACGGGGTAGATGTCATGCATTCATTGTTGAGGATGCAACCCTCATAGATGAATTGATGACGATGGTATTTTCTAGAGAGCGGAGATAGGTTTATTTATTTGTGTTTTGACATGTTATTAATTAATCATCTAAATCTTATAAAAGTAAATAATTTTTTATTTAGAGAATAATTTAAATTAATACATGAATAATATGCATTGCAAGGTGTAGTAGGTGATACGAGCACACCATGAAGTGTTCATTCGAGTACACATATATGTACACATGTAGCTTCAACACCTGAGGTAATTTTTAAAAAATATTCCTTAAAGTAGGATAATATGTATATTTCAAAATATATTTTGCTAATATATGCATATTTATTTCATGTTTTATAGGGCTTTTCAGTTGGTCAGATTTCTGGACTTGATGATATCACCCTTTCTACCATTGACTTTGGTTTTGAAAGCTTTGCGGTATAATATTTTTCACATCTCTTGTTTATAGTTTTAATTGAACCCATGCGATATCATATTCGTTTATCTTATGTTAATTTTTTTTTCTAGGGTACCCCACCTGATTTGAGGACACTGAGAAAGAGAAAGAAATCCTCGAGGACACCCAAATGACAAGAGGTAATTCAATAGAATTTAAGTTTATTTGTTGAATTGCATTATTCATGATTAAACATGTACTTGCAATCTATATTGATGAATGCACCTGAATTATTTGTTCTATATATAGAAACTATTGGGTTTTATAGAATTAATGAATGCACTTAATGTCGATGATGTTTAGGAGAGAGAAGAGGTAACATTTTTATATTTACTTTTAATTGCATTCTTGATCGTTCTAAATCTCTTAGAAATCCTTCCTCTATGACTATGACATATGTTATAATTGTTCATACAGGAATTGGTCATAGTTGCCTCATTAGTGGCGATGCCTCCTAAGAGTAAAGGAGACCCATCTGATGTCTCGATATGCTTTTTTTCTATATACATGTTAAACATATGCATTTAGATATGAGTACAAGCATTTTAATATTTTTTAGTGTTTCTTGACATATATGTTATTAAATTGTATTTATTTTATTTTACCTATTACAACCCTCTTCACAACCTCCCATGTATCCTCTGACTTTACATTTTGTTAGGGGTCCAACTCATGCAAGATGGGGACCATCAGCTTTAGAGAACAACCCAATTGTAGAAGAAAGAGATGAGGTAACCAACAATTCAACTGCCAACAAATTACAATCCGGTATTTAGTTATTTTGAGAAAAGATATCTGATTTTGCATTTGAATTGTTCTTGTGCAAAAACCCAGTGAGCCACCTACTACTTTGAAGAGGCTCAATTTCGATGATCCAATAGAGTCGTAGATATTGATAGAGATATACAAATCTAGTTGTGGTTATTGAATGACCAAATTTTGTATATATTCAACATTTTATTGTATATATTGACCATGACATAGTCGATGCCACATTTTTGTAACTCTATTATTGATTTTTTATGTATGCCATTTTTTTGATATGTACAGAATTATTGTTCATTTTGATATATATGAAACTTGATATTCGATCCAATTTGTTAATAGTGTGTTCATTTATTCATTGTTAGTATGTAAATATGCTTGTGTGTATGTACTCATGTGTAGGATTTATGCCTTAATTATATTCATGTGTATTCAAGTACATTATTCATAACCTAAATTCATGTGTACAGGCTACATGCATGACTTAAGTGAATTCATGTGTATGCTTCATAATCTATGTGCTACATGTATTCTTCATGACTTAAGAAAATTTATGTGTACGCTTTATGTGCTACGTGTGTTCACATGTGTAATTCATCATTTAAGTGAATTCATGCTTAATGTATTGCATTATATTCATGTGTATTTGATGCAAAGTGGTGAATGGTGTGGTGGGTAAGTATATCTTCAAATGGTTAAGGTTTGAGAGGTTTAGGCACTCGCTAGCCCTCTAGCCTCCAACACTCACAAATAACAAATACTTCAAAAAATCCTCAAGTACCTTACCAATACCCAAGGTGGATGTATTAGGTCTAAACAAGATGGATTTAAAAGGTTTCAATCAGTTCTAGGTTCTCAACCAACACCCAAAACTCAATTCCTCCAAACTATCTACTAGGCCTAATTGGTTTCCTAGTAGGTCACCAGTGACACTAAAGTGAAGTTTACTCACAACTTTTCAAAAGAACCAGTAAAATATCTATGGTTTCCGATACCCTTTTTAGTAGACTATAACATAACAAAAGCTTACTATAGGTTATTTTGAACCAACATACCCATCCTTAGAGTGTGCCCTTGTTTCAAGCACAAAATAGGGTCATTTTACAAAGAAAGTGTAATTTATAATTAATCCCAAACACCAATACTTTCAAAAGTATCTTTAAATGGTTCCAATATAAGGAAACACAAGTCAATTTGTTCCTTGGACCCCTGCAAGTATGAAACCCTCAATTTGGTCTCTCATAAGCCCTCAAAGCTAGGGCTTTCTCAATGTAGGCCTTCCAAGTACTTCTAGGCTTAGCCAATGGTGGATTCACAATTCATACACCATTATAAGACACTCCATGTCATAAAATATACACCTCATTCATCTAGATTAATGGCTGCTACTCCTAACCATGCAAATCCTTCAAAGTTCACTTCACAAATCTGGTGATCACCTTGTCAAATCAAATCTTTTGTAATGTATCATGTTATAGCTCTATTATACATGTTAAAGATACATAATTCCATGAGAATTAGTAAGCACATTCATGGAATGATGCTTCTACATCAAGATTTTGTCAAATAGTTATTGAGAAAATAGTGACAAAATCCAATCAGTCAATATAAAAGGATTGAAAACTGAACCAAATAACTTTTAGAGTATTCAATAAGGTTTGCAATGATGTTAAGAACACTCCTAAGGAACTAGAAACAATACACCAACACAAATGAATTCAAATCATGCAAAGAAGTGAGTAGAACTCTGAGTTTTATTCAAATTATGATCAACAATTCGTACAAAACCCTCACCAATCTGTACCATGCTATCTCCCAAGCATTCAAGGTTGTTTATAAGTTTGTTTTCAACTTCTATAACCAATCCCAAACATAAGTTTGTTTTAAACTTCCATAAGTTTGTTTATGTGTATGGATATCTAAATGTGTGATTCATGCCTTGAGCATATGATCAGTACGAGTATTTTTTTGTACGATCCATGCCTTACATGTATTTGTGGGTAACCTTCATGACTTTAAGTTTATCTTGAAATGTGATCATCCTGAGAACTCAAAACATCAATTAGTAGTCTATTATTGACCCTTTGACCAGATTTGAATATGTAGTCTTTATTATAAACCAAAATGGTCCATAGGACCCTAACACATTTAGGACATAGAGGACCCGACCTACCCTACTGATGATGTCCCTTGTATAACCAACTTAGAGCATCAACATCTATTCATTGTGGGCACAAACTAATGCTTCCATCATGTCTGGTTGGGTAGGTTTACCCTAGGAATGGTCCCACTTTTCCCCTTGACGCACCAAAATGCTTGCCGAAATACCCAATGGTGCTTAGCGCACCTTGGGGATACTTAGGTCTGCCATGGTCACAAACATTCTACTGACTTCGTGGGTGAAATGAGGTTGTCAGTAGCATTTACCAGCCCAATGGGAGCTAATGGCATAGACCGTTCAGTGCTAGGATGAACGGTTTGGAAGAAACCCAGTGGTGCAACTTTTAACTGAGCTTCATTGTAGGTTTTGGCATCAAGCGAGGTTGGCATGCCAAATTCAAACAAATTCAAATCTCCTAGGATGGATAGAAGTTATTTTAGGCTTTAGAAACATAATCTTGTAGCATTTGATAGTTTTTCGATACCTCTCACGGGGTCCTAGATACGAGCCTTAAAATATTGCTTCCTAATCGTGGTTAGTGCACCTTGGGACACTTTGGTCCGACATGGTCGCAAACATTCTTGTGACTAAGTGGGAAGAATAGGGTTGTCACTAGCATTTACCCTCCTAATCGGAGCTAATGGTGTAGACCGTTTGATGCCAGGATGAATGGTTTGGAAGAAACCTAGTGGTGCAAATTTTAACTAACCCTCACTACAAGTTTTGGCATCAAGCGAGATTGGCATGCCAAAATCAAACAAATTCAAATCTCCTAGAATAGAGAGAGTTTATTGTAGGCCTTAGAAACACGGTCTTGTAACATATGATGGGTTGATGATACCTCTCATGGGATCTAAAATACGAGCCTCAAAAGATCACTGCCCAATCGTGATTAGTACATTTTGGGGACACTTTGGTTCAGCATGGTTGCAAACATTCTAGTGACTAAGTGAGTGGAACAAGGTTTTCACTAGCATTTACCCTCCCAACCGGAGCTAATGGCATAGACCGTTTGGTGCTAGGATGAATGGTTTGGAAGAAACCTAGTGGTGCAACTTTCAACTGACCCTCACTACAAGTTTTGGCGTGAGAGAGAGAGAGAGGCAATAAGAAGAGTCATATATATACATATATACATATATATATATATATATATATATATATATACATATATACATATATATATATATATATACATATATATATATACATATATACATATATATATAGATATATATATATATACACACACACACACACACATATATATATATATACATATATATATATATATACATATATATATATATACATATATATATATATACATATATATATATATATATACATATATATATATATATATATATATATATATATATATATATATATATATATATATATATATATATATATACCTACATATTAACATATCATATATGTAAATCTATACTAATGTGTATTGTATTACACATTTACAAGTAATTTTTTTAATGTCTTCATAACCCGTACGAGTTATGTAGAGCTTGAAATTATGAGTTTTTGTTTTCAAAACCCGAATGGTTTATGGCTTGGTAAAAGGTTTGGAGTATGACCCTAATGCTTCCAAGCCCATTTTCACTCCAATTTTGTCCATTTACACATTTTTTCTTCTTTCAACATGATTTCTCAACTTCATCATCATCAACTTTACAAATGATCAAGTGGGTATCTCTAAAATTACTACCATCATCTCACACATCTTCTAATTTTTCTGACCATATAATTTTTTCTATTTTTGGACAATATTAGCATAGTAAGCTTTAATTTTCTTTACCAATGTCTTCACAGTCCTCACAGACATATGTCTACCATTTTTTTAATAACTTTGATCTACTTGACCAAATGCAAAACAAATTACATATTATTGTTCTACACTAGATTCTATACACTTAAATTTTTTTTTGCAATTTGGATTATTTTGATGAAAATTATGCCCAGCGCATGAATATGTAACATATTTTTAAGATGCGGTCACTTCAAAAAATCATAAAAAATAAAATACGCAACAAAAAATTACAAAAAATTACACAACTTATATATCTCACTCTTACCTATCATCCTACCAAAGGTTTTTGCAAAATGCTAAATCTAACTATAGAGTTTGTGAAGTGCACATAAACAACTATGTTATGTTTTTTTTGAAAAAATTAGGAACAATTTTTTGTGTGCAAGAGGTTTGACCCTCTTAATCCTATCCATTTAAAAAAAACTTTAGTATTTTAGAAACTAGATTGAGAGTACTATAATTCTTATTATTTACACAACTTCTAGTTTTGAGTGCATGGCCCTCAAATATCTTTGTGAAGTTCAGGTTTCCCTAATTTTAGAAAAAAGCGGCCACGTATACCCCCCTTTTTGTTCACCATCTTGGTGTACTTACCCAAAGATTTAATACCCAATTCAACCAAATAATTTAAAATCAAACAATAATAGAACCAAACATTCAACAAGCATTCCAAATGCAATGAAAACAATATTTTCAAACTAAATTTAACATAGGTTCTTCAAACCCTACATGAAATGCACAAGAAGAATCTGAAACAACAAAGATCAAAATGAAGACTCTACAAATCCAAAATACTCCTAAGTGAAAATAATCCTTCAAACAATCCACACAATTTTCTCCAAAATCTAGCCCCCCAAAACTTGTGTGTGAAGAATGACTTAAAGAATCCCCAATAATGAAAATCCCCCAAATAGACCCCTACGTGCAACTCTAATCATGAAAAAGAACTCAACATGCAACTATAAATCAGAAAATAGAACTTAACTCTCAACTCTTGCTTTTATCAATCATAATGCATGATTAATTTTTAATTACCATAATAAAATAATGCACTTTTTAAATTTTAAATCCTAACTCAACTTTAACTTTAAATTCTAATTTAATTTTCACTAAACCGAATGTGCAACTTAAATTTGCATTTTAATTATTTAATTACTCAATAAATACTTTAGCATAGAATTAACTATGCAAACTGATAAATTAAATATTAAATAAATCAATTATACCTTAAATTTCATGATTGAATTTAATAATTAATTAAACCCCCTTTATTCCATATTTAGACTTTTAATTCAATTTTTAATTAACAAATATATTTAATCAACCTTAATAATTAAATACTTTCTATATCTAATATTTCCACATCATAAAAATAACTATTCAAATACCATAATTAATCCTAATTTAATTATTTAAATTAAATAATTCACACAAGAAAAACCACTTGACTCCCAAAACCCAAAAATCAACTAACTTCATAACAAGCAAACACCAAGGAAGGGTTCACGAATTCACGTCACCTTGACGCATTCGGATAGGAAACTTAATAAAAAATGTTTCCCTTAATTTAGGACAATTAATGGATCGGGTTGGGATTTGGACTTGTATGTTATCTCCCCTCTCTTACCATTTGAGATATCATGATAGGGAACTCTCATCCTAACAATTTAGGGAAGTCGATGCTCAGTACGTACAATCCCGTGTAAAAGACAAACATGTACATACATGTATAAATATATAACAAATAATGGCGGGGATCAGCCAATCATGTGGATCTCGCAAGCAAGTAAATATGACTCCATCCCTCAACCACATCAAGCACATCAAACAGAAATATAAAACACATATGCCAAACATACACATGCAAGTATGGGGTTAGAAAAAACATAAATGTAAATAACATCCTAACCTATAAATATCCCCTCAATAGAATGGCTTTGTTCTAAGAAGATAGATTATGGATTCCATTATTGTTGCCCATGAGAATATCCACTCTTTAGAAGCTTCTAAAAAGTAAGGTTTCTTGATGAAGTTGGATCTGTTAAAAGCGTATGACAGAGTTGATTGGTCGTTCTTGTCTAAGATTCTCTTATCTTTTGGTTTTGAAAAAGGGGTGGTGAGATTAATTATGCAGCCGGTTACTTCGGTTTTGTCTTCTTTCATTGTTAATGGTGGTTCCTCTAACTTTTTCCTCCCCTCAAGAGGCTTGAGACAAGGAGACCCTATCTCTCCTATCCTTTTTGCTATTATGGCAGAGAGCCTTGGGAGATATATTATTAAACTGGTGAATGAAGGACAAATAATGGGTCTCCAACCTTCATATGCTAGATTGAAGTGCTCTCATGAACAATTTGTGGATGATACTATTATGATGGGGGAAGCCACGGTCAAGGAAGCTAGGAGCATGAAGAAGGATTTTATGACTTAATCTAATGCCACTGGTCAACTTATTAATTGGGAGAAAAGCTCTTTGTATTTCAGTAACACTCTTGAGGTAAGACAAAGAAAAATTTCCTCTATTGTTGGCTGTAAGATAGGAACGTTCCCTACTTCCAATCTTGGTCTACCTTTATGTCTGAAACTGGATGATACCTTTTGGAATAATTTATTAGACAGATTTCATCATAAACTTGCTAGGTGGAAAGGGGCTACTCTAAGCCAAGCTAGAAAAGTCCAATAACTAAAGGATACTTTGCAAAATCTTCCAGTGTATGCTCTTAGCCTCTTCAAAATCCCTCAAACATATGCAGATCTGATTGAGAAAATTCAAAAAAGATTTCTTTGGTCAGCTGTTGAAGAGAAAAAAAGGCTAAGCCTTATAGCTTGGGACAAGGTTTGTAAAACAAATAAATTCAGAGGGCTTGGAATAAGAAGTATCAAAAACACCAATAAGGCACTGTTGGCCAAAAAAATCTAGAGGGTTTTTGAAGAGAATGAGGAATGGATTTCTATACTAAAAATTAAATACCTTTTAAACTCTTTAGAAGACTCTCTAAGTATTCAAGATGATAGTCAAGGATCCTATATTTGGAACAATATTAGTAAAGCCAAGAATTTGGTTAGAAAGGGGGTCAGCTGGAAGCTAGGAGATGGCAGGAAGATTAAGTTCTAGGATGATAAATGGTTGAAAGATTGTCCCCTTAATGAGAACCAAGAATAGATAAATGCTAGTTAGGTTTGTAGAGAGACTATAGGTGAAATCGTGTCTGACTACTGGGACAATGAAGAATGGGTTGATCTAGGTCTTATTGATGAAAATCTCAAGATTGTGAATATGCAACTCTATTCCTGGTTTATAAGAAGGAATGAACATGATGTTTTGGTGTGGGGTCCTGAGGCCAGCACAGTAAATTTATTGTTTCCTCTGCTTTTACTCTCTTTTTTATGGAGGAAGAACAACCTTTATGCTCTCAATTTTGGAACAATAAACTTATCCCTAAGATTAATATGTTATATTGGTTCCTTGTTCAAAACAAGATTCTTACTGTGGACAATCTTTGTAAAAGGGGTTTTAACATGCCTAATAGGTGCTTCTAGTGTTGTGTTGAAGTTGAATCTAGTAACCATATGATGATGTGCTGTCCCTACACAAGAAAAGTCTGGGATGCAATATTCAAGAAGATCCAATTGGACTGGGTTAACCCTCATAATCTTTAGGATTTAATTAAGAAATGGATTTTCCCCTTCCCTGGTAATGAGTTCAAAATAATATGGAAAATTTTTCTTCCACAATTCACTTGGAGAATATGGAAGGAGAGAAACAATAGAGTGTTCAGAGAGAAACAAACCTCCTTTGAGATTGTGGCTGATCAAGTTTGTAAAAGCCTAATGGAAAACTTTAGAAGTAATCTTTTGAATGATTCTATATTCTTGGACTATGCTCAAGATTTCAAAGAGATTCTCTATTGGGACTTTTTGGGTCAAAGAGCCAAAGATCCCAATCCTAGAGAAAAATTATATGGATAGCTCCACTAAATGGTTGGCATAAACAAAATTTTGATGGATCTACCATCCTGGTAAGGCAAGAGCTGGAGGTTTAGTTAGAGATTGGGATGGAAATTGTCTGGGAGATGTGGTTGTGCCTCTGGGAATTCAAAAAAATCATGTTACTAAAGTCAAGGCAGCCCTCCAAGTTGTGATGCTTGCTAAGGAGCTAGGATGTACAAAGCTGTGGCTAGAGGGAGATTCTTTAAATATAATAAATTACATAAAATGTATGAATGTGGCCTCTTGGACTATAGCACATATTATAGATCAAATTAATAATATTCTTGGAACTTTTCAAGAAGTGCATATTTCTCATGTTTACTGTGAAGGAAACAAGCCTGTGGATGGGCTTTCTAATGTGGGGGCCCATAAAGAAGCAATCATTAAATGGAAAGAGGAAGCAAATCTTCAAAAAGAGATTTTAAGTCTAATCAAATTTGATAGACTTAATCATAAGGAAGGGGTCATTAATAAAACAAGTAATAATGAAGACAACACTTAAGTTTTCGAGGAGAGAGATTTGTCAGTTAAGGTGTACAATAATTATGGCTGGGTTTATTGCACACAGATTGTGGGTCATTTTATGCATATCAAAACAAAGGAGCCAAAAGTATTTTGAAACTCTCTTGCAACTTACCAGAGTAAACAAGAATTAGCAGAAGACATGGGAGGTGGGTTGAGAAGGGAGGAACCACAGGATTGTGAAAAATGGAAAAAGTAGAAGAGTGTATGGAGAAAACTCACGTGGGGAGGGGTTTATCCTTACCTGGAAAGACTTCATGGTTACGATAAGGAGGTAACAGAGAAGTTTGTTGCTAGGTGGGCGAATGGCAGGGTAAATTTGATGGGTAAGTCCTTTCCTCTTTTGCTGAATCTAATATCTGAGATTATGGGCATGCCTCTGGATGGTATGAAGTTTTATAGGAATAATAAGTGTTTGGGGTCTCAGGCTATTAAGATTTTTCCAAAAAATAAGGAAGAAGAAGCAATGTTGGTTAAATGCTTTGGGGATTATGTTGAAATGGATAGGATTAAACTTATTTGGGCCAAAGTTTTGAGAGTTTTGATGGAATATTTTACTCTTGATGGGCACTACATGAAGGTGTACAACTTTCAATTTGTTCTGGTTAACCATTTCAAGTATCAAAAGAAAGTTTATTTCCCCTATTACTTGCTAAGTTCTTTGAATAATAGCATTTTGGAGAATAGGAAAAAGCCCAGTTACCCAATGCTACATATAGGGTTAATTTTACTTATAAAAAATTATGCCAGGGACAATATTCCTAATTCCATTCCTAAAATGGTTAAAGGGAAGAAGAATAAAGATAAAATGGATGAATCTAGGACTGTCTCTAACAAGAAGGAAAAGAAAAAAAGAAAGTGATAATTTAAAGAGGTAATTAAAGAACAAAATTCCTCTATCTAGGACAATGAGGAAGGGATGATGCCCAAGGAAAACATGGAGAGTGATCCTACAGAAGAAGATATGGAGCCTAAGGTCAAATACAAGGGCTCAACCTCTAAGGTGAAGGACAAGAGGGAGAAGAAAAATCAGAATGTTGAAGCTCTGGGTGAGCAGGAAGAAGAAAAGGAGGCCAAAGAAGAAGTTGAAAAGGAAGAGGAGAGGGAAGGAGAGGGTTCAGAGAAGGAAGAGAGAATTGAGAAGAGAAACAAGGAGAAAAATGGAAGAAAGAGGAAGGTACTCTGTACAGGAAGCCTATAACTAGGGCTGGGAAAAGAGAAGAGAAAAAATAGAGAGCTGGGAAGGAGAAAGAGGTTTAAGTTGGCTTTGCTGTTGAGGACTGCATTTTCCAAGAGGTAAGGAGCATGGCTAGCCATGGCATAAATATGGAAAAGTGGCTCAGCCAGGAAATGAAAGATATGGGTCACAAACTAAAGGCCCCGGAAGATGAAATGGAGTCTCTAAAAGAAAGACTAGAGAATTGTACTGAAGAGGTTTTGAAGAAGGTAAATACTAAAAACACTAAGGATGATCTAAATACTAGAATCTCTTCTATCGTGGATGAGATGCTGAAGGATATAAATGATAAATTCCTCTATAATGATTACGGCATAAGAGAAATCTTGAAGCATATTAATGAGGGCCTCAAAGTTTTTGTGATGAACTTAAAATCTTTGTATGCTTATCTAGAGAACAACTTGCTAGAGAACACTACCATCATGGTGGTAGATGATGATGGGGGTAAAGGTCAGTCTTCAGGGCCAGGTACAAGAACCAGAAGCAATCTCAAGAGGAAAGTTCTTGAAATTCCTAAGGAGCTTACAAGCCTAAAAAATTCCATCCAGAAAATGGAGCAAATGCAAAAAGAGGCTGAAAAGGCCACGGAAGAAAAGATGTAACTTGTGCAGGTTTTTTGCTGGAATGTTGCTTGTAGTTGTGCTTTTAGTTATTTTTTAGCTTTTTGTTCTAGTTTATTTTTGCATTGTTTGCTGGGTTAGGGTCCTGATTTTTGTCATTTAGCGGGTGACCTATGTTTGTAAGGACTTTATTGAATATCTTTTGTAATCCTATGTAAATATTTTTGAGGTCCATTCAAAACCTGTATTTACCTTAATCAAAAACATATACACCATCATAAGTATTTAAATTGATATGAAAATGTATCATCAGAAATGGAAGCACTTCCATTTAGGACTGGTTTATCCCTCCAAGCAAGTGATTTGGGGTCATGTTGAATGCCTTGAATGGGTCTTTGACTTGGATCTGGCTTTTTCTCCTGTTCTGCCCCATTTTTCACTTCCTACCTAATCCTGGCAACCTGATCTGAGAATTTAAGGTTCTTGACCTCAGGGTCAAGGTTGACCTTTTGGGTCAAGGTCGACCTCGACCTTGCTGACCTAGGGTCACAATTTCAAAATATGAGGGTTTCTGAATGTCAGGTTTCGAAAAGATTTATTTTCTCACTTCCGGGTCGGCTGTTTTGGGCTTTGAAATGATAAAATATTAAATGATATTTAATTTAGGTCCACTTCCAAGGGTATAGGATTAATGGGAATTTAATTCTCCTATGTTGGCCTCTCTAGAAGTTTGTGCCCTAGACTAGTATAAAAGGAGGCCTTCTCCTCTCATTTCAATTGAATCTCTCAAGCATTATCTCTCAATCCTAACACAAGAAGAATCAAGTAATCAAGAAGCAAGTAAGAAGGAGAAGGAAAGAATATAAGCATTCATCTATCTTCAAGCATTCAAGATTCAATTCATCAAGGAGATCCATTTGTATCCATTGAAGGATTCAAAGCTTTATGGAGCCCTCTTGTTGAAGATTTCTCAATCCACATCCATTCAAGCTTCTTCCTATTCCAAGATCCATTTAAGATTGGTGTTGAAGATCTAAAGAAAATTGATTTGATACATCCTACATTTAATTCTACATCCATTTGGTGTTGGAGATTTGTCAGTAGGCCAGTACTGACTCTATGTTTGTCATTGATGACAACATATGGAAAGTAGCATGTGTGGAAGTCTTATGTAGTAAGCTTTTAGTATATGTAGCATGGACATGATATCAACATGACATCATGGGTGCAGAGGTTAACTATTAGTACAGACAGTTATATAGCAGTTGGTGTCAGCAGTGTTCCTAACAGAGTAACAGATAGTGTTCTATGTATGGTTGTTCGTACAATTATCATGAAGCCTTGCGCGCTTGGATATATTTTGAAGACATGTTAGTGATGTTTTAGTTATGGATGCATAGTCTAATGATGAATGCAAGAGAAGTTATGCAGTCACTATTCGCCAGTAGCAGTTTCTTGTGTTTGTTCAAAAGAGCTGACAAAGATTTTATTGGTTCTTGAGTTGCACCTATCTTGAGGGTATGCACCCTTGGAGTTAAGCTTCGAGAAGTGTTATTGATGTTTGGTTAAGAGTGCATAAGTTAATTCAGTTTACAGATAAAGTTCCAGTTATTTTGGTAGAGTTGACAATGTGTAGCATGCGTCTACATTTATTTTATTAGGATAGGTCCCAAAATGAGTTGTGTGCATAGTAGAGCTGATAGAATGTTTGTTGGAGTTTATTACAGTTTCTCTAATATGATTTCAAGGTGGTTCTATAGGCCAAATTGATTATATCATTTGGAGGAAAGATATTTATAGGCAGTCATTTGTGATTGTTGAAGTGTGGTTCATGGTTGATTAAGCAGAGTAGAGCAGAGTGTGTGAAGTATTGAGCCATCAGAAGAAGGTCTATGTGACCAAGTAAAGTACTTATTTTATTTATTGAAACTAATCTAGACAGCAGGTCAAAGCACAGTTCACCAAGATCTAGATATAGTGTGTATCTATTATTTAGAAGGTTGTAGCCTTCGCCCATTTGAGCGGTGAGCTCTTAGATAGTGCGTCCTCTCCCCTAATAGGGACAATTGTAAAAGACTCCTAATAGGGTCCAACCCTTGACTGGGTCTACTATACTTAATATATTGTAAAGCTACTCCTAATAGGGTAAAGGATCTTCTAACAAGGATCATTATACACTAGTATAAAATATTAGTGGGTATCAAGTCCCACTGGGGTTTTTACCTATTTGGGTTTCCCCGTAACCAAAATATTGGTGTTGTGTTCAAGTGTTCTTTCATTGTGCTTATGCTTTATGTTTAAGTATACTTAATTGGATAAAGAATTGAATCTTGTAGATAACTGATCCACCCCCCCCTCTCAGTTATCTCTTGGGACTATTCCTAACAATTGGTATCAGATCCAAGTGCCTTAGAGAGAAAGTTTAACAACTTGAGGTTAATCAGATGGCATACTTCAGGAAAGAAAGTCCTAATTTTGATGGAGAGAATTATCTTGATTGGAAGAACAAGATGGTGACTCATTTGCAGTGCAATGCTTTTGAAGTTTTTAATGTAACTATCAAACCAACCAAGATTCCTACCTTAGAAGACCTTGCAAAAAATGATGCTACTAACACACAAAAAGAATTGTTTCATCAGAATGCTATTGCTAAAGAAGCCCTTATCAGCACCCTATCTGATGGTGAATTTTTAGAAGTAAAAAAGGTAGATACAACCCACAAAATATGGAAGCACCTAGAAGACACATTTGAAGGAGACAAACAAGCAAAGGATGTGTGCAGAAAGATGTGGAAGAAAAGGTACAATGCATTAGAAATTCTGCCTGAAGAAAACATCAGAGCTCACAATTAGAGGATTAATGAAGCAGTTGTTGGAATCAGGAACAATGGTGGAGAGATTTCAGAGGAGGACATTATGGATAAGTTGATGACTACTCTTACTCCAAAATATGAAAGCAAGATCAACATCCTTGATGAGACCATGTAGCTTACATCAAATTTCAAGAGAGAGACCTTGATCAACAAGATCTCAGCTTTTGAGATTTCAAGATTGAAGACAAAACCAAAGAATGAAACAACTTTCAAAGCAACAGTTCATGGTAAGAAATCTACAAACACTTCTGGTAATTTTGATGATGATGATGAAGATAAAACACTAGATGATTTTATTGCTATGGTTTCCAAAAGAGAAAAAAAGGAAAAGGAAAATATGAAGGTCAATTACCATTTAAGTGCTTTTCATGTAATAAGATTGGTCACTTTGCATCTAAGTGTCCCACTAGAGCAAAAAAATTCAAAAAGGATTACAAGCCTAAGTATTCTAAGGAATGCTACTATGCTGGAGATGGAGTTTCAGATGAAGAATATGGTGAAGAAGAAATTGGATTCATTGCTATTGTAGACAAAATGAATAGTAAGTCAGTTCCTAAAGATGAGAAAGTAAATCAAGAGCTAGTATTAATTTCCCAAGTAGATATAAGGACATACTAGATTATAGATAGTGGTTGTTCACATCACATGACAAGTGATAAAGGTAGATTTGTTCATCTGGAAAAATACAATGGTGGTATGGTTAGATTTGGAGATAACACTACTAAACCTATAGTTGGTAGAGGAGCCATCACTTTGGATGGAAAGAACAGTATTGATGATGTTCTTTATGTTGATGGTTTGAAACATAACCTTCTCAGTGTTGGATAGTTACTTGAAAAAGGCTATCAGTTGGAATTCAAAGATGACAAATGCATCATTAACAACAAAGATGGTGTTATGATTGAATCAGGCACAAAGACAAGAGGTAATGTTTCCCAACTCAATTCAAAAGCAAGTTGTTTTGTTGCTAAAGTTGATGACAGTTGGTTATGGCATAAAAGACTGTCATATCAATTTTAATAACATAGTAAAGATAAGTAATGTTAAGGCAGTAAGAGATCTACCCAACATAGAAAATCTAGTTGATACTATATGTAGGGAATGTGTGATGGGGAAGCCTGTAAGAAATTCATTCATAAGAAAGCAGAATTCAATAGAGAACAAGTTGGATCTGATTCTTACAAACCTATGTGGACCAACTCAAACAAAATCATACTATGGTGAAAGGTATTTCATTTTATTTGTTGATGATTACACTAGGATGATGTGGGTTGCATTCTTGAAAGATAAGTCAGAAGCATTTGATAAGCTCAAAATATTCAAAGCTAAGGTTGAGAATGAATCTGGATTAAAGATAAAATGTTTGAGATTGGATAGAGGAGGAGAATTCACCTCTGACAGATTTTATGAATACTGCGAAGAACATGGCATAAAGAGACAGTTAAGTGCACCTAGAACACCTCAGTAGAATGGAATTATAGAGAGAAGGAATAGGATCATTCTTGATACAATGCGCACCATTATGATAGAAGGAAAGGTTGCCCACACCTATTGGAGAGATGTGGTCAATACAACAGTCTACACAATCAATAGAATTCAGTTAAGGCCTGACACTACCAAAACACCTTATGAGCTATGGTTTGGTAATGTTTCCAAAGTAAAATACTTACAGAATCTTTGGAAGCAAGTGCTACATCAAGAGGGATGAAGCAGTAGGAAAGTTTGATGCAAGAAGTGATGAAGGTATTTTTCTTGCTTACTCTACTAAAATTAAAGCTTATAGATGTTTCAATTTAAGATTGAAAAATATCATTGAAAGTGCTCATGTAAAGATTCATGAAAAGTTTATGATTCAAGAAAGATATCATGATTACTCACCCATGATTGAAGAACCTAGACCCCCTACTAGTGAGACAGTTATTGAAGAAATGTTTGACAGTATTGATGTGTTATTCAATGACCCTAAGACAAGTGAAGAAAATAATCCTAAGGCTGATGAATCAGCATCACCTAAAGTTCCAAAGTTTGCATCAAGAAATCATCCAAGGAAAACATCATTGGAGATCAGAGTGGCAAAGTCTTAACAAGATCACAAGCAAAGAACTCGGCTAGCAATAAAGTGGTATGTTTACTATCTCAAATTGAACCTTTAAGTGTTGAAGATGCATGTAATAATTTAGATTGGCATGATGCTATGAAAGAAGAACTTGATCAGATTGTTAAGAATGACACTTGGGAACTGGTCCCAAGACCTAGTGATAAGAATGTGATTGGAACAAAGTGGATATTTAGAAGCAAGATGAATGAAGATGGTACAGTAGTGAGAAATAAAGCAAGATTAGTATGTAAAGGATATGCACAAAGAGAAGGCATTGATTATTTAGACATATTTGCACCTATGAGTAGATTAGAAGATATTAAGTTGTTTTTAGCTTATGGTACAATCAAAAACTTCAAAGTTTATCAGATGGATGTCAAATCAGCATTCTTGAATGGAGACTTGAAAGAAGTATACATTGAGTAGCCTGAAGGATTCACCTTATTAGATAGACTTGATATGGTATGCAGATTGAAGAAAGCCCTCTATGGTCTTAAGCAAGCCCCTAGAGCATGGTATGAGAGACTAGATGGATACTTAACAAAGATTGGAGTCAAGAAAGGAGCAGTAGATTTTAATCTATTCATTAAAGAGACATTTCAAGGTTTAATTCTTGTAGCTATATTTTTTGATGACATTATCTTTGGAGGTAATGACAAACTCAGTGCTAAATTTGCCAAAGAAATGAAGAATGAGTTTGAGATGAGTATGATTGGTCCTATCAAATACTTTTTGGGACTAAATGTGCAACAGACAAAAAAAGGAATTTTCATTAATCAATCAAAGTATGTGAAAGAGATACTAAAGAAATTCAAGATGGATGATTGCAAGCCAATAGGAACTCCTATGATCACTAGATGCAAGCTTACAAAAGAAGATGACTCACCAGTAGTAGATATAGCATTGTATAAGTCTATGATTGGTAAACTCATATACCTTACTCAGACTAGACCTAATATTTCTAATGTAGTTGGCATAGTTGGAAGATTTGCAGCAGAGCATAAACAAAGTCACCTCATGGCAGTAAAGAGAATATTTAGATACTTGCAAGGCACTATAGATTACATTCTATGGTATCCTAATTTAGAAAATGTTGAGCTTCATGTGTACACTAATGCAGATTGGGTAGGATGTGTTGATGACAGAAAGAGTACTTCAGGTGGAGCAGTGTTTCTTGGTGATAGACTTGTCACTTGGACAAGCAAGAAGCAAAATTGTATTTCTCAGTCAACAACAAAAGTAGAGTATGTTGTAGTAGCCTTGAATTATTCTATAATTGTTTGGATCAAATAGATGATAAAGGATTTTGGAATTCAGATTGATTATCCTATTGTTATTCATTGTGATAACACTAGCACTATCAATATGTCAAAGAACCTTGTGATGCATGCATAGACAAAGCACATTGAGATCAAGTATCACTTCCTAAGAGAGAAAGTGGTAGAGAAAGAAGTCAAGTTGGACTATGTGAGTACTAAATATCAATTGGTGGATATATTCACAAAGCCCTTGCCTAAGGATACTTTTGAGTATCTTAGGGAGAAGTTGGGAGTTATTCCCTTCCCTGATTTTGCTTAGAAAAAGAAGGAAAGGCATCAGTCCTCAGGGACTGGTGGAAGGTTGACTACTCTACCTTAGGAGTAGTACCGATGCTTAAAATGAATGGTGCCCTTTTCCCTTGATGTCAAAGGGGGAGTATATGTATAGAGTCATGAAAAAATGAAGTAAAAAGAGGAGTAATATACTAAGGGGGAGAAACATTCAGTTATGACAACAATACAATTGAGGAAATGGAGAATATTAGAAAGTATTGCAGCAGATGGAGGATTCATCTTTGGGGGAGTTTTTGAAGAGGAAATGGAGAATTTTATAAAAGAAATGTTCATTTGGTTTGGTGGTGGTTTTTCATTCCACATGTTGCCATCAATACCAAAGGGGGAGATTGTTAGAGATTTTCCAGTAGGCCAGTACTGACTGTATGTTTGTCATTAATGACAACATATGGAAAGTAGCATGCATGGAAGTCTTATGTAGTAAGATTTCAGTATATGTAGCATGGACATGATATCAGCATGATATCATGGGCACAGAGGTTAACTATTAGTACAGACAATTATATAGTAGTTGGTGTCAACAGCGTTCCTAACAGAGTAATAGACAGTGTTCTATGTATGGTTGTCCGTACAGTTATCATGAAGCCTTGCATGCTTGGATATATGTTGAAGACATGTTAGTGATGTTTTAGTTATGGATGCATATTCTGATGATGAATGCAAGTGAAGTTATGTAGTCACTATTCACCAGCAGCAGTTCCTGTGTTTGTTCAGAAGATCCGACAGAGATTTTATTGGTTATTGATTTGTACCTATCTTGAGGGTATGCACCCTTGGAGTTAAGCTTGGAGAAGTGCTATTGATGTTTATTTAAGAGCACATAAGTTAATTCAGCTTACAGAGAAAATTCTAGTTATTTTGGTAGAGCTGACAGTGTGTAGCGTGCGTCTACATTTATTTTATTAAGACAAGTCCCAGATTGAGTTGCGTGCATAGTAGAGCTGACAGAATGTTTGTTGGATTTTATTATGGTTTCTCTAATATGATTTCAAGGTGGTTCTAATAGGCTAACTTGATTATATCATTTGGAGGAAAGATATTTATAGGCAGTCATCTGTGATTGCTGAAGTGTGGTTCATGGTTGATTAAGCAGAGCAGAGAAGAGTGTGCAAAGTATTGAGTCATCAAAAGAAGGTCTATGTGACCAAGTAAAGTACTTGTTCTATTCATTGGAACTGATCTAGATAGTAGGTCAAAGCGTAGTTCATCAGGATCCAGATATAGTGTGTATCTATTATTCAGAAGGTTGTAGCCTTCGCCCATTTGAGCAGTGAGCTCTTGGATAGTGCATCCTCTCCCCTAAGAGGGAAAATTGTAAAAGACTCCTAATAGGGTCTGACTCTTGACTAGGTGTACTATACTTAATATATTGTAAAGCTACTCCTAACAAGGTAAAGGATCTTCTAACAAGGATCATTATACACTAGTATAGAATATTAGTGGGTATCAAGTCCCACCGGGAATTTTACCTATTTGGGTTTCCCCGTAACTAAAATATTGGTGTTTTGTTCAAGTGTTCTTTCATTGTGTTTATGCTTTATGTTTAAGTATACTTAATTGGATAAAGAATTGAATCTTGTAGATAATTGATTCACCCCCCCCCCCTCTTAGTTATCTCTTGGAACTATTCCTAACATTTGGATCATCCATACTTGTGAATTCAAGGATTTGAATCCTCCACAAGGGTTTCAACATAAGCAAGGTGAATTGTTCCATTTACTTTGTTTATTACTACAATTTCAATTCAATTTCAAGGTTAATTCCAAAACTGGGGTTTGCCCAAGGAAAACCCCTCATCCAAACAACAAAACTATTTTTCTTGTAGGAACATGTATGGAACAACAAATTACAGTGCAAATATGGATACCCTTTTTGGAAAACTTTTAGGATTTGCGAACAAAATTTCCATCGGAGCAGCACAGGTCAATGTTGACATAAAGGGGTCAAGGTTGACCATTATTTGGGTCAAGGTTAACTTTTCTCAGAAAAGGAAAATATTTATGGGTTTTCTCTATCTCTATTTTCTTGTCCTAGATTTGGTTGCATAATTTCCAAAAACTCAACACAGACACCAGAAAATAGCATTTTCCAGATCTATCATACTTTTAGGTTAGTATTTGTCTTCAATTCAATTAAGATTTTAATACTCTTTTCCATAACGAAATATAAGGTTTTCTTCTTTCTTCATATTCTTCATCGATTGATTCATTTATGCATTGACCATTTTCTTGTGGTTAATCTATTTGGATCTTTCCTTTGGGAATTTGGGGTTAAGAGGAAGATCTTACCTTCCCTAATCCTATCTAATCATAGAGATCATTCATACCACACAACATTCACATTTTTATCTATTACATTTTTGGTGATCTATTTTTATATCTTACATTTTGGTGAACCCACGATAGACAACTCTTTCTTTTATGGTGTTAGATCTTACATGTGTTTGCATTTACATTTCATATAAAGAAAAAATAAAAAAATATTTATTTGTTCATGCTTTGTGTTTTCCTAGTTTATTTCATTTGCATTGCATTGGTATATGAGCTTTACTTCCTCTAGTCCTACTTATAATATTTTGGTTAGAAGAAGTCATAGACTTATGGGTTTCTTTGATCCTAAGTCTTCCTCTCCTCTCCTTAGGATCCCAGATGACAATTTGATTACTCATGATTAAAATCCTACTATGGAGCATAACTCTTCTCACTCATCTCATGATGATGATGATGCTTAAGAGTTCCTCCTGAACAAGTCCAAAAACTTTCAACAGAACTTGATAAAATGGGAAATTGGCTTATTCAAGAAAACCATAATCAATATTTTATTCAAGCTATAGATGCTCTTAAGAAAGTCCTTCATGATAGTGATCAAGGTGTTAATCTCTTGTGTGATTTCACTCATCTTGTGCATTTAAATGTCAAACCTTTAGCTCAAGAAGCTCAAGAATTAGGATTCACTCCTCCTATCACTAGTGTGGAACCTTCTTTCATTCCTTTACCTAGAATTCCTACTTATACTCCTCCTTTAGTGACTATATCAATTCCCTCTCTTCCTATGAGTGTTCCACCATTGTCTCTACCTACTTCAAAACCTTCTTATCATATTATTCCTTTTACTTACTCCAACCCTCTTCCAACTGTGGTTCTAGGTGTTCCACTAGTTGTATCTTCCATTTGTGCTACTTCCCATACTTTCCCTAGTGTTTCTAATGTTTCTATGCCTCCTATTTCATCTAATGATTCCACAATCATTAGTTTGGCTCAAACTATGTCCTCTTTACAACAACAACTTGTGTCTTTAACTCAATCCAAGTTTAGTATTCCTACATGTGACATGGGCAGTCCTTTATCCCTGGACATCATTTGTGCTCCTGTTCCTCAACAATCCGATATGCCTCAGCTTGAGAGTTATAATGGTAAGGGAGACCATGTCACTCATGTTAAAACATTAAAAATCCTTTGTAGTGACTATGCTTCATGACCATAAGATTTTAGCCAAGTTGTTTGCTAGAACTTTTCATGATAAGGCCTTGCAATGGTATTGTTCCTTGCCTCCTTATTCTATTGATTCTTTTCCAAAAATTACTAATGCCTTTATCCAATAGTTCCAAAATAATATTGGTCTGCAAGTGTCCTTAACTAATTTGATGCATTGTAAACAAAATACTAAAGAAAAATTGATTGAATTTATTGGTAGATTTAAACATTTGTATGCTCATATTTCTTATCCTATTCTTGATATTGATATTTAGCGTATGTTTATTTAAAATTTACAAAAGGATATTAGAGATAAGATTCCACCAAATTTTTGCAATGCTTCATCATTATCAATTACAAGTGAGTCAATTTGAGAGCAATACTCCAATGGCTCCTATTCCAATTGATAAGAGTGATGCTGCTCCTAATCCCAACAAGTTTCAAAATCCTAACAACTATGTCAAGATAAATAAGCAAGAAAATGCAGTTGCTGATCAAGTTGTTGTTGCATCCAACAATGCCACTTTTGCATCCACTTATTTTCATCTAAATCGTACGCTTACTCCTCTTTCTGAATCTTTGCATTCTATTATGAATAAATTGTCATGTAGCCCAAACCCTTCAAACAATAACTCATAAAAAACATAGAATACCAAAGTTTCAAAATACCATACTCTTCATTCAACTACTCCAACTCTATTTTGCCTCTACAATGAAAGAAAATGACTACTTATTACAATTCCAAAAAATTACCATATTTGGTAGATTTTTAGAAAAATTAGATTTTTCCATTTTTGGTAATTTTCAAAACCCATCCTACAAATCCTAATTTTTCCCAAAAGATGATCCCAAATAAGGCAAGATGAATTGCCAACTAATCTATGAAATCAAGAATATGATTTTGGATTTATTACAAAAACAACTTTCTAAAAAACTGAAAAAAACACACTAAAACTCAAATTTGGAGGCCAAGATGATATTTTAGGATTCCAAAAAAATGTCAAAATGGCCACCAATCAAGCTGAGCTCCATTGGCAATCCAAATAACTCCACCTCACGCAAATGCCTGTAAAATTTTAGCCAAAACCCACATCTGAGTCAAAAGTTATGACCCTCCGAAGTAAACCTCAACCAGAACCCACATCTAAGTCAACAACTTCGATCCTGGGATGCTCCTGCATCAAATTGTTGAGTGCTAATATGATTACTTTGCCTCCTATTCGACCTCTTTTACCTACTAATATGACATCCAAATCCTTTGATTCCAAAGCCTTTTGTCAATACCATCGTCAGAATGACCATGATACTGAGAAGTGTTATTCTTTAAAACACAAGATTCAAGATTTAATTGATTCTAATGCTTTATCTGTTGATAATTTTGATGGTAGTGGGAATAAATCTATCTCTCCTCCTAATCAAAACCTCCAAATATATACGAATCCTTTGCCTACACATGATACTAATACCACTATTCAGCCATCTCCTATGGATATTGTTTATGATTCAAAGATGGATGATCTCAATCATATTGTTAACCATGTGGAGCATGTTGTTTTGTCTCAACCTGTATCTCCACCCCAACCTCAATCTCAACCTCAACTTCAAGTTCCACCTCAACCTAAGCCTAAACTGAAACCTCAACCTAAACCTTGAAAATAACCCAAGAATAAAAGACCTAGGGAACTCTTGATTACCTTTGATGATTCTGAGACTATTAAAGCTCCCGATGGTCCCCTCTACATTTATGCTAGGATTTCTAAGATACCTACGTGTGATTTTCTTGTTGATCCTACATCCTTAGTCAATATTATTATTGAAGAAAATCTTTTTATGAAGAACTTACAATGTGATTCTTATGATACATCGAATGTGTGGATTCAAACTTGTAATGGTTTTCTTTATCCATCATTTGGTTCTATTAACTTGCCTATTGAACTTTGTGGTGAAATTGTGGACACTACCTTCTTTTGACCAGCCTATGCCTAATGTGTTGGAAGAATTTGATGTTAATAATGATGTTAAGATGAATGATTATGATGATTCTATTGGTATCTTAGATTCTATTTCGATTAATCTTGATGAAGAAGATACTCTTTATGATACTAATGATGCTAATGATGAATATGTGACTATTGACATTGATATTGATTTACCTAATATAATTTCAACACAATTGATAATTACACCTAGTATCGAACATCATGATTCTCAAGAGGATCCTTGTTTGGAACTGGCTATTATTCCTACTATGTTGGATATAGTCCCTCTTGCAAGTTTTCCACCTTCCCTATATGATATAGACCAAGGTGGGGAGAGTAGGCAACGTGCTTGATTGGCTTGTCCTCCATGGTAGCTATTTGTGTGTTTGCCTATTGTATTATGCTTCTCCTATAATGTGTTTGCTAAATGTTTGTTAGATTCTTTTATATGACCCTTGTTACTTTGTTGGTGCAAGGTGATAAAGGAATTGAACATGTTGTGTTATTCCTCTATATGTATCTCTATTCTTCTATATGTTGTTTTCATAATATGTTTTACCTGTGCTATTGTTCGTAAATATTTTCTTGATGTAGTCCGCTTGGATTTGCGACTTGGTAGCACTGATTCTTTTTGGTTTCCATGTTGTGGTCCAAAAATATTCTTCTTTGTAACTCTTACATTTTTCTTTCCTCCATTGTGATTGTAGTTATAATTTCTTTGGGGAATGATGCCAATTCATTTGCAATAATATCATAAATAAATATTATCTTATGATCATACTAACCCCACAATAGGTAAATCCCTTCTGTGTTCTCTATATGTTTATGTGGTATTTCCCTTGATTTGTCTTCGCTTGGGGTCATCTTGTAGTGGAAACGTAATCGATGGAGTTGTTTATGTTTTCTTTCAAGCCATTGCTCTTGTTAAAGTGTTAGCAATGACTTTAACATGGGGGCATACGCTATGCTCACTTTTTTCACACAAGCACTTTCAATGTATTTTTCAAAACTTTTCTCCCTTTATGGATTAGTGATTAATCCTTAAAGCATGGATTTTTATCTTATAGGATTTCTTGATCCCTCCAGTTTTAATTTTCAATGTTTTGATCCCTTAATTTTGAAGGTATCCTTAAGACTAGATCTCTCTTGTTTTGGCTTTGCTCTTTTGGAATAAAATATTCCTAAGGATGAATCCTTGATGGGTTGACTAGTGAGTAGCCACATTCACTAGGTGATTCAACTCCATCTTTCCAGTTGTGTTGTTTCCTTGTGTGGTTCACAATGGGACATAAGTTCTCATTAGGTGAGGTTAGCACACCCTCTTCTCTCTTTTAAAGATGTCTCTCTTATTGTAATCTTGGAGTTGACAAAGACTTGAGTCCCTGGGGGCTTCGGGATTGCTTTGTCCCTTTGATTTCAATAAGATTGTCTTTTTCTTTGTGATCTCCTTTACCAAGAGTTTGCATCGAGTCCATACTCTTTTTAAAGTGGGGGCTAAATGTATCATCAGAAAATGGAAGCACTTCCATTTAGGACCGGTTTAGCCCTCTGAGTAAGTGGTTTGGGTTCATGTCGAATGCCTTGAATGGGTCTTTGACTTGGATCTGGCTTTTCCCCTGTTATACCCCATTTTCCACTTCCTTCCTACCTAATCCTGGTAACCTGATCTAAGAATTTGAGGTTCTTGACCTCAGGGTCAAGGTTGACCTTCTGGTTCAAGTTCGACCTCAACCCTGATCTAGGTCGGGGTCCAAATTTCAAAATTTGAGGGTTTTCGGATGTCGAGTTTTGGAAAGATTTATCTTCCTGCTTCCGGGTCGGTTGTTTTGGGCTTTGAAATGGTAAACTCTTAAATTATATTTAATTTAGGTCCACTTCAAAGGGTATAGGCTTAATGGGAATTTAATTCTCCTATGTTGGCCTCTCTAGAAGTTTGTGCCCTACACTAGTATAAAAGGAGGCCTTCTCCTCTCATTTCAATTGAATCTCTCAAGCATTATCTCTCAATCCTAACATAAGAGAAATCAAGCAATCAAGAAGTAAGTAAGAAGGAGAATGAAAGCATTCAAGCATTCATCTATCTTCAACCATTCAAGATTCAATTCATCAAGGAGATCCATTGGCAGCCATTGAAGGATTCAAAGCTCTATGGAGCCCTCTTGTTGAAGATTTCTCCATCCACATCCATTCAAGCTTCTTCCTATTGCAAGATCCATTTAAGATTAGTGTTGAAGATCTAAAGAAAATTGATTTGAGACATCCTACATTCAATTCTACATTCATTTGGAGCATCCATACTTGTGGATTCAAGGATTTGAATCCTCTGCAAGGGTTTCAACATAAGCAAGGTGAATTGTTCCATTTACTTTGTTTATTACTGCAATTTCAATTCAATTTCAAGGTTAATTCCAAAACCAGGGTTTGACCAAGGCAAACCCCTCATCCAAACAACAAAACCATTTTTCTTGAAAGGAACAGGTATGAAACAATGAATTATAGTGCATATCTAGATACATTTTTTGACAAACTTTCAGGATCCGCAAACAAAATTTTTGTGAGAGTAGCGCAGGTCAAAGTTGACATAAAGGGGTCAAGATCAACCTTTCTCAAAAAAGGAAAATATTTTTGGGTTTTCTCTGTCTCTATTTTCCTATCCCATATCAAATTGCAGAATTTATAGAAACTCAATACAGACACCAGAAAATAGCATTTTCTAGATCTGTCATACTTTGAGGTTAGTATTTGTCTTCGATTCAATTAAGATTTTAATACTCTTTTCCATAACGGAATATAAGGTTTTCTTCTTTCTTCATATTCTTCATCGATTGATTCATTTATGCATTGACCATTTTCTTGTGGTTAATCTATTTGGATCTTTCCTTTAGGAATTTGGGGTTAAGAGGAAGATCTTACCTTCCCTAATCATATTCATAGAGATCATTCATACCACACAACATTCACATTTTTATCTATTACATTTTTGGTGATCTATTTTATATCTTATAGAAAATAACCATATTCATCTAATTGAAAAAAAATGATATTGCACATAATCCAAACATTCATATTAAATCAAATTAATAATCCAAATATTACTAAAATAATTAACGCACACATAAAAGTGGCCTAAAAGAGTTTGGAAAAAATAATTGAAAAGAAAACTATGGGGGGGGGGGGGGCACTGCACTCTCATTGTTGACGTGTGTTGTAAAGATGGTGGACCCTTTCTTCAATGATCATGACTCCTAACAAAATGGAAAATTAGAGGATTTGTGGCAAGTTGTGAAGGGATTGTAGTAGGTAAAATATAATTAATACAAGTTATTCAAATATATAGATGAAAAAAACTAAAAACTAAAAATACACACACTTCTATTTATACACATATGTTTAATATATATAGAAAAAATGTGTACCAAAGCCTCATATGGTTCTCTTGTACTCCTAGGATGGATTGTCGCTGATGAAGAAACTATATATGACCATTTCTTGTATGAAAATGATAAGAAATGTTAAATTCATAGAGGAAGGATTTATTGCTTTCAAATGAAAAATAATGCAATCTAAGAGGAGTTGAGAAGATGGTTTAATGCAATCTCAATTGAGGGTCTTAAGAAAATAAAATAGACATACATACCTCTTCCCCCTCTTGAACCTCTGGCATATCAAGTGCATTCATCAATTCTATTTAAACCCCATTTTTCATTGTATATAAAAGAGACAAATATGACAATATCAATCTACATGGACATGTTTAATCATAATACATTTGAACAAATAAATTCTACATCATGCTTGAATAAATAATTTAATCTTTTCAAACAATTGTGTCAATTAAAATTGTGTCCAGTTACCTTTTTACTCTTAGGTGTCCTCAAGGATGTCTTTCACCCATGAGATATCCTAGACATAGGTGGGGTACCCTAAAAGAAATAAAATTAACATGATATATCGATATTTAATATTAAATATAAGTTAAAAAATTCTAAATTTTAATGACTCACATGTTCAATAAAAATTATAAATAAGAGATATGCAAACTATGATATCACATAGCTTTCCAGGCCATAGTTAATGGCTGAAAGCGTGACATTATGGATCTCAGAAATCTGATCCCACCAAATAAATATACATTAGAGAGTTAGTATATATTATCAAAAATTATTTTGAATTCAAGGTATTATTCTATTTTAACACAATATAGAAATTTTACCTTCAACGTTGAAGCTGCATGTGTACCAGAAGTGGAAGAAAAATGTGCTAGTGTACTACCACCAACTGTTGCATCTTGAAATGTGTATTGTTCATGTATCAATTTAAATTGATTTATAAATAACAATTTGTTTATATTATAAGTTTTAAGTGATTAATAAATAAAATTTTATGAATACAAATCAACACACTTGCATCCTCTCTCCACTGGAAAACATCATATCAATCATCTATAAGAGCCATATCATTTGTAGCACCAACTTTACATCTAGCCCTACAATGAGTACAAATATGGGATGTGGAGCCATCTACATGGGAATCAGTATCTGTCCCAAATTACATATGCTGATAGTTGGGATACTAATGAGGGATGGGCTCACTATAGACAGGTGGTGCAACTTTTGTATCATCATGTGGTCCAAGAGGCTTTGCTAATTGTGTGCCATACTGAATGATGAAATCAATCAATGAGGTAGCTGCCTGAAGAGTCTATACCTATATAGAATCCTTTAGGGCTATAGGGTTGTGATGCGAAACTTGGGTTTAATAGCTAGAGGTATGCAAATTTGGGGGTCTACTACCCTTTGAGCCCCTGGTCTATCCTGGGTAGAGCCTCTACCCCTACTCCAAAACTCCCTCGTGTCAAAATAGTTTAGCCACTCATTAGGGATAAATTAACAATATTATTTCCTTAGAAAATATAATAGAACCTCATAATTGTCATAAGGTGGTTGGTCAAAGATTATATACCACCTATACCTAAAAGCATTTTTGAGCCCGACGTGATTACAAAAATGTATATGAAACCTCTTTGAATCAAGAGGTAAGGTCTTGTTGGTTTTAGGTTTAGTGAAAAGAGCACATATATATGATTTACTTATCAAATTTATTTTTACCCCATCATATGACAACCTAGTAGAATAGAATGCATGACATTTATCCCTATATGTACCCCATTTTGTAACTTGTCTAGAGACTTCCTTGACATTATTGGCCATTGATTATAATGTTATGATAATGAATGAATGATGTTCATGCTAAGAGGACCTCAACCTACTTACTAATTAAGAAATTTGGGTTGTATTTTATGATAGTTGATTTAATAGATCCTCCCATCTTGTTTGTATAGGGTCTATTGGAGGAGATGGATGGTTTCTATCTTCACGCTCTTGTTGTGGCATATTTTGTGGTGGGGGGGGGGGTAGAATTTTGAGAATCTACCATGAATTTATTAAAAAACCAAAATAATCAAAAAAGTTGACATTACAATTAAATCTCAAACAAAAACAAAAAAATGCATTATTTTAGGTATACTAACTTGTGCGATGATGTGGCATGGTGGAAATTTGTTGTAAATGGTATACATTTGCTATATTTCATAAAACACAATCAAGCTCTTATTATTTTTGTTCCTTATGGTGTCTCTCATTGTGCAGCTGAGGGTTAAAATGACCTAGTTGATTGCTAGTAAAATACTTTTATATGTTAAAAACAAATCAAGTTTTAGTTTTAATAAAAAAATGATCGAGTTTTAATTTAAATAAAAACCTTTATGATTTTTATAAATTTAGACTTGGAAATTTATCGAGCCATAACTTGATGGTGTTATTTGAGTTAAAAGAAACTCGATTGAGTTAATGCTGTTTGACTCTTTTTTTGGATGGGTGGCCACTTTTTTCAACACCATCTTGGTGCACTTACCCAAGATGGAAACCTTTTGGTCCCACGCATTAAATGATAAAACCCTTTGACTATATGAAAATATCACTCAAATGTCTATTAGAGCTTTTATGGTGGTGGCTGCTAGTGGGGTTGAGCTTGATTGACTTGTAGAGGAGCATAGATGTACATACTAGATCTGCAGCTCATCAAAGTTGTTGTAGCAACATTTTATGATATATATTGCTCATTTAATGTAAGAAATGTTTTATATCCTATTTTATATTTGTAACCTAATATGAATATATTGTATGAATGCATCCTAATCAGTATATATATTCTAGATTTACTAGTTGTATTCCAAATATTGAAATTTGAAACTTAATTATCCCAACACACACACACACATGTATATGTATATGTATATGTTTTCATTAGTAGTTAATATTTTATACATTATATAACAATTTTTTTCTTGTTATACTTTGATTCTAATTTCATGTTATAAACATCCTACACCCAAACCTACTTCAATACATATAAAAAAATCTTATTATCAAATCAAAGTATCATAATTCATTTAGACAATATTTTCATTGATAATAAATGTAAATATATACTTATAAGAATAATTTTAAGACATGAAACAAATTTATAAAAATTAAAATACATAATTATTATATAAATTGACATTACTCTATTGTTATCCAAAATTAAAGCATGTAGAACAATAAACATAAATAGGAAAAGATTGCATTTTAGGAGTCCAATTAACATTACATTTTAGGTGATGTTGATTAACATTTCATTATTGCATTCAATACCAATTTTCTTTTATTGTACTCTAAGTATTGATCACATTCAAAAATTTTAAAATTCATAATTGATCATTACATTGTGCATTCAAACTGAATGTAGTATATAAGTGTTCTTTCATATTTCTTATTTCATGTCAATAAAGAGTACAATTTGTAGAATAGAAATCATGATAGAAGTATGAGTAGAGTCCCATGCATTGCCTTAGTCATCTGCATGTTAGGTCCTTAGGTCCTTAGGTCCATTGTCTAGGTCTACATCTCCTAGAGGTCTTTAGGGTTATCCTGCATCATGAGAGAGAAAAATGTGTTATATCCATTTGGATCTAAGCAATGCATGAAACAAAAACATCACACAACAATCCATCTTTCACAGTTGCATATCTATCTGGTATTTCAATGCAATAAGGAAATGTGCATCCACATAAATTGAAAGGTAGTATTAAAGCGAAGTGTTTATATGAAACCTTTTACACTTATGGTCACCATTATGCATGTTGTCTTTATATTTAAACCAAATATCTAAATCAAAGGGACTTAGTTCTTATGATTGAGAAATAAAATTTAGAATCAAAAGGATCTTGTTATATTAGTGAACACCATTACTTTGATGGTATTGATTCCTAAATGTCACCATGTTTGGCATTTTCATAAAATTAATGTGTTAATCATGTTCACTAACCTAACAAGATGAGTTTGATGTTTTTTTTTAAAGCTTGACAAAGTAGAAATGCAGTGCTCAAGTGACTGGTTTTCATATCATAGTCATAAGAAAATGATGCAGTACCAAAGTGCATTAAAAGATGCTACAACCTGTGCTTTCAAAAGCAGAGAGTTCACAAATGAGGATCTATTAGCAAATGAAAGTGAAGAACAAGTGCATATTCAGAGTGTATTGTTGAAGAAATGCTTCAAGAATTGTGTTTCAAAGTATCAAAGAAAATGTTTATAGTGTCTGTTTGATGGTTGTCATGAGCATGTGCTTGAACTCTATCAAATTTTATTCTAGTGTTTTTGTGTGTCACGAGCTCGTACTCAAATCTCTTAAACAAATTATTAAATATTTTTACATTTTGTTGCATTTCCTTTTAGTAAAGATCATAAGCACTATTTATTTTTATTGCATTGCAAAGTAATGAAAAAATAGTCATTCTCTGGTTATCAAGCAAGTATTTTAAACCAGTAAAGATTCATGTTCATGCACAGGGCTAGATACAAAGAAGTATGTATTTGCAAAGTGTTGGTTGTATTCAAGAATTTTCAACCAGTGATGTAAAAGCCATGGTCAACTTTATATATATTTTAAACTAGATTGCATCACATAAGAAAATCATAGTATATAGAATTGACCATCTCTTTTTGCATTCAAATGTTGTGCATACATTGTTGTCACTGATTATAGCATTATATAAAATGGTGGCCTCAGTTTTTGACAGAGGACTGGTTCAAGCTTAATAGGCATGGTCACTGTTCAAGCTCAAACAATGGACTCAAAAATAATACCTGAATTAAAAGAATGGAAACAATTATAATGGAGACTAAGCTAAGATGAACACATCAAATAGTGACTGATGAGCAACAAAAGTCAAGCAAGAAGGGGTCACAGTGAACAAGTTTACTAACAAGGGTCACTGATCGAAGGTAAGAGTGGACTTAATGAAAATCAAGTAGGTGATCGACACAAAGTAATGGTGACAACCAATCATGATAGAGATAGCTGAAGAAAAATACAAAAATAGAGCTGCAAATGAGTATTTTTTATGAGACGTCACAAGGTAACTCCAGACTTTTAAAGAGTAAGGGAAGAACAGTGGGTTTTTAAAGCAGGCATTAATGAAAGTGAAGACAACTCTCTATTTTCATCTATTCAGTAATAAATGAAGAAAACCCCAAATCCATAGCTAACAGCAAGTTAAACAAAGAATGGACATCAAAACAATAGCTGGGTACACAATAAAACCAAGCTGGAGGTATAGTAAAGAGTAAACATTTCCAGCATGTTCACTACCGTAAAGCAATAATCAACAACAACCAAGAGAGCTCTAGATTAACGCAATAAAAGGAAGATTTTCAACAGCAAGCATAGAAAATGGAGGAGTGATCTTAAGTTCAAACAGCATGTTCAAGTTTTGCAAAACAAAAAAAGAGGGGAGAATGGGTTACTTATCTCATAGTTAGGTCAAGAGGAGCTTGCAATCACAACCCATTTTCTAGATGTTAATCTATGCTTCCAGTTCTCAAAAACCTGAGTGCCAGAGCAAATAAAAACCCAAGTTCCATCTCTCAGTAACCAAAGCCTTAATCAGAGAGCTTGATTAGCTGAGAGAAATCACAACTTTCAGTTTTGAAGATGAAGTTCATCTATAAGCCCATGCTCGAGTTCACTGTCACAGTGGAATTCATAGCCACAAGCCAAGAGTAAATCATGTCAGGTTCAAGCATAGAGTTTAGTCTAAAGTTGTGACTGAAATGTGACAGTCATAGCCCAAGTTATCATTAGAACATTTCCAACCAAGTGTATATTTCAGTCACAACCCAGACCGAGCTTTAAGCTCGAGTTCATATTCCAAGTTCTTGCAAACACAGCTCGAGTTCATTTCTCTATCAAAGCCCAAAATCATGCGAATGATCTCCAAATCAAGATAAAATAACAGAGAAGAAGAGGCAAAATCAAATCCAAGCTCGAGATCTATGCTAGAAACAATAGTTAGAGCTTGAGATTTAACCAAACCCGAGCTTCAAGTTCAAGATACATAGTAAGTTCATTTCGAGAGGTCTACAAAGCACAGTATAGATCCAAAATACCAGTAAAAACCAAGAAAAGTGCTACAAAACTATAGGAGTTCTCTCCATTGATTAGGGTTTTCCCCTAATTTTTCTCCCAATTGCAAACATAAAATGTGAAAATCAAGAATTAGACAGGGTTTTGGAGAATTTGGAATCCAACTGACAGAGAATTCAATGCCTTAATGCCAGCATTGGACATCAGTCAAGAGCCTCGAGATTGTAGATGCCACCTATGCACGTTTCCATAGAGATATTTCATTAGTTTTCAAATTGCTTAAGTGGTCATGTCAACCCTTTTGCAATTGGCAATAGGTTTAAACTTAGGTAGTTTATCTAAGTTTAGATTTTACATAGGATTGGTGGCATTTTGAGTTTATTTCAATTTTATAAATGTTGGTATATTTTGTAAAATATTTTGATCTTTAAACACCAACATTTAGGGCTAGATTAGTGGCATTATCATATGCTTATTTTTAGGGTTTTGGCATGAATTTAGGCCAAAATTGGAGTGATTTTAGGGCTAAAATAAGCGTCATGGTTTTCAAATTTAGGCTTTTGAGGGCTATAAGACTGATTTTGAGAATTGGTTTAAGGGGTTCAAGATTTTGGAGAGAAGGACTTAGTGATTTTTTTGTTCCTTTGTGCCTTAGCTTATGTTTTGTAACCTACATTTCAGATTTTTTGAGGAAAATAAAGCAGATGATACATAGTTTCTCATATTTTGAGTATTGATTTCAATCCTTTTCATCATTCTACATAAGTGTTTATCTATTTTGATAGCAAAGAGAAGTGAATTCTTTCTATTCCTCCTCCAAGTGAACAAAATCCAAACCTTGTGCAGAATATGTATGTTTGTTAACAGATTGTGCTATTTGTGGTCTATACCCTAGTAGTAAAATCTAGTTTAACATATATGTTGAATCAGTGAATGATAGTGTCAGTCTCTTTGATATGCGCATTGTGGTTTTTGTTTTGGATTCCAAGAAAAATCTAAGCTCAAATTTGGTGTATTATCCCTTTTTATTTCAGATTTCAAAAGCATTTATTTTTCCCTTTTCCAAACCAAAGTTTCAGTTCAGGTGATATTCCAAATCAAATAGGAACCGGCCTAGAATCTGGAGACTCCTTCAATCCACCCACAACTTGAGAAGGTTTCCATTGTTAGGATGAGATATCTGTAAACCCTAATGCCTAAGTTAGGGTGATATTTTAAAACCTAAACACTTTTTGGCACACCTGGTGGGACCTTGTGATACATGAATTGAATCCAAATAAGGAGTGTTAAAGAGTTTGAATTTTTGCAGTTGTTTTTTCACTAGGAAAGGTAGAATTGTGCAAAGAGAGCCTAGAGGTCCTAGGGAGATTTTTGTTCAGTCTGTACAAAGGGGTAGGAGACCAGGAAGGCCAAGGAAGTTTAGATCTGAAAGAATTTTAGCTCCTCCCTCCTACCACACTAAATTTCCAGATTTAGAGCAGGAAGTTTTTGAAGATCTTGGAGCATCTCAAAGTCAAGTTGTTCCTAAACAACCACCATTGGTAAAGCAACCATTACCAACCAGTTCTAATACAACACTTCCAACAATGGCAAGGAATCTTGCATTTGTGCCATTTAATCAGGGCAGTCCTCTGAATATTGCCAATCACAACAATATCCCATTGGCTTCCTTGAAAGGATTGCCATCATTCACTGGAGAAGGGCAAAAAATTCCCTAGAGCATATCAAAGATGTTGCTACTCTTTGCAATGTCCATCATATCATGAAGGAGGATATATCTTTGAAGCTATTGGCTGCATCATTGAAGGATAAAGCACTGGAATGGTTCAGAACTCTTCCAATGGCTTCTATTGCTACATGGGATGTATTGGGAGAGATTGTATAAGTTCTTTGAAGACAAATTTGACAACTTGTCTTTGGTGGAACAATTAACAACTATCAAGAGGGCTCCACAAGAGGAGATGAGTGATTTCAATCTTCATTTCAAAAAGACTTGGAATAGAATCCCTGCTACGATAAGACCCTCTGTTGAATATACATTCTTGTATTTTCTTAAGAGTTTGAATAGCAATATCTCAATCATGATACAATCTATGGGTGGTAATTCTTTACCCTGAGCTTTTGATACTGCTATTAGGGTAGAAAATAGTCTCATTTAGGTGGGAAAAATAGCTCCCAGGCCTCCTATGCCCTTCTTTCCTAGCATTCAGTCTAATATGCCATTGGTTGTCCCACCTCTTTCTGTTGTCCCATCATTTAAAATCCTAGAGGTAGTGCCTGTTACCCCTTTGAATGAGTTGTAGAGCATAAAAGATAGCCAGCAAAAAATAAAAAGTTTATTGCAGACCTTTGGCAATGAATTAGTGAGTTGTAAGAGAAATCAAGCACAAGCAAACCTTGTAGCTCAAAATCAGTTTGTTGGTTCCTCATCCCAATATCCTAATCAGTCTACCTCTCAAGGTAACAAACAACAATTCCAAGGGAATAACAATGCAAAAAGACAGAATTGGAATCAGAGGCCTTATAGACCTTATAATCCTACACCTCTTAATATTGTTAGAGATATTATACCCAACCAAAATAACATTGCTACATAGTGGTGTTTTCCATGTAATGAAGCTCATGACCAATCAACATGTTCCAATGTAGTGCTAAATCAAGCTCTTATGGTGCAAAATTTAGTGAATTCACAACAACATGTACCTGTTGAGGAGATCCAACAACAACTGGATCTAAATGTTTCAGATACTGCTTTTCTAAATTGGCATGAGGAGGAATTTTGTGGGCTAAATGATGATTCACTTGTTTCGGAAAATACTAGATCCAAGAAGAGAGCTCTCGAATCAGAGCAACCAGCTGGCAATGTTCCTGCCACACCAATTTCAGTTTTAAAGGATCAAAATTAGAAACATGCAAATTTGAGTACTCCTAGATCTCCTCAAAAGGTACAGTTTAATGTCCCCTATAATATTATTGATAGCATGAAGAAAATGAATGTAACTATGACTATGTGAGAAACTCTAGCTATTCTAGGATAGGTTGAGATATTAAAGGAAGAGTTGTCCAAGAATACAAGTTCACAACAAGTTGTTCAACAACCTTCTAGGACTGTTATGGCTAATTCAAAGCCTTCTAAGGTGCAAGAAATAATAGTTAAATAAGGTAATTAGGCTGCCGATTTGAAAGAACCAACAGTAAAGGAAGGTAAGAAACCTATAAATGTTCAAGGGACAACTGGTAAAGAAAGGTAAGAAACTAGTAAATGTTAAACCTCCTCCTTTCTATGTTTCCTTGATTATTGGAAATAAGTTAGTGCACAATTGTATGGTAGATAGTGGTGCAACCAGCACACTAATGCCTAAGAAGATTGTTGATTTGTTGGATTTGAAATATGAGCCTTTTGAGAAAGGAGTTGTCCAGTTAGATGGTTCCTCAGTCAATACCTTAGGAGTTATCAAAAATGCAAGTTTAACTCTTCATGCATGCCCAAATTTCTCAATTCCTCAGTGTAATACCCCAAAAATGGGCTATAAGTTCATTAATCTTCTATATCAACAATTTGAACGAAATCGACATCGAAGTCCTAACCAAAGGCACCTCTAAACATCATCGAATCCTAATTGATTATCATAAATTCTGCATCGGAGAATATTCCTAGCAATATTCCTAATTATCTTAATTATCTTTAATTTAATGATTATTTGGTGATAAATCACATTTATCCTAAGTTTGATTAATTGAATATTTTCATATTTAATTAATTAGATTTAATATCTTGCCACTTAATTATGTAATTAAATTTAATTCTATCTATTATTAATTGTATTATTTAATTTTGACAATAAATCCAATATCCTATGAATAATTGATTAAATTCTTATTTAATTAATTAAAGCAAGTTGTCATTATTTAATAATATAGTTTTTAATAAAAGTTTGATTAAATAATTGATTAACCCATAAATCAATTATTTATTTTCAAAAATCAGTTAAGTTGAGCATAAATCACTTTATTTATTTATTAATTCATAATTATCCATGTGCATATTCAAGGACCAGTTAAACTCAAATTGGAAAATCAATGCAAGTTGTTAGCTTTTTGAAACTCAACATCTTTTTGAGTTTTAAAGTTGATCTAAACTTCTAATTTGAGTTAAAAAGTTGTTTTTGCATGATTTGCATGTTTTTGTGAATTAAATTATCTTTATTATCAGATAACTCAAAAATCAAGTTGAGTTAATCTGAGTGATTTATGGCTTTCTTCCATGCACCTCCAAAGCCCTAGATTTTTATAAAACCAAGGCTTTAGCTCTTCATAATTCATCTCATATTTTTGCACAATCACGTTGGAGAATTGGAATTGGGAGAATCAAAGCTTATTGTGAATCAAGGCTATTGTGAGATCAATTTATTTTTTTTACATTCATTTAGATTCTTTTTCATATCATTGTTAGATCATTTTAGCAGATTAATTTCATATAGATTAGATTTCATATCAAGTTTTTATCATTCTTATTGCATAGAAAATATAAAAAATATAGCTTAATTGCATTCAATTCATATCTAGATCAATTGCATTCAAATCTTTCATTTAGGTGTCGTCTAGGTCACTGATCTCGATAGCAATCTGAGAACATTAATCTCGCACCTACTAGAAGGCAGTAAATCACTTGGTTAAATTAGATTTCAATTTTGCACGATTTTGATTACAGCTAACCTCTAATGTTTTACTAAAATTTTGTGTCTACAGATCAGGTACAAAATTCACACACACATTTTTGGCACCCACCGTGGGGCAACCCACCTTTACATGCTAGTTTTGATTTTTTTGGGGAGCTAAAGCCTTAAAGTTTCAAAGATTTAATTTTATCTCTCAAACAGCTTGGAGTTTAGCTTTGAAATTTTTTTTACAAGTTGGACACATATTAGAGAAGCTTCAATAAAAAATTTAAAATTTTTTGAGATGTTTTGAATTTTTAATAATTTTTTCATGAAATTCTGAAAAAAATAATATCTAACGCAAATCATCATATTTTTAAGAAATTTTTATATTTTTTGAGAGCTCTTTAAATTCTACAGGGGGTCCATTCTTTGTATTTTAAATTTGGATGCAATATAATAGCTCAAATAGTCAATTTAAAAAAACTAGTCTATTTTGATAAAACGGGTCTCTAGGGCACAACTGAAGAGATTTTTCTAAAATTTTTACATTTTTGCAAATCTCTTTGTTTTTTAGTAGGGGTCTCTTTTTTGAATTTCTATTTTTGTGGCTAAAATCATAAAAAAAAAATTAGATCTTGTTGACTAGGTCAAATGCAGCAAAAAAAATAAAGTTTTGTGATGGGTATGCACTTATTTTTTTTACATGGTTCAATGAATGATATGAGTTGCCATTTGGGTTAATTGCTGGTTATTATTGCTGATAATAATTGATTTTTAGAGCTAACCCTATGGTTTTCATAAGTTGAATATATTTTGCATATCTTGTTTGCTTGTTTGCTTGTTGGAGAGTTCGTCACTTGCTTGCATGGAAAAGCTCAACAAGAATTGCTAAAAATTAGGTAAAATCTACTAAGTGCATTGTGAGGATCCCAGTTATTCTCCTTCATCTAATAAAATTTCTATTTGGACTTAAAATAAATCTCTTATGTGTCTGGCTTGTGTGCATCTTTTCATGCTTTTGTCTATTTCTACACACTTGCATAATTGATACTAGGTTGTGACACCTTAGGTATTTATTTAGCAGTCTTAGATACTTGTGATTGATCTAGATTGCTATCTTGGGTTATTGGACTCGCTAAATCCACCGGCCCCTCATTCTGCCCCGTGGTTGCAATCTCAGCACCATAAAGGGGAGGGGTCTACAGAAGAGAAGCGTTAATTGTTCCACCAGGCAACCCTTTTGTGCTTTTTAGAACTCACTTGTTTTCTAAGTTGGGGACTCATTTTTAGCTTGTGTGAGGTGTTAAGTGTTCCACCTTGTGGAATCATCTCATATTCTCTTTAAGCGTTAAGTGTTCCTCTTTCTGCTTTTTTGGGTACTTTTGGTAGATTTGCTTTTGGAAACATACATCTGTGCTCACATAGTAATTAGGCCCTATGAACACTATTAGTGATTCTTGAGAGATTGGATTCCCAGTGAAATCCTTCTTGATGACAGAATCCTTATAGGTAGGGAGGATACTTAGTTCATTTTACATTCAACTCGGTTAGTGCATCTTCTCTTATTGATCGATACATTCTCTCCCCGGAGAGGTTGATAGATCACGTGGGGTTGACATCATGAGCTTTGGTGAATCAAAATTTGTTAGTGCACCTTCTCTTACTGATTGATACATTCTCTCCCTGGAGAGGTTGATAGATCACGTGGAGTTGACATCATAGACCTTGGTGAAGCAAAACTTTGTCTTAGCGTGTCAGATTAATCTGCTTGCTTTGTTTGGGTTAAAAGTGAAGAGGTGTCAAAAACCTTGGATCTGGAGCCAAGTCCCCTTATGGTATACTACTATGAGTCATCTTTAGAGAGGGTTAACCGTAGCAGACAATCCCTTCACAGGGAAAACTACGTTGACGGAACCTCATGCGATAATAGCCATTTTTGCCATGGTAGTGACAGCCGCTATATAAATGTCTTTGTGGAAGAAATCTCCATGGGTATGGTTCATTGTTGGGTTGTCAGATCTCCCTAGCAGCTCCTGAAGATTAAGTTCTCAGACTGTGTCAAAACCCCGGTGCACCGGGATTGGAGTTCACCCCTTTGGATCATAAAAGTTACAGAGTCAAACCATTACTAAAAACCCTAGCGAGGCCAAATTTTTATTTTATAGGGTATATGTGCATTATTGCAAAACATTTTTAGAACATACACAATTAGCACTTCTGAGGATTAGAATGAATAAGTCACTTGATTGTTCATGCGCAAGGTTGCTTTTGCCCTTGTTCATTGTTTTCAGACATGCTTGAAATCACTTGCTTGCTATTTTGCGTGCTTTTTTATCTATCTAGTTATTGAAAATGAACAAATCTGTTACAATCCTCAAATCTGGACATTGAAATTTGCAAACAATCTGAATCTGCAAACTCAAAATTTTGCAAAAATTGACATAAAATCCTTTCTGGAGTCAAAAATCATTTCAGGAAGTCAAAAGTCATACGAGTTTTTCCAAGTGTCATTTCATTACAACCCATCTGTCATATGATTGAGAACCCAGTGTCGTACGAGTTTTCATGCTAGCAAATTCTCAAAGTCAAAATCTTGCAACTGTCGTATGAGATTTTCAACTGTCGTTTCATTGCTACCCAATTATCGTATGAGATTTTCAACTGTCATTTCATTGATACCCAACTGTCGTATGATAACCAACCTAGTGTTGTACAAGTTTTGATGCCAGAAAATTCTAAGAGTCAAAATCTTGCTTGCAATTCTCGTACTAGTTTTGCAACTGTCGTTTCGCAGCATACCCACTGTCGTACGAGTCTGCAGAGTGTCGTTTGAGAAATTTTTGAAAGTTGTCAAAAAATTGTCAGAATTGTCAGATATTTAGCTTTTTCAGCCTATTTCTAGAATCTATCGAACAAATCATTGTGTCAAGAATAGAGCAATAGCTATTGAGAATCAGTACACATGTCTCAAAGAATCAGTACACAAGAGGAAGAAGCTCTAATCATAGCTATGATGAAACAGTTGCACGCTATGCAAGTTAAACTTGATAAACTTGAAAAAGAGAAGGAACCCAAGGAGTTCTCCATGGAGGCTCTATGTCCTTTTCCATTGGACAAAGACTTGTACATGTCCCCATGCCCCCGGATAGAATTTGAGCAATGTGATAACCCTTATGATACCTCTTCCACGGAGAGTGACACATCCAGCTTTGGAGACTATGATGACCTTGAGGATAGACAATGTAATGATACCTATGACACCTCTGTTCCTAAGAGTCCTCCTCGTCGTGTGTTCCTAATTACTACAAATGGGCCCTCACATTGGATAGATCGTGATGGTGATCCATATGATTCTGATTTTGAAAGAGATTTTGAGGGCTTTTGTGGACAATACCTTGATTATGATCCATCTACTACTGTTGAGGACTATAAAATGCATCATGCTAGCTTGAAGTGTCAATACTATAAGGATCTCTCCTCTAAGAACTCTCAGGCTGAAAATAAATATTACACTCTCAAGCAAGATCATGTTAATGTTGAACCTTTGTCTAGTGATAGTTCCCTTCCATCCCCTACTTCCTCCAATACCCATACATTTCCTAAAGCTTCTGAGTCTTTCAAATCTTTCACAGAACCTTCATCTGACACAAGCCCTGATACTTTTCATGTGGTTCCCTATAGTTATCCTCCAGGGCTACCTCTTAAAGAAACTCAAACTAACCTTCACTTGGCTACAAATGCTTTCAATAATGCTAAACCTAAAGAGCCTAAGCCTTTATATGCTATGATCCCTACTTCAGCTAGTCCTCCACCATCTCTTCCAAAGTCATCCATACAATCCCAACATGCTTTCGTATCCTTAGAAGTGGCTCCATGTCAAGAGGACTCTAAAAATGATAAAGAAAAGAACATAAAGAAAGATCAAGATCAAGAACATGTCATCCACTCCTTTTCCCGATGTCTCTTATCCACTTCATGGTTCTTTTGATCCTGCACACCCTTTTTCATGCATTCCACCATGTCTTAAGTCTTCTCCTAAGCAAGATCAAGCTACTACTTACACTGTTGAGCTTATTGACAATCAAAATAACCTTACTACACTTGCGCTTTCCAAAGATGATACTTCCATTAAGGTTGGTAAAAATGGTGTTGTTACTTCCAATGTTAAGCCTATTAAAAATCAAGAGAAAAATTATGTGCTTATGCTATCCAAAGATCCTTGTCAAGATCAAAGTCTTCCATCTTCTTATTCTACCACTCCATGTTCATTTCCACTTTCTACTCTTCCTAAGTCTTTGCAAGCTTTGAACAATTCTATCAAAGAAGGTGCTCATATTCAAGATGTCCATGATTCTATTGAAAATTCTAATGCTCACTCTATAGATGCTGATATCCTGGGTTGCCATATAGATGTTGATGAACTTATTGATTATCCTTTTGCATCTTCCACTTCCATCCTTGGATCTCTTCCACCAATACTACGAGCTTCATGTCTTCCTTCCATCTTGGGTCCTTATGTCCCTTCACTTTCCCCTCCTAACTCTCCTAATTCACCATCCATCTTGGGTCCTTACATCCCTCCATCTCCCATCTTTCCTCAAGATTAACATAGATGCATACCCTTGAATCCTTTTTATCCACCCACCCATCTAAACCAGTCATATCCTCCTTCTTCTTCCACAAGTCCCAAGTCTTTTGGAAATGACTTGAATGTTCAATAAAAAAAAAGAAGCAATACAAGAATCCATCAAAAAAAGAAGATCAACATGTCTCCTCTACTAGACATGGAAACATAAAGTCAAAAGAGATATCTACGAAAAAAACTAGAAGACAAGTATGGGTTCCAAAATCTATCATTGAAGATATTCTCTCTAGATCATCAAAAGGAAATAAAAAGCCTAAAACTATATGGATTCCAAAATCTCGCTTGAAAGAGTCTGGTGTTGAGAAGAAAGTGAAGTTGACATTCAAGCTTCCAAAGACTTCCACTTCATCTTCTTTCAAAAACATTCTTCCATTCCATGTGCCTAAACCACAACCTCTACTATCCATTCACCATATTCCTTCACGTATTCCTTAATTCACATTTTCTCCATCCTCTCACCACCCTTCAAGGTGTGTGTTGATGTTGATCTTGCCTTCTTTTCCACCTACCATTTCACATTCCTTCCATTAATTATCCTTCTACCTCCTATCATTTTTCCTCATTTGCCTATTCCTCCTATCTTCCAACCTCACTCGCTTTACATAAAACCTTATCCTCCATTTCTCTCTTCCATCTCCTTTTCCCTATCAGCATCTTTGAGCATATCATTTTGAATACTTGGCATATCACGGTTTATCCTTTCAAGGAGCACTATCTAAAAAGCTTGCCTTCTTCCAAAAATTCAAAAAGGAATAAAAAATAAAATAAAAATTGAAAATGTGCCTTGGTAAAAACCTGGAAATAGGCACCTTGGTAGAAAAAGTAAAGAGAAATAAATTCTTCCTATGGTGAAAACCACTCCCTTGTGGCACCTTGAATAAGTACCATGATGAAAACCTGGCAATCAGGCATCATGCGTAGTGCTTCTACATATTTCATCCATTTCATCTTCTCTCTTTGATCTTGACAATGTTGATCTATACACAAACATTTGGCTATTTTGTGAGCTATCTTACGATGATCTTTCTTTCATTCCTTCCATGTTTAGCCTTCATATCCATCTTCCTCCATTCATTTTTTGCCTATCACTATCCTTTTCCCCTTTGGTCTTGATCTAATAAAAAAAGAAAGAAAGAGTAAAACACAGTGCTACGAAGCCTCTTGACATGTCTACTCTTTTGGACTACATCCTTTCCTTCTTTGGCATTATGCTTTTGTGACTTATCCTATGCTAGCCTTTCATTGCTTATCCAAATGCGCTTTACATGACAATTTTTCCCTAGCTTGGGTATTCTTGAGGAGTTTTCCCTTGAGGATTTCTTCCCTTCATTCTCCTTCATTCTCTTGTCTTCCATCTCTTCCACCAGCTTGTCAATCCCTCTTGTTCTCCACCTTGCTAGACATTGGGACTACATGATATGATCTTGCTTGGGAGTTTGCAATGGAAAAAAATGCTATCAAGTATACCAAGTATCTGAACAAGTATAAGAATCAATATCAGAACAATTATCAGAATCAGTATCAAAATCAGTATCAGAACCAGTATCAGAACAAGTATCAAAACTAGTATCAAAACCACTATCAGAACACTTACTTGGGCTACACATTTTTCCTTAGTTTATGGGTCTGAAGTGGTACTACCTATTAAGGTTGAAATCCCATCATTTAGAATTAGAATGCATGGTCTAGTAACTGATGATGACTACAGAGTATCTAGGTTACAAGAACTGGAACTACTAGATGAGTGCAGACAAGCAACATATGATCATCTTAGAGTATATCAGAAGAGAATGTCTAGAGGCTACAACAAGAAAGTCAGACACAGAGAATTTCAAGTTGGCAATCTAGTCTTGAGAGAAAATCCTAAAAATCAATCCCATCAAGAACGCAAGGGGAAGTTCAAACCCACATGGCTGGGTCCCTTTGTCATCACTGCTACTTTTGGCTCTGGCTCCTATCAACTCTCAACGACTAAAGAAGAATAGCTCTGAGAACCAATCAACGTTCTCCATCTGAAGAAATTCTACGCCTAAGGCATTCAGTCTATGGTAAAATGTCCTGAAAAAATCTTAAAAATTGGAAAATGTTCTGAAAAAAATGAACATCTTGGTGAAAACCTAGCAATAGGCGCCTTGATGATTCACAAAAAAAAATTGAAAAAAATGAAAAATACAAAAAAAAATGAAAAAAAAGAAAAAGAAAAAGTGCCTTGGTGAAAACCTGGAAATAGGCGCCTTGGTAGCAAAAATAGAATCTCTACCAAGATGGTGAAAACTCGGCAAACGAGCGCCACTTGTTTCAAAATGCTCCATCTATCAGTGCAATCTTGGCCTTTCCCAGCTTTTAATTTTGCTTTAGTTTGTACATATCTCCTGATTTGTTTTTGCATTTCTAGTTTTCAATAAGTCAGTTTGTCCACCAATCAACTCAAGCATCTGTATCCTATCAATTCTTAACACTTGGGGGTAATCAATGTCATATCCTATGGTCTCTAGTATATCTTAGACGTATCTTATCTAGTCAGAGTCCTTTGAAGCTTCATGTGAGTCAGTGAGTCAGTCTTGTCTCCAGAAAGGATTTTGCATCTACAACAATGCAATCAAACATCAAATTGAAAACCATCTATGCTTTTTTTTACATGCTTTTATCTCCTTGTATGCTTACTGATTCGCATTGAGATTTTTGCATATTGTGTCCCTTCGAGCTCTTCGATGATGTCCTTTATAGAATTTAGAGAGTGATGACTAGGGGAATAATCTTTTCTTTGTCTTCTGCTTGTATGTGAAAATCTAACGTCTTTAGAAATTTTGGATTGAAATGGTGTCCGACTGTAAGAGCCTCTATCTCAAATTGGATGGCCATGCGTACCTCAACCATTGATACCCAAAAAATTCAAGGAAGTTTGATCTAACTATTGTTTTTTTGAGTGAGTTCTTTCTCCTACTGTGAAACATGATCTTACCTAAGGATGTGAACAATAAAGGGTCACTACGAGTAATTCACATTGGATTTAGAATAATCTCTTGGCTATTTGATGTGTTTGTCATGCAAGGAGTATTCCGGTCATCACGATGTTTATGTTTTGATGCTTATACAAATTGCTATATCAAAATGGACAAGATATTCAGGTCATCTTGGCGTTTGTGCGTTGTTGCTTATATCTAATCCGACATTCCCAAAATAAAATCAATATTCATATATCCATGGTTTTTGACCAGTGGGTGTTGTATTGATTCTTGCGCATACAAATCGATATTCATATGTCTATGGTTTCATAGCTAGTGGGCATTGTATTGATTTATCCGGTTACCTAAAAGTTCAATGATGATAACAAATCGACATATGATCAGTGACTAGGTCCTAGGTCTTAGGTTGCATTTCATTTTGCATGTCTCTTTGTATTTTGCATATTGCATGATCTCACAATGGCTAAACGAACTTCAATGCTTAAACAATTCTCCACTCGCATCTTCAAATCTAACAAGAGCTGAATCTCACACGAAGGTTCCTCCAATGAAACAGCAAGTAGAATCCTTTTTCGGGATCAAAATTCAAATCTGAGATCATTCATATTATTTACTACTTGCATAATCAACCTTCAATCATCACAGAAATCTAGTATTCAACTTAACTGATTATCTTACATCAAGTTATCAAAATTTCAACTTGGTCAACTATGGTCAACTCATGGTTTAACCTAGTCAAACTTGGTCTTTTGGGACCTTCCAATGATGCAGAATGCATTCTTGAACGTGTTTAACCACTTTTCCAATCAATTAACATGCTTCTAAACTATCAACGCTGACTTTTCTTGTCAGATTTCAATTTCAATCCCGAAGGGGGCATGGTATTGCACATCATTCAAAGTCTGTAATCAAATTTGAAATCATATCTTTATGGAAATCATATCTTCCTCAGTAATCAAGACAACAACCACGTCTAGTTACTGATTCATCAAAAAACCTCATCGATCGGGGCAAATCTATCATCACTTGGGGCATATCAAATTCATCAAGATCCATATCAATCTGGTATTCTCCTAATCTTGTAAACTGTATCAATTTTTGCAACCATCGGATCATAGTGTTCTTTCCTTGGTTCTTCGGCAACTAAAGGATTCAGATGTGATACATGCTAGTTCTACTAAGACAATCAAGTCTAGAACCGGTCACTCATTTCTTTGCAATCCTAAGGTTTGGAATCAGACATTTTGACACTTTTTCGCAATCATCGGTTCATCGCTGCTATAGTGAACATTATCTTTGGTCATTCAGGACCTATTATCTCCATATCAAATCAATATCAATCAGCTTTCGTCTCATATCAATTATCAATTTCAAATCAGTTTCATATCTTTATCAAACATAGACTATCTTTGAACCATTGCGCTTCGCACAGTAATTCAAAGAGGGGCAAAATGTAATACCCCAAAAATGGGCTATAAGTTCATTAATCTTCTATATCAACAATTCGAACGAAATCGACATCGAAGTCCTAACCAAAGGCACCTCTAAACATCATCGAATCCTAATTGATTATCATAAATTTTGCATCGGAGAATATTCCTAGCAATATTCCTAATTATCTTAATTATCTTTAATTTAATGATTATTTGGTGATAAATCACATTTATCCTAAGTTTGATTAATTGAATATTTTCATATTTAATTAATTAGATTTAATATCTTGCCACTTAATTGGGTAATTAAATTTAATTCTATCTATTATTAATTGTATTATTTAATTTTGACAATAAATCCAATATCCTATGAATAATTGATTAAATTCTTATTTAATTAATTAAAGCAAGTTGTCATTATTTAATAATATATTTTTTAATAAAAGTTTGATTAAATAATTGATTAACCCATAAATCAATTATTTATTTACAAAAATCAGTTAAGTTGAGCATAAATCACTTTATTTATTTATTAATTCATAATTATATATGTGCATATTCAAGGACCAGTTAAACTCAAATTGGAAAATCAATGCAAGTTGTTAGCTTTTTGAAACTCAACATCTTTTTGAGTTTTAAAGTTGATCTAAACTTCTAATTTGAGTTAAAAAGTTGTTTTTGCATGATTTGCATGTTTTTGTGAATTAAATTATCTTTATTATCAGATAACTCAAAAATCAAGTTGAGTTAATCTGAGTGATTTATGGCTTTCTTCCATGCACCTCCAAAGCCCTGGATTTTTATAAAACCAAGGCTTTAGCTCTTCATAATTTATCTCATATTTTTGCACAATCACGTTGGAGAATTGGAATTGGGAGAGTCAAAGCTTATTGTGAATCAAGGCTATTTTGAGATCAATTTATTTTTTTTACATTCATTTAGATTCTTTTTCATATCATTGTTAGATCATTTTAGCAGATCAATTTCATATAGATTAGATTTCATATCAAGTTTTTATCATTCTTATTGCATAGAAAATATAAAAAATATAGCTTAATTGCATTCAATTCATATCTAGATCAATTGCATTCAAATCCTTCGTTTAGGTGTCGTCTAGGTCACTGATCTTGATAGCAATCTGAGAACATTAATCTCGCACCTACTAGAAAGCAATAAATCCCTTGGTTAAATTATATTTCAATTTTGCATGATTTTGATTATAGCTAACCTCTAATGTTTTACTAAAGTGTTGTGTCTACAGATCAAGTACAAAATTCACACACACACTCGGGATATTTATGTTATAGATCTGCCACCCTATTTTTCCCTATGTCTTTCAAGAGATTTTACAGCCAAGATAGATTGATACTTTTCATCAGATTGGCCTCACATGTATTTTAGAACAAGATATGGAATCAAAGTGAATATCAAATTAGAATTATTGACCAAATATCACATAGAGCCATACAATCCAAGTCCCATTAATGCTAATTGTGTGATCATATATTTAGATGAGATCAAGGACTATCTAGTCTTTTATAATAAAATAGAGGAAATTATTGACATTATATTGGATGAGTGGGTAGATGGAAATGACCAAAATAGGGTTACATATGATATTGGTTTTGGAAATTATATGATTTTAGAATCTAACACTGTTATGCCTAATTTAATGAAAGCTTAGGATTCTGATTTAGAATTGTCAAATCAGCTCTGGGACTTGTACTTTGATGGATCTAGGAATAAGGATGGTGTTGGTGCAGGGGTTATGCTTGTGTCACTAGATGGTGATAAATTTTATGATGCATACAAATTATCTTTTCCTTGTTCTAACAATGCAGCTGAATATGAAAGTTTGATTCAGGGTTTAGAATGGGCAACAAAGAGGAAAATCAAATGTTTCAGGGCATTTGGGGATAGTGAATTGATAGTTAACTAGGTGAGAGGTATCAACATTGTTAAAAACAATATTTTAAAGTTATATAAATCCAAAGGATTTGATATTCTGGATGATTTTGATGCATTCAACCTGATTTCTATACCTAGAAGGAAAAATCAGCATGTTGGTATTAGTGCACATATTTCTATTTCTAAAAATAAAGGTCTTATCTCATATCAGTCTCATATTAAGATTCTTGTTAGGCCATCTATTCCAGATAATGATATGAATTGGCAGGTTTTTAATACTGATGAGCAAATTTTGAGTTTTATTGTTGAAATAGAGGACTTCTTACTACCTAAAGATAACAAAGTAAAATAGAAAATGGTTGATCAAATTATACACCTAAAAACTAACAAGCTTCCTAAAGGATTAGTTGGCCTAGAGTCTACATTTAACTCTGATGATTAGTTCAAGAGGAACAAAACCAACATGTTGATCAAAGAGGGTCACTATGAGGAGATTGAAATATTCAGAGACAAGATTTTAAAGGTTGGTAAAATTAACTCTCCTCAAGAAAAAGAGTTTCTTATTGCTTTATTCAGAGAATATAATGATGTATTTTCTTGGGACTATGCTAATTTAAAAGGATTTGATCCCCAATTGAATCAGCATACCATATAATTAGAGCCTAATTCCAAGCCAATCAAGCAAAGACAAAGGCCAATTAACCCCAAGTTAGAACCTTTAATGCTTAAAGAGTTGAACAAACTACTGGATAGTGGGATAATTTTTTATATCAAACATACATCCTGGGTTTCAAATTTAGTTCCTATGAGGAAAAAGAATGGAGAGATTAGACTTTGTGTAGATTTTAGAGACCTTAATAGGGCATCTCTAAAAGATAGACACCCTCTTCCTTTCATGGAACAAATTTTATAGTATGTCTCAGGTTCAGAAAGATTTTCCCTTCTAGATGGGTATTCTGGTTATAACCAGATTTTAGTAAAAGAGATAGACCAATTTAAAATAGCCTTTACAAAAAAATGGGGAACAATGGCCTACAGAAGAATGCCATTCAGTTTATCAAATACAGGAGACACATTCCACTAAGCAATGGTTATGGCTTTCAAAAATCTTATGTACAAGTTTGTCCTAGTATACTTTGATGATGTCACCATTTACAACAAAGTTGCAAACCAACATATTGGTCATTTAAGACAAGTACTACAGAGATGCAGAGAGTTTGGAATCTCTCTCAACCCAAAGAAATCAATTTTTTCAGTTCATGAGGGCAAACTTTTAGGATACCAAGTATCAAAAGAATGTACAACTATTGATCCTAAAAGAATACATGCAATTCTGGATTTAACATTGCCAAAACATAAAAAGGGATTGCAAAGCTTCATTGGAAGGATAAATTTTGTAAGACACTTCATTCTTGAAATTGCCAATTTATTGAAGCCCTTGACTGTAATGCTAAAGAAAAATGTGCCTTTTAGCTGGACTGATGAGGGAAAGATGAGCTTTGAACAGATCAAACAAGCCTTGTCATCAACCCCTACTTTAACTAATCCTAATTTTTCTAAGGATTTTATTTTATATGCTTATGGTGGTTATGATATAGTTTCAACAATGCTGGTGTAGAAGAATGAAGACAATCAGGAGTAGGAAATTACATTTTTCAACAAAGGAATGGATGACTATGAGCAAAGGTACAATTTTGTTGAAAAGCATGTACTCGCTGTTATTAAAGATTTGAAGAAGTTTAAACACTTGGTTGCTAGAAACAAAATTCATTTGGCGGTTTCACATCCTAGTATTAAAGAGTTCATGTTGAATAAAGATGTAAATGAGAAAAGAGCAAGATGGATTACAAAAGTTATGGAATATGTTGTGCATATCCATGTGACCAAGCTAGTTAGAGGCAAAGATTTGTGTGCCCAAATGGTAGAAGAAGAAGAAGTTGAAGTCAATGAAGAGGCTTCCTTGTTCCAAGGTAATTCTGTACTTAATAATGATTCAGCAACTTGGTTCTCAAATATGACTAGATTTCTACAAATTGGACAATGTACAATTGATCTTGACAAAGCTAAAAGGAGGTATTTCATATTACAATCTATTCCTTATGTTCTGATTGATGGTATTCTTTATAGGAAGGATTATTCTGGTATGTTATTAAAATGTATTGATTTTGCTGATCAAAGTTGTTATCTCTATTGAACTTTTAAGGTTGTCATTAGTACCAAAGGTTTGTAGAGATATCAGTCAGTCACTTACATTGAGCTAATCAGTAACATAAAGTAGAATAGACTAGTCATTACAGCTTATATATCGAGTAGCAGATAGTTTACCGAGCACTAGTAGACACCAACATTGACAGACAGTAAACACCAAGCATCGCAGTCTACACCAATCAATTTACATAGTGTTTACTGAGGATCACAGGAAATGACATAGTAATCAGAAATGGAACATACTTCTATGCAAATGGTTACAACAGTTTATAAAACATTTTACCAAGATCGAGGAACATTTAATGTGATGATATTTATTAAATGCAATGTATATCTTTTGTAATAGTTGATCTAGGTTATTATTGTACATCATATATCTTAGGGTTATGACTATATTGTGTAACCTAATTTTGTTAAAGTGGAAAAAATAGAACACTATATATTTGTGTGTTCACATCATTTTTGGTGTGAGATGATATATGAATCACAGAGCACTTGAAGCAATTTCCTAACTTCAAGTCTATCAGTTAATAGAGCAAAATCGAGTACAGAGGAATTCAGATTGAGTAGAATCAGTAGAGGCTACTAAGTAGTTCAGAGCAGAGATTCATCACAAGTAAGGTGATATTTTATCAGAGCTTATAGATCTGTATCAGACAATTGAGTTGTCAAATAGTAGATAATTGCCTATTGCTTTCTGACAATTGTAATAGAGTTTTGGATAAAATCTCTTAACGGAGTAGACTTAATAGTCTTATGTAAATCTCTTAACTGAGTGCACACTTAATTAGTATTGTTAAAATCTTGTAACTAGGTAGATCTAGCTGATCTAACATTTCACTCCTAACAGGGTGAAATCACCAAAAGTGATCAAAACTTGTAGCCCTAATAGGCAAACCTTTTCTATCTGCAGTAGTGAAGAATTTGTGGGTGTCATCCCCACCATAGTTTTTACCTTCTAACAAGGGTTTTTGCATTACCAAAATACTTGTGTCATGTGATTGTGATATTGATTTCATATTGTTTACTTACATAAGTTAAATGGATGAATGATTCATGCAATTAGATTCAAGTTATTTTGGTCGGTTATCACTGTTTATAGTTATAGATCTGAAAGGTTTACAAGTGAAGTTTTGAAGGCGCCGATTCACCCCTCCCCTCTCAGTACCTATCTCTCCTAATTCCAACAATTGGTATCAGAGCACAGTTCTCTTACTAAACAGTTTAACCACTGAAGGGTAAAGATCTAAGTCATGGAGAGATACAAGCTTGACAAGACTATTGAGAATCAGAAGATACAAATGCAAATGTTTGTGGAATAATATAAGCAAGCCAAGGAAGGACTGAAGAAATTACTGGTTGAAAGGAAGAACCTAGCTATTCTACAAAATGAGATCGGTTACCATGAAGAACCTATTGATAAAATTTTTGAGAATATTGGATCTAGTTCTGGAAGCATCTCCGATGGATCTGAAAGCATAATCATTGATCTATCTGAAAAGAATCAATATTTAACTGATCAAGTGAAAGCACTACAAATCAGTCAAGAATCTCAGATGGTGAGAATGGTAGAAACAATGAACAAAGAAAAACAAGCCGAGCAAGAAAGAAATCTGGCAATCGATGACCGAAGATAGATGACTGAACAACTTCAAACTAAAGAGAGTGACATACAAAGACTCACTGACCAACATTTTCAAGTAACTAATCAAATGATGACTGTGAATCAAGAGGTAAACCGAGTGAATGCAGAATTGTCAAGAAGACTAGAAGATGTTGCAAGACTCAGAGAAGAGAATGAGAAGCTGAGAAATGAAGTGAAAAATCAATAGTAGCAAAATGAAATGAAGAAACTTGCTGAGGACAGCTCTAAGAAGATTGATGACTTTCTGACTAATCAGAGAAGATTTGGGAGCAAAGTAGGTATAGGCTACACCGGTAAAGGAGAAACATCACAACAAGCTGAACAAGTCAACATCAGTCAAAATTAGAAACCTAAAGTGTTGGCATGCTATCACTATGGAAAACTGAGACATACATCTAATATGTGTAGAAGCAAAGCACAAGGTAAACCTCATATCACTCCTAAGTTTAATGGATATTGTTACTACTATGGTAAGTTTGGACATCCTACTTATGAGTGTAGAGCTAAGCAAAATGATCTTGCTAATAATACCACTATGGAGAAAATATGCTATACTTGTAAAAAGCATGGACACACTGCATGAAACTATAAGGTGAAAATGAAACAAGTCTGGACACCTAAGGAGAAACCACAACGAAGGCCATATCAACCGAAGAGACAAGGTAACTCTTATGTTTGGGATTATAATACATGGACTAACTGTGTTGTATGTGGTAGATATGGACACATTACATAAAATTGTTAGAGAAAGAGTTGGATTGGACAATCAAGAAGCTGGACAAGCATTGGGATGGCTTGTATGCACTGCCATAAGGTCAGTCATTTAAGCAAGAACCGTAGAGACCGAGCACCAGATGAAAACCATATATTTGAAAGTGGATATACTATTGCAGATATCACAAAGTTAAGGAACACTATGTGGAAGAAGGCATCTAATGAGAATGATGAGTCAAGTAATGTTGTCAGTGAAACCTCATCCATTGGATTGGGTGACATCGGTACCTCCACTTAAGGTGAAAAAGGTATGTATGGGACTAACATTTCAAAAGATCACATTTTACATACAGTTCCTTATGCATAATGTTCTTATACCAAATCATCATGAATAAAGATGCACTATGGTTTAGTTGTCATGAGCTAACAATGTTATACAGTCGGTAAAAGAGAGACCTAGAGCTGGTTACCTGTCGGTAATCACTATCTAAGGTTAACCGAGCACATGTATCAGCCAATGAAGAAATTCTATGTTAACCGAGTGGATGAAAATTTTAGTTGTCACCGAGCTAATAGTTGTTTCATTTTGAAAGTTAGATCAAGCATTTATTGCATGAAAGTTTGAGTGGGAACATCGAAAAGTCTATAAATACATGGGAATAGAGTTCATTTTTACATTGCAATTTTGAAGAGTGGAGAATTCAAAGAACAGAGTTCGAGCTAAAAAAAAATTTAGAAGAATTCAAGGCTACGTTAGATCGAACAAACATCACTCTTCATGATATCGAGTAAGTTCATTTTCTACCAAACACTTTTTATCCTCCTGCTTGCAGAAACCTTAGAATCAATTTATGGCATCTACATCATCTGCAAGCAAATCACAAAGTGTTGAGGAGGAAGTTAATGTAATCATGAGGTAAAATTTTGACGAACCTAAGTTTAAGCCACATCCCAAGGTCGTAGCACAAATAGATACAATGGGCACTTTTTCAAGCATACCAGAAAGGGTTTTATTGACAGAAGATGTAAGATCATATATTCATTGCAAAATCAGAGAAGTTGGAGATTTTGAAACTATTGCAGCATATCAACAACTCTGTGGCCCCGATGGAAAAATGAAATCAGATTACAAGAAGATTGAGGAATCAGGGTTATCATGTTTTATACACTTTTCACAATCATTTAAATCAGATTGGATCAGAATCATTTTGAGCAGGTATCACGATGATAAATTTTGGCTAGATAAACCAATTAAGGTCAACAAGAGAATGATCAGTAGGGTTGCTGGGCTCCCTACCACTGACAAGGCTAAGGCTTTCTATAGTTCATCATGACCGAATGTTGAGAAATATACTAGAGCACAATGGGATGGTTGGGCATTGAAGCTTTCGATAAGCAAAGACCCAACAGTCAAATTTGTAGCTCATGTGATCAGGTACAAGTTATTTCAATCGAGAAAACTCAACAGCGTACCTTGCAATGCAATAGACATGGCACACAAAATTATGGTAAAAGGTCACCAGGTTGATCTTGCTAAGGTATTTTTATCATCAACTTCAGGAGAATATGAAGATCATAAGGAAAAAGAAGTCTAACACATGAAAGTTCGGATCTCTACTTGCATGCATATTTTTCTATCTACAAAAGTATGTAATTGGCACCAGTAAAGTAAATTGGATACCGGATGTACCGATAAAAAAATAGATTAGTGAAATGATGAATAAGCTAGGAGATATGTTGAATATAGAGTTTAATGCATACTTCAAAGAGTTTCAGTCTAAAATGCATAAAAGGAGCAGAATTCTGAGGGAATTAGTTCAAAGATTTGTGAATGATATATGTTTTGCAGTCAACACCGATTATACTTTGATAAAAGTAGTTAAACCTAGGATAAAATGGTTGGCACCGATGGGATATGAAATGAATCATGATTTCACACTGAAATCTATTAATGCACTGCTTGCACTTCCAAAAGATCCCATTGCCACTAGGTTCAAAGTATATGAAGAGGCCAAATCTAGAATTTCAACAAATATTGAGATCGGTAAAATAACTAGAAAGGTAAAGAAGATGAAGAAAAATCTCACTCCTAAATATGGAGATGGGCCTGAGACATCTAAAGAGACACCGGTTGAACAGGAAACTGAAGGTCAGTTACAGTTAGCTGACAAACCATATGATAGTGAAGAGACTGAGTCTGACAAAGAAGAAGATCCCACACCGGTTCCTCCACCTAAAAGTCCTATAATGAAGCAGTCACCTGTACATGAAGGTATGAAGACATGATCGTCAACTGCACCACCACCAACTGATAAGGAAGAAGCAAAGAAAGTAACAAAAAGGAGAGTAGCTACACTGACAAGGAAATACATTAAGAGAAAGAACAAGGTTGTAGTTGAGGCACCAAAGAAAAGGAGACAATTCATAATAAATAAGGAAGATCTTGAGGAAATTGAGATAGAAGATGATGTCAATCAATTCAAAGTGGTCAGTAACAAGACAAAAATAATAGATGTAATCATTGAAGACATAATTAAACATGGAGATCTTACTGATCCCTTACTAGATAGATTTGACAAGATGTCAAAAGAAGATCAAACCAAGATTGAAGAGGCTATCATCCAAATGATGATAAAATTCAAGAAAGTTCCAATGGAATTTGCATGTGCATTATCCAAGAAATTAGATGACAAAATTACTGAAAAATGGGCTATTGCACTAGACATCGAGAAGAGAAAGAGAGAACGCTCTCTAGTTTGGGCAGCCTCACATTTAAGCTTTGGAGAAGTTAGTGAATACTTGACCAAATACCAAGAAAAATTTATGATCAAGAATAGAGCCTTGATGATCATGGATGAAAATGTAGCAGATATGGATACCACAACAGATTTTGTGTGGACATCAATTTTGAAGGCCGAAGAAAAAGATGAGCAAGAAGCATTCTTGAACTTGTCTAAGAAGAGACACAATTCCAAAGGCAAAGGTATTTGCATTGATGAGGGCACAACAAAGAAATCAAAGAATACCGGTATATCAGTTATCGAGGCAATTGATATCACTGAGGACAAGGAAGAAATAATTATTTCACAGGATGCATCGAATAAAGTTGAAGTTCAACTGGAGAAGAAAACCGATGATGATGTACTCATTGAGGACATCACAAATGGTGATCCTAATGACCAAGATGATGAAGATGTAAATATTGCACCAAATAAAGATGAAGCACTAGACATTGAATGTCTATTTACATCACTACCAAGTGAACTTCTTGTACTTGCAGAAGTAGCTAAAATTCTTTCCCAAGTACAACGTGACGGCTCAGATCCTGAGCAAAACAAAGACATCACAGGGGATCAAAACATAGAGAAACCTGCAGAAATAGATGAGCCTACACATACAGAGGCACCTTCCACCAAAGCAAAGGATACAGAAGAAACAAAGGAAACAGAGGTGATCCACTTGACACCACATCCGAGACTCCCACTATATCAACTGAGACTATAGCTACTGAGGAGAAAAAGAAGGAAGAACGTGTATTAACCAGGAAGGATACTTTGAAATTTGGAGATAAAACTATTGCTATTATTGAGAAGAAATCACCTATAGCACCGGAGAAGAAGAAGAAGAAGAAAGGAAAAGGGTCGGTCACCCTAGATGAAGTTATCATTATCCTTGAGTGTGACCCGAGGACCCTAAGCCCCGAAGACTTGAGTAAATATGGGGAATTATGTACAAGAAAGGCAATGCAAGAGAAGTTGAAGCAAGAACACAAATGAAAAGGAATCTTAACATATGTGTAGGATATCCTCCAATAGGTAGTACTTGAGGTGAACATTGATGAGGATACACCTATCATAGTGTTAGAAATAGGAAATACTGAGAGGGGGAGGTGAATCAGTATTTCACAAACTTTTACTTTTGCCCACTTATGGATATAACAGATTACTTTAGTGCATACAAAGCATAAGAAACTAAATAGCATACACAACAGTAAATGTAAAGAACTCATAACACATGATATGTTCTCGAGGAAACCCTGGCCAAGGGAAAATCCCAGTGTGGATGGTACCCACAAAGATCCACTAATCAAAAGATATCCGGTTAAGGATGTTGACCCTATTAGGAGCCTATTACAATCATATAGTGTATCAGTCCTGGTTAAGGGACTATAGGCCTTGTTAGAAGCCTCAACCCTATTAGGAGTTGTAGATACAAAACTTGATTACTAGATGAGCTCACTGCCCAAACAAGTAATGCAAATGTTAACTGATTACAATAAGGTACTACTTACAACTTCGCATCAACAACTTTCGTTGCTATCACAAGTTACATATATTACATGTTACATTTCAAGTATGTTCGGTACATCTTCATTTATACAAGATACAAACATAATATATTTCTCTTGTCAGCTTGCATATCTTTATCCAAGAGTAAACATCTAGGATGTCATCTCTTTATAATATTAAGTCATTATTTTGACAAGAAAAATAATCCCTTAATTCATTTACTAATTCTGTCTTCAAAACTGCTCTGTCAGCTATACTCTATCATCGGTAAAACAATCATAACTTTGTCCGTACTATCCGTACTCTTTTGTGCACTAAGATGGGGTATCCTTAGACACCATAGAGCCTAAGTTCAATTGGTAAAACTCTGATCATGCTCCAGTGAACATCGCCAAAACAAACTGTATCGGGTGCTCTGTCAAAAACACTGTTTCATACTTAGACAATTTTTGTCTGTGATCTTCCATACTTACTTTCCAGCTTATGTGATCTTCATAGAGAACATATGTTGCCATAATGAAAACATCTATGTACATACCTCAGCCAAATTACCAACACATAGATCAACTTTCTACACTTGCCGAGAAGATCAATGACCCGGATATTGATGCAGACAGAAGAATTGAAGAAAGGGCAGAATCAAGGATTCAGAACAAATTAGCCAAGAAAATAAGCCTAGAAGTGGCATTGAAGAAGGTCAAATTATCTAAGGTAATCATTGAGATAAAAAAAATCACCCAGTTAATTTGTCAATATTTATTGAAGCTTTGTACTACAAACACCTTCAATGTTGAAGTCAGTGAAAAGATCAGAGGATTAGAAGAAAAAATATAGTTGAGTACAAATGCAACTATAATCGAGCCTCATGCTTTCTTAAAGCACATTCACCGAGTTCAGGAACTCCAACGGTTGATAGAAGATTTGAAGAAACAAGAAGAGCACATAATAGATCAGGTTATTGAGTTGCAAACCGAACTCATTGCATACCTAAAAAAAATTTAAGCACATATTGTCAAAGCCGAGCTGCTAGTTGCAACACTAGAAATTTTGGTGTTAGATAACATCTTTGACATGCATGCACAAGTCGGTCTTGAGCACATCACACTCACCAACTTGAAAGAGGAATAGGACAACCTCTTGGAGTCAGTGAAGAAAACCTATCAGCATATTTTTCACAAGTTGTGAGTATACTACTTAATTTTTGTATTTGGCATTACTATCAAAAAGGGGGAAAACAATGTATCATCTGTTATGCCAAATATGTACATAGATGCTACATGACTACATATTACTAGGAGCATGCACCGAGGGGGACTACTTAGTACTTAGAAATTTTTTTGATGTGTATATGTATATGGCGAAGATATAAGTTATACAAATTTTTTTGTCTATATACATTCGAAGTTTTGATACTAATGCCAAAGGGGGAGATTGTTATCTCTATTGAGCTTTTAAGGTTGTCATTAGTACATAAGGTTTGTAAAGATATTGTTCAATCACTTACATTGAGCTAATCGGTAACATAAACCAGAACAAACTAGTCGGTAAAGCTTATATACTGAGCAACAGACAGTTTACCGAGCACCAAAAGACACCGACACCGACAGACAATAAACATCGAGCATCATAGTATATAGCAATTAGTTTACACAGTGTTTACCGAGGATCACAGGAAATGGCATAGTAATCAGAAATGGCACATACTTCTATGTAAATGGTTACAACGGTTTATAAAACATTTTACCAAGATCGAGGAACATTTAATGTGATGATATTCATTAAATGCAATGTATATCTTTTGTAATAGTTGATCTAGGTTATTATTGTACACTATAGATCTTAGGGTTATGACTATATTGTGTAACCTAATTTTGTTAAAGCAGTAAAAATAGAACACTATATATTTGTGTGTTCGCATCATTTTTGGTGTGAGCTGATATATGAATCATGGAGCACTTGAAGCAATTGCCTAACTTCAAGTCTATCAGTTAATAGAGCAAAACCAAGTACAGAGGAATTCAGATTGAGTAGAATCAACAGAGGCTACCAAGCAGTTCAGAGTAGAGATTCATCACAAGTAAGGTGATATTTTATCAGAGCTTATAGATCTGTATTAGATAGTTGAGTTTTCAAATAGCAAATAATTGCCTATTGCTTTATGACAATTGTAATAGATTTTTGGATAAAATCTCTTAATAGAGTAGACTTAACAGTCTTATGTAAATCTCTTAACTGAGTGCACACTTCATTAGTGTTGTTAAAATCCTATAACTAGGTAGATCTAGCTGATCTAACATGTCACTCCTAACAGGGTGAGATCACCAGAAGTGATCAAAACTTGTAGCCCTAATAGGCAAACCTTTTCTATCTACAGTAGTGAAGAATTTGTGGGTGTCATCCCCACCGCAATTTTTACCTTCTAACAAGGGTTTCTATGTTACCAAAGTACTTGTGTCATGTGATTGTGATATTGAGTTCATGTTGTTTACTTACATAAGTTAAATGGATGAATGATTCATGCAATTAGATTCAAGTTGTTTTGGTTGGTTATCACTACTTACAATTATAGATCTGAAAGGTTTACAAGTGAAGTTTTGAAGGCATTGATTCACCCCTCCCCTTTCAGTACCTATCTCTCCTAATTCCAACAAAAGCAATATTTTATCTGAATTCATGATGGATCACGTGGAGGATATTTCAGTCCTAAGACTACAGCTTGGAAAATACTAAGAGTTGGTTATTACTAGCCTGATTTGTTTAAGGATGCCCATTCTTGGGCAAGAAAATGTCAAAAATGTGCTTTGTTTGCAGGAAAGAAAACGCTGGAAGCATTGCCATTAAAGCCAATTATTGTGGATCAGCCATTCAACAAGTGGGGATTGGACATTACCTAATTCTAGTGCAGGTCATAAATGGATTCTGACTGCAACAGACTATTTTGCAAGGTGGACTGAGGCCATTGCATTGAAGGAATCAACTGGATCTCCTTCTCAAATTTTATGATGATATTATAACCATGTTTGGTGTTCCTCAATCAATCATTTTTGATAATGCTTTAGCTTTTGTTGGTTCAACAATAATAGAGTGGGCTATTAAGAATGGCATTTATATGAATACATCTTCTAACTATTACCCTCAAGGAAATGGACTTGCAGAGTCTACTAACAAAAACTTGATCAAGATTATAAAAAAGACTTTGCATGAGAACAAGAGAGATTGGCACTCAAAACTAAAGGCAACCTTGTGGTTGGATAAAATAACTCCAAAGAAGATCACTGGGAATTCACCTTATGTCCTAGTTTATGGTAAATAGGCCAGGTTGCCAATTTCAACCGAGTTTCTAGCTTTGCAGCTGGCTGATCAAATGTTACTGTTTGAAGAGGAAAATCCTCTTAAGCTGAGGTATGCTAAGTTGTTGCAGCTTGAAGAAGAAAGGAAAAGAGCCTTAAATAATATGGAGCTGAGGAAGAATCAGACCAAAAGGTCTTTTGACAAGAAATCTACACCTAGGGAATTCAAGGAGGGTGATTTAGTTCTAAAGTGGGATCTACTGAAGAGTAGGCCAGGGTAGCATGACAAATTTGACAACTTTTGGTCAGGCCCATTTTTCATTTCAGAATGTAAAGAGAATGATGCCTTCTAGCTGTCTACAATAGATGGAGAGATCTTGTAGATTCTAGTTAATGGGATCCACCTCATGCTTTTCTTTGAGGGTTAGTTTCAGTTTAGTTTCATTTTAATAAGTGATGTCCAAGAACTAGGTATTTAGGTTGCATGCATCTTAGTTTAGTTTCATTTTCATTTCAATAAAGGTTGCATTAATGAGTTATGGTTTTCTAACTCCATTGCCCAATGATAAGGTCAGTAGTTCATGTCTAGCAGGCAAACATCCAATAGAAGTCAGCAAAATTGTTATCCAAAATTACAGCATGCAGAACAATAAACATAAATAGGAAAAGATTGCATTTTAGGTGTCTAATTAACATTACATTTCAAGTGATGTTGATTAACATTTCATTATTGCATTCAATACCAATTTTTTTTATATTGTACTCTAAGTATTGATCACATTCAAAAAATTTAAAATTCATAATTGATCATTACATTGTGCATTCAAGCTGAATGTAGTATACAAGTGTTCTTTCATATTTCTTATTTCATGTCAATAAAGAGTACAATTTGCATAATAGAAAGCATGATAGAAGTATGAGTAGGGTCCCATGCATTGCCTTAGTCATATGTATGTTGTTGGTTGGTTTGTGTGTCAGGTATTCAGTTCCATTGTCCAGGTCTGCATCTCCTAGAGGTCTTTAGGGTTATCCTACATCATGAGAGAGAAAAATGTGTTATATCCATTTGGATCTAAGCAATGTATGAAAAAAAAACATCACACAACAATCCATCTTTCACAGTTGCATATCTATCTGTTATTTCAATGCAATAAGGAAATGTGCATCCACATAAACTAAAAGGTAGTATTAAATGGACATGTTCACATGAAACCTTTTACTATTTATGGTCATCATTATGCATGTTGGCTTTATATTTAAACCAAATATCTGAATCAAAGGGACTTAGTTCTTGTGACTAAGAAAAAAATTTCAGAATCAAAAGGATATTGTTAGATTAGTGAACACCATTACTTTGCTGGTATTGATTCATAAATGTCACCATTTTTGGCATTTTCATAAAATGAATGTGTTAATCATGTTCACTAACCTAACAAGATGAGTTTGATGTTGTTTTTAAAGTTTGACAGAGTAAAAATGTAGTGCTCAAGTGACTAGATTTCATATCACAGTCATAGGAAAATGATGTAGTACCAAAAAACATTAAAAGATGCTATAGCCTGTGCTTTCAAAAGTAGAGAGTTCACAAATGAGGATCTATTAGCAAATGAAAGTGAAAAACAAGTGCATATTCAGAGTGTATTGTTGAAGAAATGCTTCAAGGATTGTGTTTCAAAGTATCAAAGAAAATGTTTACAGTGTGTGTTTGATGGTTGTCATGATCCCATGCTCGAACTCTATCAAATTTCATTCTAGTGTTTTTGAGTGTCACGAGCCTGTGCTCGAATCTCTTAAACAAATTATTAAACATTTTTACATTTTATTGCATTTCCTTTTAGTAAAGATCATAAGCACTGTTTATTTTTATTGCATTTCAAAGTAATGAAAAAATAGTCATTCTCTAGTTATCAAGCAAGTATTTTAAATGTAAAGATTCATGTTCATGTACAGGGATGGATACAAAGAAGTATGTATTTGCAAAGTGTTGGTTGTATTCAAGAATTTTCAACCAGTGATATAAAAGCCATGGTAAAATTTATGTATATATTAAACCAGATTGCAACACATAAGAAAATCACAATATAAATAATTGACCGTCTCTTTTTGCATTCAAATGTTGTGCATACATTCCTATCACTGATTGTAGCATTATATAAAATGGTGGCCTCAGTTTTTGACAGAGGATTGGTTCAAGCTTAACATGCATGGTCACTATTCAAGATCAAACAATGGACTCAACAATAATGCCTGAATTGAAAGCATGGCAACAATTATAATGGAGACTAAGTCAAGATGAACACATCAAATAGTGACTGATGAGCAACAAAAGTCAAGCAAGCAAGGGTCACAGTGAACAAGTTTACTCTAAAGGGTCATTGATCGAAGGTAAGAGTGGACTTAATGAAAATCAAGCTGGTGATCGATGCAAAGTAATGGTGACAACAAATCATGACAGAGATAGCTAAAGACAAATATGAAAATTGAGCTGTAGATGAGTATTTTTTTTGAGATGTCACAAGGTAACTCCAGCCTTTTAAAGAGTAAGCGAAGAACAATGGTTTTTTAAAGCAAGCAATAATAAAAGTGAAGACAACTCTCTATTTTCATCTATTCAATAATACAGGAAGAAAACCCCAAATCCATAGCTAACAGCAAGTTAAGCAAAGCATGGACATCAAAATAATAGCTGGGTACACAATGAAACCAAGCTGGAGGTATAGTAAAGAGTAAACGTTTCCAGCATGTTCACTATCGTAAAGCAATAATCAATAGCAAGCAAGAGAGCTCTAGATTAATGCAATGAAAGGAAGATTTTCAATAGCAAGCATAGAAAATGGAGTGATATTGAGTTCAAACAACATGTTCAAGTTTTGCAAAACAAAAAAAGAGGGGAGAATGAGTTACTTATCTCATAGTTAGGTCAAGTGGAGCTTGCAATCACAAACCCATTTTCTAGTTGTTAAGTCATGCTTCCAGTTCTCAAAAACCTGAGTGCCAGAGAAAATAAAAACCCAAGTTCCAGCTCTCGGTAACCAAATCCTTAATAGGAGTGCTTGATCAACTGAGAGAAATCATGACTTTTAGTTTTGAAGACCAAGTTCAACTATAAGCCCATGCTCTAGTTCACTATCACAGTGTAATTCACAACCACAAGCCAAGAGTAAATCATGTTAGGTTCAAGCATAAAGTTTGGTCTAAAGCTATGACTGAAATGTGACAGTCACAGCCCAAGTTGTCATTAGAACATTCCCATCCAAGTGCATATGTCAGTCACAAACCAGACCAAGCTTTAAGCTCGAGTTCATATTCTAAGTTCTTGTAAACATAGCTCAAGTTCATTTCTCTATCAAAGCCCAAAATCATGCCAGTGATCTCCAAATCAAGATAAAATCATAGAGAAGAAGAGGCAAACTCAAATCCAATCTTGAGATCTATGCCAAAAACAATAGTCGGAGCTCGAGATTCAACCAAGCCCAAGCTTCAAGTTCAAGATACATAGTAAGTTCATTACCAGAGGTCTACAAAGCACAACATAGATCCAAAATACCAATAAAAACCAAGAAAAGTGCTACATATCTACAAGAGTTCTCTCCCTTTCTTAGGGTTTTTCCCTAATTTTTCTCCCAGTTGCAAGCATGAAATGCGAAAATCAAGAATTAGACAAAGTTTTGGATAATTTAGAATCTGACTGGTAGAGCATTCAATGCCTTAATGCCAGCACTGTACATCAGTCAGGAGCCTCGAGACTGTAGATGCCACCTATGCATGTTTCCATAGAGATATTTCATTAGCTTGCAAATTGCTTAAGTGGTCATGTCGACCCTTTTGCAATTGGAAATAGGTTTAAACTTAGGTAGTTTATCTAAGTTTAGATTTTACATAGGATTGGTGGCATTTTGAGTTTATTTCAATTTTATAAATGTTGGTATATTTTGTAAAAGATTTTTATCTTTAAACACCAACATTTAGGCCTAGATTAGTGGCATTATCATATGCTTTTTTTGGGGGGTTTGGCATGAATTAGGGCCAAAATTGGAGTGATTTTAGGGCTAAAATAAGGGTCATGGTTTTTGAATTTAGGCTTTTGAGGGCTATAAGATTGATTTTGAGAATCGGTTTAAGGGGTTCAAGATTTTGGAGAGGACTTAGTGAGTTTTTTGTTCCTTTGTGCCTTAGCTTATGTTTTGTAACCTACATTTCAAATTTTTTGAGGAAAATAAAGCAGGTGATACATATTTTCTCATATTTTGAGTATTGATTTCAATCCTTTTCATCATTCTACATAAGTGTTTATCTATTTTGATAGCAAAGAGAAGTGAATTCTTTCTATTCTTCCTCTAAGTGAACAAAATCCAAACCTTGTGCAGAATATGTATGTTTGTTAACAGATTGTGCTATTTGTGGTCTATACCCTAGTAGTAAAATCCAGTTTAACATATATGTTGAATCAGTGAATGTTAGTGTCAGTCTCTTTGATATGCGCATTGTGGTTGTTGTTTTGGATTCCAAGCAAAATCTAAGCTCAAATTTAGTGTATCATCCCTTTTTATTTCAGTTTTCAAAAGCATTTATTTTCCCCTTTTCCCAACCAAAGTTTCAGTTCAGGTGATATTCCAAATCAAAGAGGAACTGGCCTAGAATCCGGAGACTCCTTCTTAATCAGAGTCTACCCACAACTCGAGAAGGTTTCCATTGTTAGGATGAGATATCTGTAAACCCTAGTGCTTGAGTTAGGGTGATATTTTCAAACCTAAACATCTATGTTTTTACTAAATATGTACACATACTTATAAACTACAAAAATAACACTAATTATTATATCACAAATCTAAAACACATCTTTACCTTATGTGTTTAATTAAAATCAACATTAGAATTGCGTCACTAATCAATTTTAAATCTAGTCGCTCCAAACTATTAATAATCATGTATAATTAGACATTCTATTTCATTGCATAAACATTATAACTTGAAACCCTAATAGAATCTTCATCTAACTTAAATAAAGAAAATTATGCAAAACCATCTATACCACTAAACTAGAAACACATCCCAACCAATCTCATATATAAGCACTAAACTACACATAGAAGGACTAGAAGAAAAGCTTAGTGGGAATAATCTATGTTGAAGGTAAAGTAACGTTGTGCAAAAGGTGAAACTAATCGAAGGTAAAATAACATGTGGTCAACATAGAGAGACTTGGTCAAAGTACAATTAGAACATTGGGAAATCATAGCAGTCAGCTCAATATTAAAAGGAAAAGTGCTTGGAGAATCTAGTGCAAGCACACAAGTATTTTTTAAATCCAATAAAAAATAAATTAAAATCTGAACTGCCAAAGTGGACTTTACAAAGCCCAAATGAAAACAACTTGGTAATCTACATGTAATAGACATGTTTTAGGAATCTCAAGGGGGTGAGGTAAATGGTTATATGGTGAATTTAAGGGTGTGAATATTACAATATTAAAATGATGACAATTGTTAAAGATAATTTGAATGAGATCAAATAAAAAGAAGCATTCCTTAAACACATGTTCAAATGTGTATGTGACATTGTCATATGAATTGCACCAAAGTGTTATATGCCTCCCTTTCTCCATCTTATTAAAATGGATTTGATACTATTATTTTCAATGTCTAATGTACAAGAAACATTTTTGGATATTGTGGTAGGTGAGTTTGTCCAATTGATTACTTTATGCACATTTAGTTGTCTTATGCTTATTTGGAAATTAATTTTGACTAGTTTTTGTTTAGAGGATGGGCACTTGGTAAGGTTTGAGGAGACCTTAGGATCCCTCAAGACATCTAGGACCCCTTAATACATCATAGGACCAATTAATATGTCTTACAACCCTTTATGACACCTAGTGCCCCTTGAAACATCCTATGACCCATTAATGTCTCTTAGGACCCCTTAGGACCACTTAAGACACGTAGGACTTCTTAAGGAAACCTAGGGTCCATTACTCTATTCTAAGACCTCTTATGACCACTTAAGACTCCTAGGACCCCTTAAGATATCTTAGGACCCCTTAGTACCACTTATGACTCCTAGGATCCCATAAGATATTATAGGACCCATTAATATATCTCAGGACTCCTTAGGATATCTTAAGACACCTAAGACCCCTAAGACCCATTGGTGTATCCTAGGATGCCCTAGAACCCATGAATGTATCCCAATAATGAATAATATACCCTAGGACCACTTATCTCCCATCAATGTATCCTAGGATCTATTAATACATATAGTGACCCCTTAAGACACTCAAGATCCATTAAGACATCATAGGAACCATTAATGTATCATAGAACCCCTTAGGACTAGTTAAGAAACCTAGTGCCCCTTATGACATCCTAGGACAAATTAATGTAATTATATATCCTAGGAACTATGATAACATGTTCTACAAGATCTCTAAGTTGCAAGGCCAAAGGACTATGATAAATAATTGTTCCTTCTGAGACAATGTTTAACATTCATATGACAATGAGTAAAGGGTTTCATCTAATAAAAACCAATGTCAATTTGAATTTCCATAACATATGGTATTGATAATGTGTGTGTGGGGTGTCTTATAGGCTTGATCCAAGTGTCAAAGTATTAGAATTGGATGGTATGTTCTCTTGTTCCTAGAAATGATAGAGTTGACAGTCTAATAGGACATCATGGATAGAGCTTGAAAAATGAACCATATATTGGGTTAAACAATTGGAGAATAATTCCTAAGGATGTTGAAGGAGCCTTAGTGATTTTTCCTTATGAGTTTGAAGGAAAATTGTGTTTGTGTTCCCATTAGACCAAAAGGATTGTCTCCATTACATGAGCAATTGAAGGTGATTTGTACAAATTTGTCATTACATCATTTTAACCAATGAAAAAGATTTGTATCTAATCTTTTAGACCACATAACATGTTTTTCCATGTAATTTTTAAGTTTCCAAGGCATGTATGTCCAAAGATCCCTAAGTAGGCCAATAGTAGTGGTCTAAGAAAGAGTACATAGGTTGCACCTTTGTTGGGATTGGTGAGAACCCCTGCAAGTTCTGATTATTTTTCATGTTAAAGGCATTTCCTCTACATCAATTCTAAATTGTTGTCAATATCAAAATAATGGTTAATGATAAATATTACATCATCATAATGAACTCTAAAAACTTTGAAAATTTAGTAATACCTTAAATCAATTACAATCAACATGTTTGCATTATAGTAAGATAAATGTTTGCAATAAATGAAATGAAATGAAATAAATATAATAATTGTCATATTATTACTAAGACATGCACATAATGAAAAATTTGGATTAAATATCAACTTTCATAAGTATCAAAATGTACAATAATTGTGTATGAATACAAAAATGGCATAAATACCAAATCAATAAAAGTTTTACAAAAATGTGGCATGTATACCATGTCAAGATTGATATACAATAAAAATATTGAGCATATACATGTATTGGTCCTTCAATGACCACAAGTGACATTATATGTCTCTATCAAATCCTATGATTGTGGTGGATCATCAAAATCAAGCCTCTTCAAAGCAATATGTGGCCCTATAGATGGCTACACAACAATGGTTCAAATGCTAAATTCTTTTGTCAAAAATAGATTACAATTGTCAAAATAACATAAAAATAACTATATATATTAAACTATAATTTATTTGCAATTGAACTATTGATTACCTCATTTGTTTCTCTCACTATTGACATGTTGTAAAGATGGTGGACCCTTTCTTCGATGATCATGACTGGACTAACAAAATGGAAAGTTAGAGGATCCATGGAAAATTGTGAAGGGGGTTGTAGCAAGTAAAATGCAATTAATACAAGTTAATAACATATATAGTTGAAAAATACTAAAAACTAATAATGTGCACACTTCTATCTAAACACACACACACACACACACATATATAGAGAGAGAGAGCATGCATATTAGAGCCTTAGATGGTTCTCTTGTACTCCTAGGATGGATCGTTGCTGATGAAGCAACTATGACCATTTCTTGTGTGAAAAATGATAAGAAATGTTAAATTCATAGAGGAGGATTTAGGGTTTTCAAAGGAAAAATAATGCAATCTAAGAGGATTTGAGAAGAGGGTTTAATGCAATTTCAATTAAGGGTCTTAAGAAAATAAAATAGACATACATACATCTTCCCCCTCTTGAACCTTTGGCATATAAGGTGCATTCATCAATTCTATTTAAACCCTATTTTTCACTGTATATAAAAGACACAGAAAAGACAATATCAATCTACATGTACATGTTTAATCATAATACATTTGAACAAATAAATTATAGATCATGCTTGAATAAATAATTTAATCTTTTCAAAAAATTGTGTTGATTAAAATTGTGTTTAATTACCTTTTTACTCTTAGGTGTCTTTGAAGATGTCTTTCACCCATGAGATGTCCTGGATACAGGTGGGGTACCCTAAAAGAAATAAAATTAACATAAGGAATATTGATATATAATATTAAATATAAGTTAACAAATCTAAATTTTAATGAATCACATGTTAAATAAAAATTGTAAATAAGAGATATGCAAAATATGATATCACATGGCTTTCTAGGCCATAGTCAATGGGCAAAAGCATGACATTATGGATCTGGGAAATCTGATCCCTTGATAACCCCTATCAAACACCAAATAAATATACATTAGAGAGTTAGTATATATTATCAAAAATTATTTTGAATTCAAGGTATTATTCTATTTTAACATAATATAAAATATTGGCCTCTGATGTTGAAGGTGCATTTATACTAGAAGTGGAAAGAATATGTGCTGGTGTACTACCACCAACTGCTACATCTTGAAATGCATATTGTTCATGTATCCATTTAAATTGATCTATAAATAAAAAATTATTTAAACATTAATAAGTTTTAAGTGATTAATAAATAATATGTTATGAATGCAAATCAACACACCTGCATCTACTCTTAACTAGGAAATTCCATATCCATCAGCTGATTTGTAAGATTCATATCCTTTACAGGGCCAACCTATCATCTAGCCTTGCAGTGAGTACATATATGGTATGTGGATCCATCTGCATGGGCATCAGTATCTGTCCTGTAACGTATATGCTAACAGCTAGGAAACTAATGAGGGATGGAATCACTAGAGCTAGGTGGTACAATTGTTGCATCATCATGTGGTCCAAGAGGCTCTGCTAATTGTGTGCCATGTTGAATGATGGAATCAATCAATAAGGTAGTTTCTTGAAGATTTTGCACCTCTATAGAATCCTTCAAGGCTACAGGGTTGTAATGTGAACCCTAGGTTTAATAGCTAGAGGTATGCACAATTTTGGGGGTCTACTACCCTCTGAGCCCCTAGTCTATCTAGGGTAGAGATTCTACCCCTACCCTGGAACTCCCTCATGTCAAAATAGTTCACTCGCTCACTGAGGATAAAATGCCAATATTGTTTCCTCAAAAAATATAATGGAACCTCATAATTGTCACAAGGTGGTTGGTCAAAGATTATAGACCACCTATCCCAAAAACAATTTTGAGCCCAATGTGATTACACCAATGTATAAGAAACCTATTTGAATCAAGAGGTAAGGTCTTGTTGGTTTTATGTTCAGTTAAAAGAGCACATATATATGATTAACTTATCAAAAAAAATTCACCCCAATATATGACAACCTAGTAGAATAAAATATATGACATCTATCCCTATATGTACCCCATTTTGTAATTTGTCTAGATACTTCCTTGGCATTATTGGCCATTAATTCTAAGGATATGGCAAGGGATGAATGGTGCTCATGCTTAGAGGTCCTCAACCTACTTACTAATTAAGAAATTTGGGTTGTATTTTGTGATAGTTGGTTAATTAGATCCTCATGTGTGGTTTGTATAGGGTCTATTGGAGGAGATGAAGGGTGTGACAATGTGGCATGGTGGAAACTTGTTGTAAATGGTATACATTTGCTATATTTTGCAAAACATAATTGAATTCTTGTTATTTTTTCTCCTCACAGTGTCTCTCATTGTGTAGTCGAGGGTTAAAATGACCTAGTTGTTCATTGGTAAAAGCACTTTTATATGTTAAAAATACGATCAACTTTTAGTTTAAGTAAAAACTAGTATGATTTTTATGAATTTAGGCTTGTAAATTTATCGAGCCATAACTTGATCAGGTTATTTGAATTAAAATAAACTCGATCGAGTTAATGGTGTTTTGGGGTGTTTTTTTTGGGTGGGTGGCCACTTTTTTGCACACCATCTTGATGCACTTACCCAAGATCGAAACCTTTTGGTCACATGCATTGAATGATAAAACCCTTTGACCATATGATAATCTCACTCAAATATTTATTAGAGCTTTTATGGTGGTGGCTACTAGTGGGGTTGAGCTTGATTGACTTGTTGAGGAACATAGATGTACTTACTACATCTGCAGTTCATCAAAGTTGTTGTAGCAACATTTTAGGATTTATATTGCTCATTTAATGTAAGAAAGGCTTTATACCCTATTTTATATTTATAACCAGATATGATTATATTGTATGAATGCCTCCTAACCAATGTATATATTCTATATTTACAAGTTGTATTCCAAATATTTAAATTTGAAACTTAATTGTCACAAGGTGTTTGGTCAAAGATTATATACCACCTATCCCAAAAATAATTTTGAGCCTGACGTGATTACACCAATGTATAAGGAACCTATTTGAATCAAGAGGTAAGTTCTTGTTGGTTTTACGTTTAGTGAAAAGAGCACATATATATGATTAATTTATCAAAAAAAAAATTACCCCAATATATGACAACCTAGTAGAATAAAATACATGACATCTTTCCCTATATGTACCTCATTTTGTAATTTGTCTAGAGACTTCCTTGGCATTATTGGCCATTGATTCTAAGGATATGGCAAGGGATGAATGGTGCTCATGCTTAGAGGTCCTCAACCTACTTACTAATTAAGAAATTTGGGTTGTATTTTGTGATAATTGGTTAATTAGATCCTCACGTGTGGTTTGTATAGGGTCTATTGGAGGAGATGAAGGGTGTGATGATGTGGCATGGTGCAAACTTGTTGTAAATGGTATACATTTGCTATATTTTGCAAAACACAATTGAATTCTTATTATTTTTTCTCCTCACAGTGTCTCTCATTGTGTATTCGACAGTTAAAATGACCTAGTTTTTCGTTGGCAAAACACTTTTATATGTTAAAAATATGAGCAAGTTTTAGTTTAAGTAAAAACTCGTATGAGTTTGATGAATTTAGGCTTGGAAATTTATCGAGCCATAACTTGATCAGGTTATTTGAATTAAAATAAACTCGATCGAGTCAATGGTGTTTTGGGGTGTTTTTTTGGGTGGGTGGCCACTTTTTTGCACACCATCTTGACGCACTTACCCAAGATGGAAACCTTTTGGTCACATGCATTGAATGATAAAACCCTTTGACTATATGAAAATCTCACTCAAATGTTTATTTGAGCTTTTATGGTGGTGGCTACTAGTGGGGTTGAGCTTGATTGACTTTTTGAGGAGCATAGATGTAGTTACTACATCTAGAGTTCATCAAAGTTAATATGATTTAGAACAATAGAGAGGGGGGGTGAATTAGTTGTTCTCAGGTCCAGATGTATAAACCAAACTTTTAAACTCTTCAACAAATCAGATCTAATAACCAACACCTACTCTGTCATTACTGATTTCATAAAAGAAACATATAACAGTGCAGTCCACTTATCCAATAGTATCTAACTTGTAAAACATAGAAATGTTCAAACCAAAACATTCACACAAGTATCAACACCAAGATTTATAGTGGAAACCCAATTCGGGAAAAACCACTTTGTAACATGTTACTATTATGTTCACTCTTTTGAAGTGAGCTCGGTGAAAAGCCAACCCTGTCAAAGGTTACAAACACACTGTCAAGTGTGACCCGGTTAAAAGATTTCAACCACTTTGTTAAAAGTGCACCTTGTTATAGGACTTACATACACTCCATTAGAATGCAACCTTTTTCAAAGGATTTATACCTATGACTGTTAGGTCAACCTCTGTTAAAAGGATTTTGACTATTACAATGGTTAGAAAGTAGCAGTAATATTGATTTGAGAAACATACAACTCACTTTGCAAATATCAGATCCAATTTCGTACACATATGTTGGCTTACTAACTATGAACCTTTTCCATCTCCATCACTAATCTGCTCGGAACCCTTCAAGTGATCACAACACTTCTCCTTCAGCCTTTTCTTCTTAGACAGTCAATAACAAAACTTCTAGCATTCACTTCTTTTTCTACCCACATTCAACCTCTCGCTTAGGTTTCCTTAATAATACCTATTTTAGGTCAATACATCTTTTGCCGCTTAATCTCCTTTGTAGATCTTAGGGTTAGTTCAGATTCATTGAATCCATCATACATTATGTTCTTCGACTTATCTTTGAAATATCTCGAATCTCTTAAAGATTTACAATAAAACATTTTACAGTGCATTAAATGCTTTCATACAATCAATAAATAAAGTCAACATGTTTTACATAATTCAAGAATTCAACGATGTCGGCTGGAAATCTGAATTCTTCAACAAATGCAAAATATGGACGCTCGATCAATACTGTGTCCAACTTCTCGGTCTTCTCTGGAAAGCTCGGTCACCACATAAACTGTTTCCTTGGCTAACACTGTCTTCCTCGGTAATTAACCGGTGTTCGGTCAACACTATTTTTACTCAGCAATCACTAGCTCGGTCGACACAAACAACACTTGGCTTAAACTAGATTTCTTCACTTATGCTCAGTTAAGCCTACCAGTTTAGTCTTCATTCTTACTAAGATAAATAATACATTGTCTTATCATTGTGCCACATAATCAAGTACTCATTGAATTATCTAGATAACTCAACCTTTCCTTAGGTGTTGTTGTTACCAGCCTTGCCTATACCCTTAGCAACACTCAAATAGATATAGTACTTTCTTAAATAGCAATAGTCTTACCAGTTAAGGTTTGACATCAATGACAATACAACAATTGCTTCAATTGTAGTTTCCAACAGTTTTAGTTTAAGTAAAAACTCATATGAGTTTTATGAATTTAGGCTTGGAAATTTATCGAGCCATAACTTGATCAAGTTATTTGAATTAAAAGAAACTCGATCGAGTTAATGGTGTTTTGGGGTGTTTTTTTGGGTGTGTAACCACTTTTTTGCACACCATCTTGATGCACTTACCCAAGATGGAAACCTTTTGGTCACATGCATTGAATGATAAAACCCTTTGACTATATGACAATCTCACTCAAATGTTTATTTGAGCTTTTATGGTGGTGGCTATTAGTGGGGTTGAGCTTGATTGACTTTTTGAGGAGCATAGATGTACTTACTACATCTGCAGTTCATCAAAGTTGTTGTAGCAACATTTTAGGATATATATTGCTCATTTAATGCAAGAAAGGTTTTATAGCCTATTTTATATTTGTAACCAGATATGAATATATTGTACGAATGCCTCCTAACCAATGTATATATTCCAGATTTGCAAGTTGTATTCCAAATATTTAAATTTGAAACTTACTTATCCCCCCCGGCACACACACACATCACATTTTATACACTATATACCATTTTGTTCTTGTTAAACTTTGATTCTAATTTCATGTTATAAACATCCTACAACCAAACCTACTTCAATACATATAAAAAATCATATAATTATCAAATCAAAGTATCATAATTCATTTAGACAATATTTTCATTGATAATAAATGCAAATCTATACTTACAAGAATAATTTTAAGACATGAAATAAATTTATACTAGCAATCGCATGCTTTTTTGCATGTAATGATGAGCCGATAGGTTTTCTTTTTTCAATTTAAAATATAAAATTTTAAAATGAATATCTTTTTACATTCATTTTTAATTTGGTTTTTATGTAGAAAGTAAATTTGTTGTAGGTGAATGTTAAGAGATTGTGTGATGTTTATATACAATTAACTATATAATTGTTGATTCTTGAAAAATACATACAAAACAACTTAATAAATACATACATAAAAAGTAAAAAGTACAAATCCTTAAAATAAACTATGTTAAAAAAAAACCCAAACAAATTTTAAAAGTACAATTAATCCTTAAAAAAATATCATAATCTAAGTAACAAAAATTGAAAAATCACCTCATTCTAAATTTGTGAGAGATGTTAATGTTTCGGTCACATGAGTAATTGAAAAAAGTTTGAGAATTTTAAGGAAAAAATAAGGTAAGTTGCTATAAAAATCTGAAGTGTTTTTCATTGCCGGAAAAGAAAAATTCGGGAAGAGGGGCTGACAACTTTCCAGAAGGAAAAAGTCATTTCCGGGAGCAAACCTTCCACATAAAGCCTATAGGCTTAAATATTAAATATATAATTATTATATAAATTGACATTACTATATATTTTGACTAAATATATACACATACTTATAAACTACAAAAATAACACTCATTATTATTTCACAAATTTAAAACACATCCTTACATTTATATGTTTAATTAAAATCACCACTAGAATTACATCACTAATCAATTTAAAATACAATCTCTCCAAACTATTAATAATCATGTATAATTAGACATTCTATTTCATTGCATAAACATTATAACTTGAAACCCTAATAGAATCTTCATCTAACTTAAATAATGAAAATTACGCAAAACCTTCTATACCACTAGACTAGAAACACATCCCAATCAATCTAATAGGTTAGCACACTACACCTAGAAGGACTAGAAGAAAAACTTAGTGGGAATAATCTATGTTGAAGGTAAAGTAACATTGTGGCAAAAGGTGAAACTAATCGAAGGTAAAATAACATGTGGTCAACATAGAGAGACTTGGTCAAAGTACAATTAGAACATTGGGAAAACATGCTAGTCAACTCAATATTAAAAGGAAAAGTGCTTGGAGAATCCACTCCAAGCAGACAAGTATTGAAACCTTTTAAATCCAATAAAAAATAAATTAATCTACTATATATTTTAAGCATGTAATAGACATGTTTTAGGAAGCTCAAGGGGGTGAGGTAAATGGTGAATTTAAGGGCGTGGATATAAAAATATTAAAATGATGACAATTGTTAAAGATAATTTGAATGAGATCAAATAAAAAGAAGCATTCCTTAAACACATGTTTAAATGTGTATGTGACATTGTCATATGCATTACACAAAAGTGTTATACTATTATTGTCAACGTCTGATGTACAAGAAACATTTCTGGATATTGAGGTAGGTGAGTTTGTCCAATGGATTACTTTATTCACATATAGTTGTCTTATGCTTATTTGGAAATTAATTTTGACTAGATTTTGTTGCAGAGATTTCGAGGAGGGGCACTTGGTACGGTTTGCTGAGTAATTCTATCACAATGTATTCTAATAATGTTTGTCCTTCTTGATCATGTTATATTATAAGTTATTCTTTTCCGTGTTTTACTTCTAATGTATTGCTCCATTGAATCATACATACATTTATAATGATGTGATTAATATTTTTGATTGTTTATAAATATATAATACATTCATTCATAAATGCACACACGCACACATATACATAAACACATTCATGTATACAAATATACATGTATATGTATACTATTATGAATAGTTATAAAAATTATATTTAACATAATATTTTTTGTAGTCATATAATTATATATGCAGGGGTGTGTGTATTAGCATGTTTGTGTGAGAAAATATATGAATATATAAGAAAATTGAGTAGCAATGAATATGTCTCTAGATATTTATGTTTAAACAATTTTACATATAGAAATATGTTGATCACTTATCCATATATGTATGTATAACCACTTTACTTAAGGACATGGGTAGCTAACTAGATTCCTCTTTTGTGAAGGTTGTAGCTAATAAAAAATCTATTGTGTTAATCCCTTTAGGATATGAAGAGCAAAATAATGTATTATTGTCTTACGAGAATGAGAACCATCATTAGTCATTTAGTTTTTAGCTTGTTTATTTATTATTGTCCATGTTGATCTATTGTAAAGACCGATTCCATCTCAACAGGGAAACATAAGCATCAAAACAAAAAACTCGAAAAAGTCATAAATAAAAACATAGTCTACCAACATTAAGACTATTCCACAATCTTTTATTCCATTTCTAAAAGAAGAAAAACACATATTTTGATTACATATACAAAATAACATCAAAGTACAAATTTGGAAATCAACCTCAATGTTGAAAGTACATGATTTATCCAAATAACATGAGGTAATAAATACATAAAAGATGTTCATGACCATACTCTCGCACCTCATACATCAAAAGTATACAATACAAAAAGGTACATGACCAAAAGGTCAAAATGATACAAGATATCAATATATATGACATTGGACTATCTATCGTCCATCTGCATGTTTTGGTCTCCTATGCTATCAGACATCTGTCTATCTACAAATCTCAAGAAAGAAATGTGATCCAAGCACTTTTTCTGCCCAACCACAGAGCAATTAGCTCCCCTAGGGTTCATCCTAAAATGAAGAGCTCACCGCCCCTGCTTGAGTAACCTATCAACTAGGCACTGATGGATCAGAAGGAATCTGGTGCAAGTTGTGAACTAACTACTTTTCTCATACATGAAAGTAGAACTAACACATATGGTAGAGAGAAAAGAAAAAAAACCAACACAAATTCAATTATGTGTTTACATAGCTTAGGGCTAAGCATTTAATAACCAGATTTCTACTGGCACCTGTAAAAGAAAAATCTATTTACCCTTCTATATTTATCCATAATATTCAACACCCTTTCCCATATACATAAATCTTGAAAACATAGTCACGAAATAAAAACACCATATAATCAAGTTACCAAATCAATTTTTTTGCACTAATTACTTCTTTTCATGGTAACTCCCAAAAAAACTACTAAGATAAGGTAAAAGTGTGGTTTTGAATTAAAAAGAAAATCACCGTTTTGCACTAAGGTGACCACAAAAGAAAAACTAGCTATGTTTCCGATCATCATAAAAACTTATTTCCCAAAAATATCCAACTTGAATTGGCCTGACTAAGGAACCAAATTATTATGTCTCCTTCTTGGTTACTCTCTGTGAATTGTTAACTACCTACGTTACAGAATAAAGTTGATCAATAAAGACATTTCTAGAAGCTTTGTTTTCTTAAACGGATGAAATGCTAGAGATCATTCCAGATTTAAGAAATATTGCTGCCAATACATGTTGTTTTAATGAAAGAAGGAAACACTATGTTTTACAGACTGGAAGAAAAACAAAGAAACTTTCTCTACTCCTATGGTTTTATAGTGAAAAACTAACACTGGTTCTCCAAAGGATTAGAAATTTTTTTGGGAGCTAATTATTCATTAAATAGAGAAATAAAACACTAATAGTCTCAACCTAACCGCCTTCCCAATACAAATTTAAACAAAAAAATTCTAAAACTCTAGATTTAATGCAACTTCAGCTCATAGATATCCAATTTCATTATAAATTTTCACGAAAACATTTAATCGATTTGTTTAGCAACTCATAATTAAGGAAGAAACCTGGCAGATATGGTATTGGTGCTCTGTCCCTTTCGCAGTTGTGTATCTTCCCTATAACTCTGAATCCCTTCCAAACAACTATTGTTGTCTCCTTTTATTTCTTGGCAAGCTCCCCTTTGTATTGATGCCTCCCCCTCTATTACTCACATTTACCTATTGCGTGCCTGCCTTTCTAATTTTCCCCCACCTCCTTCCTATTCATTTTTTTCCTAATCTTCGTGCTCTTCTCGTATATTTTATCCCTTGCCTCTCCTATGGTTCTCTCTCCTCTTTTTATCTTCTACCATCTTTGTCTTCTTGTATTGCATTACATCCAATCCTCAAAAACTCTTCTCTCTCTCTACGTTCTGATCTTCTATCCCATTAAACTCCCTTGAATTTTGTTTTTGCTAATTCCCGATATCCTATCCCTTAATGTTGCTCCTCCTAAACTTGCACAAGTTTCTAATCCCTTAATACTTTATCCTCTTTTGCATGTCCTCTTTCCTATGTTCTTAATTACTATGTTGTCATCCTTATATCCCCAACATTGATGTCAATTCCCTGATTGGGACACTTCCCCTTCCTAAATTTCTCATATCTCCCTTTTCTTAGTAGATGACTCATCCCAAACTTGCATCCTTTCTGCTGCAATTGGAGATCAAAGAGATTAATCCTAAAGATCATAGGCTGTCAACTCCCTCTGTTCCCTATAGTTCTCTCTGTCCATGCGTAATCTACAGATTACTTCAATTTTGACTCTAGGGAATATGCAAACATGGGGTTAGTAATCTAGTGATTAATTGGAAAGCTAAGGGCCCGTTTGGTTCATGGTATTAACCTAGAATAGTCATTATTTAATGCGAGAATAAAGTAATTCATCGTTTGTGGCCATTTTTTGAATTCCCAAATTAGAAAATTAATCCCCATTTTTGGGCCAATGCTTGGATTAACTAATTCGAAAAAAAACTTGAAATTCATTTTTTACTCTAGAATAAGCTATTCATGGATTCGAAATAAGTTATTCATGGATTCAAAATTATAACAAAATGTATAAGTCGTTAGCTCCGTTCGTGAACGGTTAAGGGATTATAATCTTTTTTTTTATAATTTTTTTATAATCTTATTTTTTTAAAGCTAATAATACATATTTTAATTTAAAAATATATAAGTTGAAAATACATATATATTTTAATTAAAAAACCAGCAACAAAAATGATAAGTTCAAAAATTAAAATGTGTGAGAATTTTTTTTTTAGAATTATAATTTTTTAATAAGTTAAAAATACATATTGTTCAAATTAATTAAAAAAATGAAAAATAATGCTTATTCCAATTCCACATTATGGGATCCAAATGCATAATAGATTAATTCCCAGTCATCTTCTAGGTGCACCAAACATGTCCAAACCTTATTCCAGCTTTTGTTTTCAGGATTAATTAATCTGAGAATAGGTCCTTATTCTATAATAGGCCTATTCTAGATAAATTAATTTCATGCACCAAACGGGCCCTAAGTTAACATTACGTTAACTGTCCTAGTTACATTTCCGCATTGATTACAAATAATGTTTCTTAATTGTAATGATTAAAGGATAAATCTCAAGATAATAAAAATATCTAAAATTAAAATACTTATCTATATCAATTTACATTTACTTTTCTAAATAAAAGAAATACAAATATTTCGAGATAAATTCAAATGATCAAATTGAACATACAGATCAAATTCAAACGAATTTAAATTCTACCGAAGTAAGTAAAATTATATTAAAAAACTCATTTAAATTATCTCAAACATTCGATTATAATAAGAAAGAGAAAGAAAACTAATTATACAATTTTACTCAAGCACTCATTTTCACAAGACAAAGCAAGAAACTCATTAAATATATATAAAATTCTAAGTGGTGTATGCATAACAAAAGCAATAAAAATGGCCTCACTTTCCTGCTTTTCCATTTTGAATGGCCTTGCCTCTACATCTGGGTCTGGAACTTCTTTTCCACCTATTTTTTCTATTATGGGGGGATCCCATACCGCTATTGCCTGTTTGCTTGAAGCCAGATGTGCTGCAGATGGGAATGGGCTTTGCACTCCTAGGGTTTCTCTTGCCTCGGTGCTTTCTTTGAAGACGTCCCCTTCCTCTCTATTAGCTGCTAGGTCTGGGGGCTTTGCTTCGTATACTGATCCCTCCCTCTTTTCCCCACTTTCTATTGTGGATGGTCTCAAGGCTTCTGGTCTGCTAAACTCTCTTGCAGTGGGGTATTTTGCCAAGGTTATTTCCAAGTCGATTGCGAGTGGGAAAGGTAGGGTTTTTGGCAATGTGTCCTCCATCGCTCTGATTCTAGTGTCCTTCTCTATCTCTATTAAGCTTTCTTCAAAGACTGAAGGGGACTTGGCGAACAATACTGATATTTTTAAGTCTCATGGTCTGATCTGCCATTTTTGGGGATTCTGGCCTAGCCTTCCTCAACTGCATGACTGGGTGTCTAGAAGATGGGAACCAATATTATCTAATACTATTCATATCTTTCCTATGGAAAAAGGGTTTTTCATATAAAAATTTGATAATGCTAAGGATAGATCTAAGATCCTGTGTGATAACTTCTTTAGCTAGGAGGAGGACAAATTTATGCTTATGGTAAAGCCCTGGAATCCCAGCTTCAATCCTTCATCTGAAGTCTTTAGCAAGATTCCTATTTGGGTTAGGCTCCCTAATCTCTCCCTTCATCTATGGCATGATTCCATCCTTGAGGAAGTGGGTGAGGCTTTGGGAGACTTTTTTGATGTTGGATCATGATTCTTCTAATATTTATTATTCCACTTTTGATGCATCTTGGTAGAGCTGGACTCCTCGCAGGGTCTCCTAGTTGAAATCAAAATTGAATCATCATTGGGATCTTGGATCTAACAACTTGACTACAAAGGTATTCCTTTTAGGTGTTGAAAATGTTTTAAGACTGGTCACATTTCCACCCAATGTGACTTAGATATCAAGAAGAAGAAATATTCTCTTTCTTGGTGGAAGGCTGCCTCCACCCAGCATTACACAGTCTTGAAAGGCTCCTCTCAACCTAGGAAGGATTTTGTTCCTGTTTTAGGCACTCAGGTGTCTAATGTGGTGGTGGATGGATCGACACCTGTTCTGCCTCTTGTTGTTCCTGTTGGGTCTATTGTAGTAGTGGGTTTTGGTCTTGTGCACCCTTCTGCTGACTCTGGAACTGCTCTTTCTTCATTGGATGGTGCTAGGCTCTCTACTATGGTTTTGTGGGTAATAGTTCTACTAGCCTTGTTGGTGCTTGTTCTAGTATTTCTTACCCTTCCATGGAAGGGTCTTTAGCTAGCCCTAAGTTGGCTACTTCGCTGGAAGATTTATCACCACTGTTGGGTGTTGGATCTTCAGTTTTGGACTCACTGTGCGGGTAGGATGAGGCTGCTAGAGTTGAAGAAGGTTGGATCACGGTTAAAGGAAAACATTCTAAGAGGTCCTCCCCTTCTTTTGACATGACCCTTCGGTCCCATATGAAAGGAACCAAAGGTTAGTTCCCTTTCCTTCAACTGCAAATCTCCAATGGTTTATATTGTGCAGTGGTTTGGGCATTTTTTCTTTGGGCTGCTTTGTCAATTTCTTTTCTTGGCAGTGTTTTTTTTGTGGGGATGTTTCTTGGGAATTCTGGCCTTTAATGATCTGGCTGATCTTTTATGTTTTGGGAACTCTGATTGATCAATCTTAAGTTGTACAGGGTTTTGGGGCCCCTTTAAAACCTATTTTTACCTCAATCAAAAACAAATCTAAGTTGTGTGTGCTTGCAACCAAATTTTATTCTAATCTCACCCTTGCCAAGGAGATAAGTTTTCTCTACCTCAATCACATTTTTGTCTTCATCTCCAGTCCACCATACTAACACTCAAATGGCCATTAGTAGGTTAGTCCATTAAATCCATATCGAATTGAAAAAAAAATCATTTACATAACATAAAACATTTCCATTTTCATTAATAATCATAAATAATGATATTTCATATTTCACATAAATTTCCATAACATAACATCAATTTATTTCATAAGGCAATTTTTTAGGATTAACAAGACATAAATTTTGTCAGGAGGAAAAGTGTATAGTACTTTCCTAGATAGTACTTTCCTGATCAGTCACCACAAGCTAATAATCTCCCACTTGGTGACTGATCAGTATCTACACTAAAAAAACCTCCCACTTGGAGGCTGATCCTATAGCAATACTGCTACCATATGAGGCTCCCACTAGATCGAACCACCCTAAACTTAGTTGTTCCTTTATTCTATTCAATCTAGAAGACCAACTGAAGCTGAACATGAGTTCAACTTCTCCCTTGTTACTACCTTTGTAAACATATCTGTTGGATTATAATCTGTATGTATCTTTTCTAGCTTTAACTGCCCATCATCCAAAACTGACCGAATGAAATGGTATCGCAATTGTATATGTTTTGTCTTTGAGTGCAAAGTAGAATTCTTCACAAGATGAATGACACTTTGGCTATCTATATGTAGAAAATTATCCATCTATGGATGTCCCAATTCTTCCATGAAGAATTGAAGCCATATCATCTCCTTGGCTACCTCTATAGTAGCAACATACTCTACCTCTATAGTGGATAAAGAAACCACCTTTTGTAGTTGAGAAATCCAACTCACTGTTGTCCCACCAACAGTAAATACATAACCTGTAGTACTACGTCTGCTATCTATATCTCCTGCCAAATATGAGTCAACATAGTCTTGTACAGTAGTAGTAGATCCCCTAAAGTGTAAACACTTACTATATGTACCTCTCAAATATTTGAGAATCCATTTGATTGCATTCCAATGCTCAATACCAGGGTGACTCATATATCAGCTAACGACTCCCACTGCGTATGCAATATCTAGCCTAGTACATACCATAGCATACATTAAGCTCCCTACAGCTGAAGCATAAGGTACCTTGGACATTTTAGCCTCTTCTTCTGATGTCTTAGGACACATCTCCTTAGTCAATTTCAAATGACCAGGCAAAGGTGTGCTGATAGCTTTGGCATTCTCCACAGAGAAATGTTGCAACACCTTCTCAATATAATCAGCCTAAGATAGAGACAACTTCCTATTTTTCCTATCTCTGCAAATTTTCATACCAAGAATTTGTTTTTCTTCCCCCAAATCCTTCATAGCAAATGAATGTGCTAACTGTTGTTTCAACCCCTTAATGTGATCCATGTTAGACCCAACTACAAGCATATCATCAACATATAAACATAAAATAATGTAGCTGTCATCATCCAACCTCTTAAAATAAACACAATGGTCAGAATGACACCGACTGTATCCATGCTCATTCATAAAAGTGTCAAATTTAATATACCATTTCCGAGGTGCTTGCTTCAAGCCATATAAAATTTTCTACAATCTACACACCAAATTCTCCTTACCCTTTACCTCAAATCCTTGTGGCTGGACCATATATATTTCTTCATCCAAATCACCATGAAGAAATGTTGTTTTAACATCAAGCTTCTCTAAATGCAAATCTTCAGTAGCCACAATACTTAAAACAGTATGGATAGAAGTCATTTTAACAACTGGAGAAAATATCTCATCAAAATCAATACTCTTTTTCTGTGCAAATCCTTTTACAACTAACCTAGCTTTAAATCTTTTCTTACCTCCATCCTCTTCTTTCAGCCTCTAAACCCATTTATTTTGTAAAGCCCTTTTACCTCTAGGTAACTTGCATAAATCCCAAGTGTGATTTTTTAGCAAGAAGTCCATTTCCTCTATCATTGCAGACTCCCACTGAATCTTGGCATCCACCTACACAACTTCATTATAACATTCAAGTTCACCAACATCTATTAACAAAATAGAATACAAAGATGGAGAAAATCTTTCTGGAGGTCTACTTAGCCTTGTTGACCATCTAACATTCACAGGGGTGTGTGGTATTTTTTGTTTCTATTGTTGTGGAGCATAAGGAACTATTGGAACATCATCTTTTGGAGTATCATCTAGTACTACATTATCATTTTCTTTCTTCTCATGCTGCTGCAATAGATCTTTGTACAACACCTTCTCATTAAATATGACATCCATGCTTCTTACAATTTTAAGATTTTCAAGATCCCAAAGCCTATAACCAAATTCATCAATGCTATATCCAACAAATACACATTTCTTTGACTTAGCTTCTAGCTTGGTTCTATTTTCAGAATCTATATGTGCAAAAGCTTCACAACCAAAGGTTTTGAGAAAAGAATAACTCACCTTCTTACCACTCCATGCTTCCTCTGGAATACCATAGTCCAAAGGAGTAGAGAGGCCTCTATTGATCAAATAAATAGCAGTGTTCACATCCTCTACCCACATGTTTTGGGGTAGCCTAGCATGCAACCTCATACTCCTTGCACGCTCCATTATTGTCATGTTCATGCATTCAACCACTCCATTTTCTTGTGGAGTCCTTGGTATAGTTTTATGCCTATAAATATCATTAGAGGAACAATAATCTTCAAATTCTATGCTGCAATACTCACCACCATTATCAGATATGAGACATTTTAACCTTTTACCAGTCTCATTCTCAACCAAGCATTTCCATTTCTTAAAAGTTTGAAATACATCAGATTTATGTCTAAGGAAATAAATCCATACTTTTCTTGTTGCATCATCTATAAATGTAACATAATACAAAGAGCCACCAAGGGAAGATACCTGAGCTAGTCCCCATACATCTGTATGCACAAGCTCTAATCTCTCATTTTTCTTTTCCTTCCCACTCTTCACAAAACTAACTCTCTTTTGTTTTCCATACACACAACTCTCACAGAAATCCATATTGACACATTTTAGACCAGGTAAAACTTTCTTTGAATGAAGTAATTTCATACCTTTTTCACTCGTGTGCCTGAGTCTGTTGTGCCACAGTGTTGTGTCATAATATATAGCAATGGTTTGATGTTCTTCTTGCTCAACTAAAACCACTGTTCTTGAACATTCATTATCTTCTAAAATAATTAAAGTAGAAGGAATAGCATGACTTATACAAAGATATAAGGTGCCTACTTTCATACCTTTTTCTACTACTAAGGAACCTTTTGAAACCTTCCAATTTCTATCATTAAAAGTAACTGCGCAACCCTCATCACCCAGTTGCCTTGCTGAAATTAAATTCTTACTCAGCCTTGGAACATGTCTTACCTCTTGTAGTAGCGAATGATTCTCATTCTGCAACTTAATCTTAATTTTTCCCTTTCAAACTATCCAAAAAGGTTCATTATCTCCCAAATAAACTATCCCAAAATCCCCTTGGACATAATCAAGAAAGTAACCTCTATGGGGTGTAGCATGAAATGAAGCCCCAGAATCTAAAACCCATGAATCATCAATATTTTCTAAAGAAAGAATCAAAGCATCCTCTTCAAATTTATTACTTACCACATTTACCTCCTTGTTACCTTCTTGTTTGTCTCCTTCTTTATTATTCTGAGACCAACAATCTTTCTTCTTATGACCTGGTTTTCCACAGTACTAGCAATCATTTGGCCCTTTGGATTTGGACCTCTTTCCCTTTGATTTTCCTCTTGATCTCCCATGATTTCCAGAGTTGTTTCCTCTCTCATTGGTTCTACCCCTACTTTGTGCATTTAAGATGCTACCTGATGTGGATCCACCTGAGCTTTTCCTACAAATTTCCTCACTCAGAATAACACCAATAACATCATCATATTTTAGGGTATTAGAACCAGAAACAGAATTACTAAGAGCCATTACCAAGACATTCCAACTTTCAGGCAAAGAACACAAAATCAAGAGAGCCCTGACTTCTCCATCAAAAATAATATTGACAGAAGTTAATTGACTGGTAACTGTATTAAACTCATTTAAATGATCATAAAATGACCCACCTTCCACCATTTTCATATTAAACAAACGCTTCATGAGAAATACCTTATTTGAGGCGAAGGGCTTTTCATACAACTTCATTAGGGTTTTCATCAAATCTTCAGTCATCGTTGCTTGTGTAATATTGAATGCCACCAATTGTACCAAGCATAATCAAATACTACCAAGAGCCTTTCTATCAAGAATTGTCCAGTCCTCATAAAAAATGCTTGCCGATTTATTGGCTTTTCCTTCCAACGGCCACCATAGATCCTTCTGATAGAGATAGTCCTCCATTTTCATTTTCCATAACTAAAAGTTCTGCCCATTAAACTTGTCAACCTTCAACCTACCCTCGTTTTCCATTTCTCCCACTCAACCGTGAGACTCCCACTAAATTGTGAGATCTTCTTGTAGAGGATAACTGAAAAACAACCTCACTCTGATACCACTTGTTAGGATTAACAAGACAGAAATAACAATTACATGCAAATATAACATATATAAGAAAACAATAAACCACACAGAAGAGAACACAATACACAAAGATTTAACGTGGTTCACCCAATCCTTGGGCTACGTCCACCAATAGGGAGTCCAATATTATTATTATCCAGTGATTACAACCTGATTACAATCTATAATCCCTTATAGCTCAATTCCACCGCAAGTACTAAAATCATACATTATGAAATCCCTAACCCTAAGCCATATTATACAATATTTTTCCGCTTTCCTGATCGGTCACAATACTTTCCTGGATAGTACTTTCCTGATCAGTCACCACAAGCTAAAAAATTTAAGAAAAATCATAAAATCTATCTAAAATATTTATTCCAAATAACTTGGGTCGAAAAACATTTGACCAAGTCAAACTAAGTCTAAAATAGTCGCTAAAGAGTCCTAAAAACTAGGAGAGCTGGATTGGGTTATGACATCCCTCCCCTCTAAGAGGAGACATTGACTTGATGTCTTATGGAAGCATTAAAAAATAAGTCCATATAGTGCCTAAAACATAAACATAACATAAATAAAGTCTAAGAAAACAACTATAGAAATGATCTAAGCATGTCTTTTGCATTCTCCCAAGTAGCATTTTTGACAAAGAACTGGTCTCACTGGACCTTATATTGAACTACATCTTTGTCATGCACCCTAATGGTACATTGGTCAATGATGCAGGTAAGCTGCACCAGCACCACCCCCAGATCTTTAACCTGCAATGCATGCCAATCTAGGATATGAGATGCATTTGGATGGTAGGGTTTCAACAAAGAAACATGAAAAACATTATGGATTTAGACAAGAGCAGGCAATCTCGGTGCAATCTTGGTGCAATCTTTGAAGACTTGCCAAAATAAATTGAGCTTTTATGTGGTCTCACACATAAAAACACCTTGTCACCTTCTTGAAACTATCTAAAAGTGTGGTTCCTATCCACATAACTCTATTGTCTATCGATTTCTTCTTTCAGCTGAACTCTAATCAAAGTCATATATTCTTCCATCTCTCTCAACATATCAAGACCAGTAATGATCTCATCCTCTACTCGATCCCAAATGATAGAAGTGTGAAACTTTTGTCCATAAAGTGTCTCGAATGATGCCATTCCCAAAGAAGCATGGTAAGATTTATTGTAGGAAAACTCTACCAATGGAATATACTCTTCCCACTTGTACTGTTGATTCATGCAATACATACAAAGTAAATCCTCAATCACTTGATTCATTCTCTCAGTTTGTCCATCTTTATGTGCATGATAAGTAGTACTAAATTTCAATTGATTACCCAAAGACATATTCAAGGTTGTCCAAAACCTCGATGTCATTCAAGTGTCTCTGCCAGATATGATAGTCTTGGGTATACAGTGCAATTTGAAAATCTCATGAACAAACCTCTTGGCCAAAGCCAAAGGTCCATCTCTCAAGCTCCTTGGAATAAATTGAGCTACCTTGGTTAGTTTATCAACTACAACCAAGATTACATCACGTATGTGTCATGTCATGGGTAAACCCTAGATAAAATCCATACTGATGGCTTTCCATTTATACTCTGGTATATCATGTGGGTACAAAAGTCCTGTGGGGTGATCATGTTCAGTCTTAGCTCGCTAACATTCTAAACACTAGGCTACAAAAGTTATCACATCTCACTTTAACCTTGGAAAAAAATACAATGGCCTCAAATCTACAATCATCTTGTTTCCCCCTAGATGTCCTAAAAATGGAGTACAATGCATCTCCTCTAAAACCAACTTCCTCAACCCTTCTTAGTTAAGAATATACAACCTATCTTGGTATCTCATGACACCATCATCATCAAAAGTGTATTTGTTAAAATGGTGATTTGATGGATTTGAAAGGAATGTTGACTTGACCATATCATAATGGTCATCACCTAAAATATTTTGTATCACATTCTCTCTCAATCAAGTCATAGAAGTAGAAATTTTAGATATGTGCCTTCTTATGCTTAGAGCATCGGCTACTGTATTCTCTTTCCCTTCAATATACTCAATGTCGAAGTCATACTCACTCAGAAACTCCAACCAACGTCTCTATCTAGCATTGAGATTAGGTTGTGTGAAGATATACCTAAGTTCCATGTGATCTGTCTTCAACTAAAATGGCTTACCCAAAAGGTAATGTCTCCACATCACTAATGCATGTACAATTGCAACCAATTCTAAATCATGAGGTGCATAGTTAACCTCATATTGTTTCAATTTTCATGACTCATAAGCCACTACCTTACCATCTTGCATAAGAACACCACCAATACCTTCAACTGAAGCATCAATGATAATTTTAAAGTGTCCATTAGGATCTGGTATGATCAAGATAGGAGCAGATGTGAGCTTCTGTTTCAACAACTAGAATGCTCTCTCACATACATCAGTCCACTCATATATTTTTCCTTTCCTCTGAAGGGTTGTAATAGGTGTTGCAATCTTGGAGAATCCCTCCAAAAATTTCTTGTAATAACCTGCAAGTCCCATGAAGCTTCTAACTTCACTCATATTTTGAGGCGTTGGCCACTCAACAATGGCTTTAATCTTCACAAGATCTAATCAAATTCCATCTACAAAAATGATATGACCTATGAACAGTCTCACAATAGGTAATGATAATCATGCCATTGTCTCTCTTAGGAATAATGTATTCATACTAAGGATTACTTTTCCCATCATGAAATGCATTTAGATTTTCACCTAGGGATGTAGAATCAAAATGGGACAGCACAGTTTGTGCACTAAGTTCCTCAAATAGTCATACTGCCTATGCTGCATGAAGATAAAATACATGAAAGAAACATATGCTATTGCTACAGGAAAGTAAGCACACTTAACTACTTAATGAAATTACTATTGAAAGCTTGTAAACTTATCCTAAGCCTATTTAACAACTCAAAGCATTCACCATGTTTATCTCTGCAAGTGCTACAAGAACATTCATAGTAGTAATGCTATAGGAGTAAAATAGTAACTTCTACTTAAAAGCACAAAAAATGCAGAAAGAAATTCTAATCTATCCTAATCTACTCCACCTCCCAAGTGGCCCCCCTTGGCTGGCTTCTGCTAACTACTAACACAGAAGATACTTCAAAATCACTCTTTCATTATATTCTCATAAACTGATTACATAGTAATTGAACAATACATAAAGAACATAAAATAGTAACTCTATTACGCTAAACACAACATTTGAAATATTTTCTCATTACCTAACTAAACCAATCAAATCCCTTTATATAGAGGGTTGACACTTATTGAAAGCATGAAAGTAAAGTCTAACAAAGTCTTTGCCATAGAAGAAGGAAATATAACAACCATGACGGATTACAATAAAGTGTGGATAACAGAATAATGTGCACTGAGGAAATATAGCAGAATTGTTTCCTATATTCTCTAGAATGATGGCTCCTTTCCAGTAGTGGCATGATCCTCAAAATTGTGTTGGCTTTCTCCGTCATGGCTGGTACTCCAACGCCTCTTCTTCATTGTGATCGATCCACTCTCTAGCTGCTCCTTATTTTCCTAGCAAGTTAGTAGCATTCAGTATGTATAAAAAGTCAACATTTTAATTCCTACCCAAATATTAGAACATAGATTAAAGTATCTAAATGAAGTACTGCAATTTATATATAATGTTCAGAAAAACATGTCATTCTAACTACCCATAATCTTTGTGGTTCTAACTGTACTTATCACAAGTACACATAAGTATAGGTTCATAAATGTATTGGAAATGTTTCAAAAGAGCATAAAGAGTTTCAACAAAGTATAAAGATTATAACAAAATAGAGACAATAAATTGTCTCATCAACCTAAATAGTGAATCTCTTTCTTGTATAAATAACACTTCGATAGTTTTCCATACAACTTCTTGTCTCTTAGATGTTTTCAAACTATCCAAAAATGTTCCTCATGTTCCTCCATGTTCTTGGAATAAATCAGGATGTCATCAATGAATATTTCTACAAACTTATGCAAAAAATCCCTAGACACACTATTCATCAAGTTCATAAAAGATGTAAGCACATTTGTCAATCCAAGGTAATACAACAAAATCATAATGTCCATACCTTTTCCTAAAAGATGTTTTAGATATGTCCTCTTTGATTCGGAGTTGATGATATATAGATCTCAAATCCATCTCAAAGAACACAGTCTCTCCCTTCATTTGATCAAATAGTTCATCTATTCGCGGGAGAGGATATTTGTTCTTAATGGTGACCTTATTGAGCATTATTTAGTCTATGCACAATCTCAAGGTACCATCCTTCTTCTTCATGAAGATCATTGGAGCTCTCCATGGTGATATACTAGGGTGAATGAACCCGTTATCCATGAGTTCTCACAATTACATATTTAAATCATACATTTTAGTGGTGGTTATATGATATGCAGCTTTAGATTGAGGCTCAGTTCCAGGCATCACATCAATTGATAAATCAAATTCTCTCTTTATAGGTAACTTAGGCAATTCCTCTAGAAAAACATCCTTAAACTCCTACACAATAGGAAAATATTCTAAACTAGGAGGGTCAAAATATTTGAAATAAGCCACATACATCATGCACCCCTTCCTCTTTGCCTTTTTCAATTGCATGGAAGAAATCCGTCTAAGCTCAAAATATTTACACCAAAAAGTACTATAGGATTACTTGCATCATCTAGGCATTCAACTAATTTATCCTTTCAATTCACTATAGCCTTATGTTCTATTAGCCAATTGATACCCAAAATGACATCATAGGAACCTAAAGGTGCAACATACTAGTTTACTTGCATTTGAAAATTAGGAAGTTCAATCTCGCTACAAGCTAAACATTGCTCAACATTTCGCTATGCTCTATTTCTATATTCTACCATCCAAGGCTCTAACATATAACATGCTCTTACTGGTAATCTTGAAACAAATCTAGGATCTATAAACCATTCTATTTCTCCAGTATCAATCAAAATAGAAATATCATAGCCAAAGAGATTACCGTCCAATTGAATAGGTGTAGTTTGAAAGTTAACCTATCTATGATCCACAACTGCATGAATCTGATGCTAAGTCTGAGGTCCTTTCCCATCTCTATGGGTTGATCATTGAGGACAAGCACTAGCATAGTGGTCACCTCCACAAGTGAAACAACCATCTTGTGGTCCTTGTTTACCATCTGGTTTGTTCCTCTTGTTTGCATTCTTGTTATTGCCTCTCTTTTGATTCTATGCACCATTGTTATTGTTCCTTCCTACATTACCTCTCCCTCTACCCCTCATATTTTGAACTTGTTGCCATCTAGTGTCCTTCAGTTTCTTATCTTGAAATTTCCTCTTAAATCCTTGGGAAGCATTAGTCCTATGACTCACTCTTATTGAAGACACCTACTGCAGTTTCTTCTCTTGCCTCAAGGCCTTCCTAAAAGAAAAATTCATAGTCTCAGGCTCATGCATATCAACTTTAGATCCTATCTTAGGATGTAATCCAAGAAATAAATTTGTGAATTCTAAACTGCTCATCCTATTGATACTAAGGTACATACTTAACTAGGTGGTAGAATCTCTCATGGTACTTAGTACCAATCAATACTCCTTGTTTCAGGTTCTAAAATTCAGCTACTTTCATGTCAAAATACAATTTAGGTAGCCATCTCTTATGAAAAAGTACAATAAATTCCTCCCAAGAAATCTCACCAAGTTGCATCCTCTTTTCTACCATCTCATTATCCCACCAAGTACCAGCCTCACTAACCAATTGGAAAGCACCCCACATAGCTCTAGATTTTCCTGAAAGATTTAAAACACAAAAGTACTTCTCCATGGATACTATCCATGCCTCTACGACATCACTAATGGTTTTAACATTAAAAGTAGGAGGTACAACCTTCTTGAGGTCCTTACTCTATTCCTCTGCTATTCTTCCTCTATTATTAGGTATCTCTATAACCCTGTGATCTGCATTCTATTTTTTTTGCTCTTCATTCCTCCTACCCTTTTCTTCCTTTCTCAGTGCTTCCAATCTTTGGTCCTCATCCATCTTCCTTTGAGCTTCTATCCTCAGGTCTTCTTCCAGTTTGTGTTGAGCTTCAAGCCTTTGATCCTCTTCCCTCTTCCTTCTTACCTCTTCATTTTGTCTTCCTCTAAAGTCATGCTCAAGATGATCCATATGATCACCTTGCTTCTATAAGAGGTTACTATGTTCAGTCAAGAGGGTTAGGATCTCATCTAGCCTTAGATTTAGTTCATCATTAATCCGTTCATTGCTAGATCCAGCTCTATTATAGTTTCATGTTTGCATGGTGACAAATCAATTCTTGTACCAAGCATAAGTACACAACTTAGAAACAGTAGACTAAGGTCCAAGTGTTTAAGCACAACTTTGATACCACATGTAAAGACCGATTCCATCTCAATAGGGAAACATAAGCATCAAAATAGAAAACTCGAAAAAGTCATAAATAAAAACATAATCTAGAAACATTAAGACTATTCCATAATATTTTATTCTATTTCTAAAAGAAGAAAAAAACATATTTTGATTACATCTACAAAATAACATCAAAGTACAAATTTGGAAATCGACCTCAATGTCGAAAGTACATGATTTATCCAAATAACATGAGGTAATAAATACATAAAAGATGTTGACCATACTGTCGCACCTCATACATCAAAAGTATACAATACAAAAAAGTACATGACCAAAAGGTTGAAATGATACAAGATATCAATATATATGCCATCAGACTATCCATCGTCCATCTGCATGTTTTGGTTTCCTATGCCATCGGACATCTGCCCATCTACAAATCTCAAGACAAAAATATGATCTAGGCACTTTTTCCACCCAACCATGAAGTGGTTAGCTCCCTCAGGGCTCATCATGAAATGAAGAGCTCACTGACCCTGTTCGAGTAACCTATCAACTCGACACTCATAGATCAAAAGGAATATGGTGCAAGTTGTGAACTAACTACTTTTCTCATACATAAAATTAGAACTAACACAGATATGGTAGAGACAAAAGAAAATAAAAATAACACAAATTCAATTATGTGTTTACATAGCTTAGGCCTAAGCATTTAACAAGATTTTTAATGGCAGGTAAAAGAAAAATCTATTTACCCTTCTTTGTTTATCCATATTCAACACCCTTTCCCATATACATAAATCTTGACAATAGAGTCACGAAATAAAAACACCATATAACCAAGTTACCAAATCAATTTCGCACTAATTACTTCTTTTAACGGTAACTCCAAAAAAAGAACTACTAAGATAAGGTAAAAGTGTGGTTTTGAATTAAAAATAAAATCACTGTTTTGCACTAAAGTGATCAAAAAAGAAAAACCATCTATGTTTCTCAATCATCGTAAAAACTTATTTCCCAAAAATATCCAACTTGAATTGACCTAACTAAGGAACCAAATTATTATGTCTCCTTCATGGTTACTCTCTGTGAATTTTTAGCTACCTAAATTACAGAATAAAGTTGTTCAACAAAGACATTTCTAGAAGCTTTATTTTCTTAAACAGATGAAACGCTAGAGATTGTTCCAGATTTAAGAAATATTGCTACAAATACATGTTGTTTTAATGAAAGAAGGAAACACTATGTTTTACAGACTAGGAGAAAAACATAGAAAATTTCTTTACTCCTATAGTTTTATAATGAAAAACTAATGCTGGTTCTCCAAAGGATTAGAAATTTTTTTGGGAGCTAAGTATTCATTAAACAAAGAAATAAAACACTAATAGTCTTAGCTTAGTCACCTTCCCAATATAGATTTAAACAAAAAAATTCTAAAACTCCATATTTAATGCAACTTCATCTCATATAAACCCAATTTCATTACAAATTTTCAAGAAAACATTTAATCAATTTTTGAGCAATTCATAATTAAGGAAGGAACTTGGTAGATATGGTATTGGTGCTTTGTCCGTTTCTCAGTTGCGTCTCCTCCCTATAACTCTAAATCCCTTCCAAACATCTATTGTTGTCATCTTTTATTTCTTAGCGAGCTCCCCTTTGTATCAATGCCTCCTCCTCTGTTACTCACGTTTACCTATTATGTGCCTACCTTTCTAATTTTACCCCATGTCCTTCCCATTCACCATCTTCCTAATCTTTGTGCACTACTTGTATATTTTATCCCCTGCCTCTCCTATGGTTCTCTCTCCTCTTTTTATCTTCTACTATCTCTATTTTCTTATATTGCATTCCGTCCAATCCTAAAAAAATCTTCCCTCTCTCTATGTTCTGATCTTCTATCCCATTAAACTCCCTTGAATTTTATTTTCGTTGATCCCCAATATCCTATCCCTTAGGCCCATTTGGGTGCTAGAATATCAAATGTCAGTTCCAGACAATTCTAGAAGATGTTGCAATTCTAGAAGATACAAGTCCTGAAAATGATTTTCGGAATATGGGCTGACCCGTTTGGTTCACCCAAAAGATGACTAAGAAGATGCAAAAGGAAATTTAATTATTTATTTTAATTTATTTGAATATGGTGTGTATATGTCTATATATATACACATACATGTGTGTATATATACACATATGTACATATGTGTATATATACACATACACACATATACACATACATGTGTTTATATATACACAAATGTGTGTATATATATACACATGTGTATATATATACACAAATACACACATGTGTGTGTATATACATATACACACATGTGTATGTATATACATACATATACACACATGTGTATATATATACATACATGTATGTATATATACATACATGTGTGTATATAATTGGATTGGATTATGACATCTATCATGTGAAGAATTGCATGTTTGAAGCTAGTGGTTTCATTATTCACTATGTCATTTTGATTTGGTGATATTTTTGTTACATTATGTTGGAGTCACTTAAGAATCTTGAGTAAATTCAATTTGTTGCAGTATAAACTTATAGAAGATGTTCAAAAGAATATGGAGATATTTTTACTTGAAGAAAAATAATTTGAACTTGGAAAATATGGTAATTAATGGAAAAAATAATGTTTGAGAATGCATGAGTTTTATTCTATATTCTTTTCTCTTTGGTGCCTAATATTTACCTTTATATTGCATGCATAGATTTTGTGACATTGATACTTTAATTTCAATTATCATTTCTATTAAAAAAGTAATTATAGATAAGTTATATGAATAGAATGTTTCAATGGGAGTATGCATGATAATATTAGGGGTTGAGCTTATTATTAGTGTGAAGTGATTTATGTTTGTGAGTTTCGGTTAATAGCTATGTAAAGTATTTTTATGGTTGTGGGCCAAAACTATTATGAACTAACTTATTATTGTTGTGTTTTCTTTGTTTGTTAAATCCAACACTTTGGATGTCTTATCTTAATTTTATTTAAACATTATTTTCTATCACTATTATGGATGATCCTCACTATAATGGGTTATCATCATAACAATCATATTATTATTGTGGCTCTCTCAACCATGGTATATAATTATGTGTAAATGAGCTGAACAAAAATTATAATTTTTATGCTTTCTTATTATCGATTTTTAAAATTGAATGTTAATATAGTTATCTAGTGGTTTAAGATTCTTTCCTTATAAAAATATAGTGCATAGTTAAATTGAATTTTCTTATAGTGCAATGGATATTATGATTTTTAATTGTTTAATAGTGTCGATTGAATAATAGCTATTTGTCCAACTAAATGTTAGAGTGATATTGAAGTTCTAACTTAACACTAATTCTACTCAAATATGTGAGGTTTCTATCAAATGTTGGTCAAAATGTTCATTGTGAATGTTAATTATGTATAGTGGAATATTGATGGGTTGACTTTCATAGTAATACTTTTTTTTATATGTCAACTATGAAATGAGTTATCAATTAGTATTGAGTCATTATTCTTTGTGGTATGATGTAAAGATCATTTCTTACTCAAAAGAGACACATAAGCTCTACAATGGAAAACTCAGAAAGTCCAAGTCAAAAGTCAAAGTCTACAAGATATAAAGACTTTTCCACAAAATAAATTTCATTTGTATTTAAACGAAGTTACAATAAACTAAGAGAATGTCAAATATCCTTTAAACAATAGATAAAATTTGACCATACTATCGAATAGTACACCATGAGTAAATAATACATAAGGGATGTTGACCATACTATTGCACATAAAACATCAAAGTACATAGATACAAATACAATAGAGTACATGTCTGAAAGGTTGAAATAATACACGATATTAATAAATATCTGCCATTGGACTATCAGTCGTCCAATCGCATATCATCTCCCCTATGCCATCGGACAGCCAGTCCTCCATCTACAATCCAAAGATGAAAATATGATCTAGGTGTTTATTCTGCCCAACCACAGAGTGGTTAGATCCCCAAGGGCTCAGCCTAAAATGAAGAGCACACCAACCCTACTCGAGTGATCTATCAACTTGACACTGATGGATCAAAAAGAAATTTGATGCAAGTTGTGAAGTAACTACTTTTCATACATAAAGTAGAACTGACACAAATATGGTAGAGAGAAAATAAATAACCAACACAAATTCCATTATGTGTTTACATAGCTTAGGCCTAAGTATTTTACACCAGATTTCTACTGGTAGGTAAAAGAAAGTAATATTTACCCTTCTCTGTTTCCCCATATTCGGCACCCCTTTCCCCAAGATATCTTTTCTTAAATAAAAAGTAAGACTGAAATATCATAAAATTCAAACAATTTTATTTCCAATTTACCCTTTTTCTTTTAACGAAAATGACCATTTAGTCAAATTTTAATGATTAAAATATGGTTTTTATTTCAGTCAATATATAATTTTCTTTTATAAAAAATTAATAAAAATAAAATTAAAAATTCATTCTTAAAAAAGTAGGTAATTTAAGATTTGTAAATTTTATCTTTTGGTAATCATATCGAAGATACATATAAATTTTGAGCAGTTTTAAAGCACTAATAAGTAACTTTGTTTTCTAGAACATAACTCTACAAAATCCACCATATTATTAAATCAAAAAATAATAACCATTTTCAGATTTAAAGAACATCATTCAATAATTCACTGAATCCATCTTCTATTTTTATGTTGAAATATGGTTTACAAATGAGGGTAATTTTATAACGAAAGTATTTACGTCTAATTTTTTTAATTTTTTTTTCTATGTCTCTAAAATCATTCTGGAAATTGTAAATTCAAAAAATAGAGGTTCACTAAACTTTTCAATAATTTCTAGAGTTTAGTTCTATTTTTCTGCTAATAATTTTGCAAAAGAATTTCTTCAATAAGAATAACTTAGAATTTTAAACCTACTCATATTTTCTAATCTAATATCTCTGCCCATAAATAATAGATTCACTGTTCTATCTTCAATTATTGTGGTTTCCCTATTTCTTCATTTCTTAATATATTTTTACATAAACAGATCTTTAAAACCACTTTTCTCTAAGAAAAACACATAATTTCAGAAGTAAAAATGTTATTATGAACATACAATTCTAATTTCTACAATTTTCTTCTATATGAAAAATTCTAACTGAGAAAGGAACTTGATTTTATTTAAAAATCTGGAGTTTTGGCAATGCTCCTTTCCTTCTCTTTTGAGTTTCTTCCTTTCTCCCTTCTTGTGCATGCTAGTCTTTTCTCAATAAAAATCCTCTCCTTCAAATTTTTGAGTGGCTCATAGATTTATAGCCCAAGGGTTATTGACTGAGAGAAGCACATTTCACTGACTATGAGAATCATGTTTTTAAACTAGTAAAAGAGTCAAGGAAAGGAATTTATTACTTCCCTAAAAGTTGGTGACAAAGTCTCCATTCTTGCCGCATATTACAGAGGATTTTTTTAATTATGACATCCTTCCCCCCTTAGAAAATGCATTGTCCTCGATGTCATATTAAAAGGTATCATCAATAAGAATTTCTATAATTATATCGAAATAATTCCAAATTAACTAACTTTAACCTTTTTAGTAATACAAAAAGAAAAACCAACAAATTTTCTTTGCCCTAGATAACATAAAGTTTAACTTAAAGCACTCACACACAAATTAACTCAATCACTCAAGCTAGAGAAAAAGAAAGAAAACTAATAGTACTATTTTACCCAAACATTTACTTTACGAGCTAATTCAAGAAACTCATAAAATTTCAAAAGAAAATTAAGTGGTGTGTGCTTGCAACCATTATTCCGATCTCACCCCTACTAAGGAGATAAATCCTTCTACCTCGATCACATTTCCATCTTCGACCTCCTTGTCAATCATGTTCAAACTCACAAGATCATCAGTAGGTTAGTTCCCTTAAATCAAAATTGAATTGAAATGCATATTTCATTTACATTTCATAATAATATTAACAAATAACATTTCATAAGGCAATTCAAATTCCATTCATGATATCATTTCCATTGCATCAATTTATTTCATCATAAAATAACTAAAGAAACATAACAATACTATGTCTTAATCATTTATTACAACAACTTAAGTCGACAACATTCGACTAAGTCAACATAAGTCAAAATAAATCACACAAATAGTCCTATAAACTAAGAGCATCAAATCGGGTTATGACATAGACCCGATGTCTTATGGAAATATATAAAGAAGTTCACTACTAAACTTAATGCATATACATAATAGAAATAAAACTAAGCAAATAATTGCGGAAATGATCTATGCATGTCTTCTGCATCTTCCCAAGTAGCATTGTCAGTAGAGAATTGGTTCCATTGGACCTTATACTAAACTACATCTCTATCACACACCCTAATGGTACGCTGATCAATGAGGCGGGTAGGCTGCACCAGCACCACCCCCGGATCCTGAACCTGCAATGCATGCCAATCTAGAATATGAGATGCATCTAGATGGTATGGTTTCAACAAGGAAACATGAAAAACATTATGGATTTTGGCAAGAGCGGGAAGTAGAGAAAGTTTGTAGGCAATGGGGTTGATAACCTCCAAAACATCAAATGGACCAACATATCTCGGTGCAAGCTTTAAAGACTTGCCAAAATAAATTGAGCTTTTATGCGGTCTCACACACAAAAACACCTTGTCACCTTCCTGAAACTATCTAAAAGTATGATTTCTATCTATTAGAGTAATAAAGTGTTTGCTTATTAATTAAATCATGTTTGATTTAATTACTAAGTCACTTATTATCTCTTTATGCTTAAGCTAAACTTTAGGCATATAATAATTAACTATTTTATTAATTATTATTGTGCAACCTAGGTTTTACCTTTTTAGGTTTTCAGATCTCCTTTTATAAGGATTGATATCCTTTGTTTTCATAACAAATTCTAAACAAACATTCATTATTGAATTGCAACTTTTGCTTTTGCACATTAAGATGATTTCTCCTCTCTCATGGATCAATGCGTTCAGGCCTCCATAGCTTCTTGCTTCTTCTCTCTCTTTCTGTGACAAGTGTTTGCATGCAGGTGTTGTTGGGAGCTGTAGGTTGTTTACTCATCAACTCTAATATGATATTAGAGCTTCAGATTTGTTTGCCCCTATCCTTTTCTTGAGAGATTTGATCGTGTTCGTTAGATCTGTATTTTCAGAAGGTTTTCTGTCAGATTTGGGGGGACCTCTTTTTTTGGTCATCTTGGGCTCAAACAGACCTCACCATTGTGTTCAGAGCATCTAAGAACCCCTAGATCCATATAAAATTTGTCAACTTTGAACAAATTTGGAATTTGTGGTAAAAAAAATTTTTGCAACTAGGTTTGGCATAGATCCCGAGACACTTTGGGACAAAAAGGACCTCACCATTGAGTTCACAGCACCCAAAAACCCCCAAATCCATATAAGGCACATCCAATTCAGATACCTTTGCATTTTGGGGTTTTTTTTATACCAGACGGCTTGGCACGCTTCTCGATGTAGAATTTGTACGAATTGGCACACTTCCTAAGGCAAAATTTGTATGAACTTGCACGTAAATTGATGCAAAAATTTCACTACTCATCATGCAAATCAAGACCAAAAAATTGGCACAAAAATCGAGAAAAAAATTCAAATGACCTGACATGGATCCCGAGGTGCGCATGCGATTTTGAAAAATTTATTTATTTATTTCAATTGGGTGGCGACGACCATTTGGCCATCAAATTTAAGCCCACTGATCAAATGGAGCCTTAGCCCTTAGTCATATGACAACTAGGGGCCCAATGTTTAAGCCCCAGGGGCCTTTTTGCCATGGCAGCCATACGACCGTCAATTTTAAGCCTGTCAGTTGCTGACATCAGCATGCATCAGCACATCTAGACACCATTTTTTGGGCCCATCAACATACCTGTGGTTTTGGCTCATAACTTGAGCATACGATGTCAAAATCAGGCAAATGAGATATCATCGGAAAGCTGGTTCTGAGCTCTATCCAGATCTGGAGATTTGAATTTTTTATTTTTCTTTTTTGATGGTTGTTTTTACTGTCAAATGCAAATGTTCATTTATGCACTCCGGGAGCTCTATCTTGTGCATCCGGACTTCATTTTGGGAAAATGATATATCGTTGGAAAGGTTGTTCTGAAATATTTCCGTTGTTGTGAGTCTTTTTTCTAGATTCTACACCAAGTACATTTTATTCAGATTTTTACATTTTCACAATCTGGTGGATATCTTGGATGTTTCAAGTCCTGGGATCTCTTTGCTTTGAGGGATGACTCATCTTAGGCTATTCTTTTGTTTCAAAAGCCTTTTCTCTTCTTTGTGTAGTGTATACTTCACTTTTGTAGCATTCTTTTATGCACACACATTGAGATAAAGTTCCATTCTATTGCATGTACGGGATCTTGCACATGTTCGTGCTCTATGTACTTGCACTCCATTATAAAGTTCCAGGGGGGGTTTGATGTTTGCCTTTGTTTATCATCTACTTTTTTCATGTGAGCGTTCCTCCAACGACATTAGCCTTAGGTATCTTTATTTGTGTTTGTACTCTCTCTGCACCTTTGATGTTCCTTGTATCATGCAGTTCATATTGGACAATCTTTCCAGTGTACCTATCATTACTCCCTTGTCAGCATTATGGGGGGGTTTCTACTGTTGGTTCTACTACTTCCTTGGTTTGATAGTGTGAGCTATGTATTTAGTATTTGATTCTATGTACTAGGTGGATGCAGTGGCTGGGTACCTATGCATTCCGGTGAGATGGATCATTTACCATATGGACATTCTTTTTTTCCTATTTTTGGACGCACTCTTCTAGCTTTGATTGATCATCTCTTCAGACTTTTGGTGTTTTTATGCTATCTGTATTTTTGAGTTCAGGTGTTTGCCTTTGTTTGCCTCCTAATTCGAGTAGTGTCATTTGAGGGCACTCGTGCAGATTACAGTATTTTGTATCTTCGACTTTAGTTGCTTACCTTTGTTTGCCTCCTAATTCGAGTAGTGTCATTTGAGGGCACTCATATAGATTACAGTCTTCTCTACCTAGTCATATTTCAGTGGAGGATCTTCAGATCATCAGTTACTTCTTGACAGAGTTTGTAGCTTCTTACTTCAGTGATGTTGTACATGTTCATCCTTGTTCCTATTTTCTGGAACATTCCTAGTTTTGGAGGCTTCTTCAGTCCTTCAGACCAGTCTTTGTCTCTTTTTGGAGTAGAGTTTTTCCCATGTGGTTTTCTCTATTTCTCTACTTTTCAAAGACTCTCTTTTGTACTTGGGTACCTGATCAGGCCTTTTGTTACTGGGACCCATTTGCTTTCAGTAGTTCTTTCTAGGTTTTTAGCTTCTTCCAAAGTTCATCTTAAGGGGGGTGTTAGAGTAATAAAGTGTTTTCTTATTAATTAAATCATGTTTAATTTAATTACTAAGTCACTTATTATCTCTTTATACTTAAGCTAAACTTTAGGCATATAATAATTAATTATTTTATTAATTATTATTGTGCAACCTAAGTTTTACCTTTATAGGTTTTTAGATCTCCCTTTATAAGGATTGATATCTTTTGTTTTCATAACAAATTATGAACAGACATTCATTATTGAATTGCAACTTTTGTTTTTGCACATCAAGAATGATTTCTCCTCTCTCGTGGATTAATGCATTTAGGCCTTCATAGCTTCTTGCTTCTTCTCTCTCTTTCTATGATAGGTGTTTGCATGTAGGTGTTCTTGGGAGCTGTGGGTTGTTTACTCATCAACTCCAATACTATCCGCATAACTCTTTTGTCTATCAGCTGCTTCCTTTAGCCAAACTCTAATCAAAGTCATCTGTTCATCCATCTCTCTCAACATTTTAGGACCAATGATGATCCTATCCTCTACTATATCCCAACTGATAGGAGTATGACACTTCCATCCATAAAGTGCCTCAAATGGTGCCATTCCTAAAGAAGCATGGTAAGAGTTGTTGTAGGCAAACTCCACCAATGGAAGATACTCTTCCCACTTGTATTGTTGATCCATGCAATACATACAGAGTAAATCCTCAACCACTTGATTCACTCTCTCAGTTTGTCCATCTGTTTGTGGATGATAAGAGGTATTAAAATTCAACCTAGTTCCCAAAGAAGCATTCAAGGTTGTCCAAAACCTTGATGTCATCCTAGTATCCTTGTCAGAAATAATAGTCTTAGGTACACCGTGTAATCTAAACATTTACAAACTTCTTGGCCAAAGCCAAAGATCCATCTCTCAAGCTCCCTATAATAAAGTGAGCTACCTTGGTTAGTTTGTCAAAAACAACCAAGATTACATCATGTTTACGTCGAGTCATGGGTAAACCCTAGATAAAATCCATACTGATAACTTTCCATTTATACTCTGGTATATTGTGTGGATACAAAAGTCCTACTGGGTGGACATGCTCAGCCTTAACTCACTGACATTCTAAACACTAGGCTACAAAAACTGTCACATCTCGCTTTAGCCCTGGCAAAAAATTAATGGCCTCAAATCGACAATCATCTTGTTTACCCCTAGATGTCCTGAAAATGGAGTGCAATGCATCTCCTCTAAAACCACCTTCCTCAACCTTTCTCGGTCGGGAATATAGATCCTGTCTTGGTATCTCATGATACCATCATCCTCAATAGTGTACTCATAAAAATGATGATTTGATGGATCTACAAGTAATGATGTCTTAACCTTCTCATAATGGTCATGAACTGAAAGATTCTCTAACACATGTTCTCTCAATTGAATCCTAGAAGTAGATATAGTAGAAATCATCTACATGATTACTATATAGCCTAAAAGAGTACTGCATGATTACTAAAATCATCTAGGCACTCAACTGTCTTGTCCTTACAGTTCACTATTGCCTTATGATTTGTTAGCCACTTGATGCCCAAAATGACATCATAGGAACCTAAAGGTACAACATACAAGTTTACTTATGTTTGAAAATTAGGAAGTTCAATCTCGCTACAAGATGAACATTGCTCAACCTTATGCTCTACCTTTTTTTCCATATTCTACCATCCATAGTTCTAACATATATCCTGTGCTAACTAGAAATTTAGAAACAACTCTAGGATCTATAAAGCATTATGTTGCTCCAGTATCTATCAAAATAGAAATATCATGACCAAAAAGCTTATCAGCCATTTGGATAGGTGTTCCTTGAAATTCAGCTTGTCTATGGTCCACAACTGCATGAATATGGTGTTGAGTTTGAGGTCCTTTTCCATTTCTATGGGTTGATCACTGAGGACAAACACTAGCATAGTGGTCACCTCCACAAGTGTAGCAACCATCTCATGGTCCCTGTTTACCATCAGGCTTATTCCTTCTATTATTGTTCATGTTGTTGCCTCTGTTTAGGTTCTGATTATCATTATTATTCCTCCCAGCGTTATCTCTGCCTTTGCCCCTCATATTATGCACCTATTGCCGACCAGTGTCCTTTGGCTTATTATCTTGAAACTTCCTCTTGAATCCCTCAGGAGCACTAGTCCTTTGGTTCACTCTGATTGAAGGTACTTGCTTTAATTTATGATCTTGTCTCAAAGCCTTCCTGAAAGCAAAGTCCATAGTCTCAAGCTCATGCATATCAAGTTCAGATCCTATCTCTGGACGTAATCCAAGTACAAACTTGCGGGTTCTGAACCACTCATCCTATTGATATTATGGTACATACTTTACCAAGTGGTAGAATCTCTCATGGTATTCAGTGACAGTCAAGACTCCCTGAATCAAGTTTTGGAATTCGGCCACTTTCCTATCATAGTATAGCTGAGGTAGCCACCTCTTATGGAAGATTACTAGGAATTCCTCCCAAGAAATTTCACCAGGTTGCATCCTCTTTTCAACCATCTCATTGTCCCACCAAGTACCAACCTCACCAACCAATTGAAAAGCACCCCACATAGCTCTAGATTCACCTAAAAGATTACGAACACGGAAATACGTTTCCATGGATATTATCTATGCCTCTACAACATCACCAATGATCTCCATCAAATGTAGGAGGTGTGACCTTCTTGAAGTCCTTACTCAATTCTTCCACTATTCTTTCCCTATTATTAGGTACATTTATAGCCCTATGATATGCATTTAGTTTATGTTGCTCTTCATTCCTCCTATCCTCTTCTTCTTTCCTCATTGCTTCCAAACGTTGGTCCTCATCTAGTTTCCCCTGAGCTTCAAGTCTCTGATCCTCTTCCCTCTTTCTTTTTGCTTCTTCATTCTATCTACCTCTTTTATCCTGTTCAACTTGTTCCATACGATTACTTTGTTGTTGTAAGAGGTTCCTCTATTCTACCAAGAGGTTTAGGATCTCATCTAGCCTTGGGTTAGGTTCACCATTAACCCTTCCATTGCTAGATCCAGCCTTGTTATTATTTCAGGTTTGCATGGTGACAAAATCAATTTCTGCACCAAGTACGAGTACACATCTTAGCAATAGTAGACCAAGGTTCGAGTGCTTAAACATACCTCTAATACCACATGTAAAGACTATTTCTTACTCAAAAGAGACACATAAGCTCTACAACGGAAAACTCAGAAAGTCCAAGTCAAAAGTCAAAGTCTACAAGATATAAAGACTTTTCCATAAAATAAATTTTATTTCTATTTAAATGAAATTACAATAATCTAAGAGAATGTCGAATATCCTCAAAATAATAGATAAAATTTGACCATACTGTCGAATAGTACACTGGGTGAACCCACAATAGTGGGTTACACTTTTTTGCCTGAACGGACACTGAACTCTACATTTCTCGAAAAAATTTCAGATTCAAATGCATATTGTCGTTAAACCGTTTGAAATTGGAAGATGAAGTAAATTAGAGTATTTTTAAATTTTCTGTCTAGATTCTAAATATATTTTTTATTTTTATTTTTGAATTGATTTGAATAGTTTTTTCTTTCTCCCACAAAAACTGGTATGTTGCTGAAAATGTCATTTTGAAAGAGTTACATTGTTTTCATAGAGCATAACTTTTTTTCTAAAATAGATATCAATGTGCTTCTTTTGAATTTAATTTTGTAACATCCATATTTTCAATGGAATGCATTTGATTTGATGACATTATCATTATTATTTCATATTTTATTAACGTTTGAAGTTCACTAAACTGTAATTTTGACATACCTTGACTACATAGCTTATAACTTGTCATGTATTTGTCCAATTTCATTTTTATTTTTTTTTATAGAAAGAGAACTTAAATACCTAGGGCATAGATATTTTTAATAATTTTTTTTCCCTCATTTACTATTTTTCCATAAGCGTTAAACATAGAGCAGACATACAGTGAAATATCTATGTTTAGTAAAACTAAAAATACAAAGTCACAATAAGCTTAATATATATTAACATTATAATAATTGGAAAGATTTTTCTCAGTAGTACCTTACTACATAGATAGGTTTGTCAAATGGATTCATTTGATCTTCCAAAAGATAAAGTCGAAGTGATTTTTTGTCAGCATTTTAATTGGTGTGAAAGAGACTCCATTGTAGGTATGAATAAGGAGTATAGATGTTATATCAATGATTTTTTTATCTAAGAGGATTTGATTTAACCATTTGTAATTAATTCCTTCAAATGGAACCTCTCAAGGCTTAAATCGTCATATTTTATTAAAAATGTGTTATTTCAGCAAAAATTAGCATGTCTAAAAAAGTGTAACCCACTATTGTGGGGTCACCCCACCATGAGTAAATAATACATAAGGGATGTCAACCATACCGTCACACATAAAATATCAAAGTACATAGATACAAATACAATAGAGTACATGTTTGAAAGGTAGAAATTATACATGATATCAATAAATATATGCCATTGGACTATTAGTCGTCCAACTGCATATTCCCATCTCCTATGCCATTGGACAGTCAATCGTCCATCTGTAATCTAAAGATGAAAATGTGATCCAGGCGTTTATTACGCCCAACCACGGAGTGGTTTGCTCTCTTGGGGCTCATCCTAAAATGAAGAGCACATCGACCCTACTCGAGTGATCTATCAACTCGACACTAATGGATCAGAAAGAAATCTGATGCAAGTTGTGAACTAACTACTTTTCATACATAAAGTAGAACTGACACAGATATGGCAGAGAGAAAATAAATAACCAACACAAATTTCATTATGTGTTTACATAGCTTAGGCCTAAGCATTTTACATCAGATTTCTACTGGCAGGTAAAAGAAAGTAATATTTACCCTTCTCCGTTTCCCCATATTCGACACCCCTTTCCCCAAGATGTCTTTTTTCAAATAAAAAGTAAGACTGAAATATCATAAAATTCAAACAATTCTATTTCTCATTTACCCTTTTTCTTTTAACGAAAATGACCATTTAGTCAAATTTTAATGATTAAAATATGGTTTTTATTTCAGTCAATATATAATTTTCTTTTATCAGAAATTAATAAAAATAAAATTAAAAATTCATTCTTAAAAAAAATAGGTAATTTAAGATTTGTAAATTTCATCTTTTGGTAATCATATCAAAGATACATATAAATTTTGAGAAGTTTTAAAGCACTAATCAGTAACTTTGTTTTCTAGAACATAACTCAACAAAATCCACCATATTATTAAATCAGAAAATAATAACCATTTTCAGATTTAAAGAACATCAATCAATAACTCACTGAATTCATCTTCTATTTTTATGTTGAAATATGGTTTACAAATGAGGGTAATTTTATAACGAAAGTGTTTACATCTAATTTTTTAAATTTTTTTTCTATTTCTCTAAAATCATTCTAGAAATTGCAAATTCAAAAAACAGAGGTTCACTAAACTTTTCAATAATTTCTAGAATTTAGTTCTTCTATTTTTCTTCTAATAATTTTGCAAAAGAATTTCTTCAATAAGAATAATTTAGAATTTTAAATCTACTCATATTTTCTAATCTAATATCTCTGCCCATAAATAATAGATTCATTGTTCTATCTTCAATTGTTATGGTTTCCCTATTTCTTCCTTTCTTAATATATTTTTACATAAACAGATCTTTAAACCCAGTTTTCTCTAAGAAAAACACATAATTTCAGAAGTAAAAATGTTATTCTAAACATACAATTCTAATTTCTACAATTTTACTGAGAAAGGAACTTGATTTTATTTAAAAATCTGGAGTTCTAGCAATGCTCCTTTCCTTCTCTTATGAGTTTCTTCCCTTCTCCCTTTCTGTACGTACCAGTCTTTTCTCAATAAAAATCCTCTCCTTTAAATTTTTGAGTGGAAAAGCACGTTTCACTGACTGTGAGAATCACGTTTTTAGATTGGTAAAAGAGTCAAGGAAAGGAATTTATTACTTCCCCAAAAGTTGGTGACAAAGTCTCCATTCTTACTGCAGATTAGAGAGGATTTTTTTTGATTATGACATATGAATATTAAAATCTAAATATGTGTAAGTTTTAAATACATAATTTATAATTTTGTACAAACTTGATATTTGTCAAAATCTACTTTAAAAACCCCACCTTATTATATTTTGGGATTTCAAAGGTTGATATAACCAACTTAACTAAAGTACCATTTGATCAAATATCATAGTTGACAACTTAAAAGAATGTGAAGTATGGTTAATCTATTTTATCATTGTCCCTATTAGCCCTCAATGAAGTCATGGGATCTTAATTCATGTTAAGTCTTAAATTCCTTGATAACGTCATAAATCTATGAGACTAGCAGTCTAAGAAACCATGTAAGTAACACGACTAAGCCATAACACCAAATGCTCTTTTGGCAAAAGTAAGGTCTTTTTGTTGGTTGCATTGAAAAACAACGCTGTTGGCATTGCATAAGAACAACTCCTGGTTGCTTGAGTTTCTCTCACGTTGCCAAGTTTTGGAAGAGGGTTCACCACATTTCAGAATTCAAGGGAGAAGGACGGGGCAAGTTGCAGGTTCAAAAACACTTGTCGTCTTCATACATGATAAGATGCAAATAGTGTGAGGGTTTTTATAACACATTTATGAGGGTTTTTATAACACATTTATGGTTATCCTGTATACCCAAACGTATTCAAGGATTGCAGGTTATGTGTAACATGTTGTAGTGACATGGAAGCAAACAGAACCTTAAAGTTTTATGCATTTTTAGTCACGAGTCCAGTAGTCGTAAAAGCCTCTGAGATTGGTAATAATTCTAAGGTTTATGACATGCACAGTGAAAAGATAGTGAACGTCTTTGAGCAGAGTTGAAATTAGTCCATCACTAGTATGTCTTTTGATGAAGATAAGAAAGATTTTTAATTGAATGATGCCATAAGAAGACTTGCCACTGTTCAAAACCTGAAGCTATCAAGTATAAAGTCCCGTAGATATCTTATTGGTTGTTGAGACGTAAATGAATAAACCTGTCAAAACACTGTCAATAATGAAACCCTAGTTAAACTCTTGTTATCTTCAAGCCTCGCAAAGTCACAATGAAGAAGAAGGCAATGAAGGGTTCATAAAGAAGATGGAAAATACCATACGAAAATGCCTTACACCCATCCAAGAAGAAGGTAATGAAGGGTTCATAACAGATATTATAAATACCTTATAAAGCTACCCAATCAGGTGAGAGGATAGTCTGCGAAAGTGGTTAGAGACAAGAAATAAAGAGCTGCAAGGATTGTAAAGAAGGCATATCTTGAATGTTATTTAATGGATATTCATTTGAGGTGTGAAAGGCGTGGTCATTTATTTACCATGCCTTTCACACCTCAAATGAATATCCATTAATACCTACAAATGATAAGAAAACACGAAAATCCATTCAACCCAAGAGTATCGCAGCCATATGACTGTTGAGCGGATGACACAGAGGTCTAAGTCACAGTAGCTCTATGAGACTTTCAAGTGGCCTAAACAAATATAGTCAAAATGTAGTAAAAGCAGGATTTAAAGATAATCTTTACACCTTGCATGGACAGTCCTGAAGATAGATAGGAAGAGACCAGGTCTAGAACCTTTTTCATGCATGTCGAGCTTTCAAAGCATGACAGTTATGGGACAATATAAAGACAACTATATTATTATAAGGTGTTCTATTTGACATTCCTACATAATTGAAGAACAACAGGAGACCTTAAGGACCTCAGCAATAGAAGAATCGTATATAGACCTATTTGAAAAGTCTTGGCAAGCATAGTATAGCAGGACAAAGACTGAATAAGTCTCTTGAGAAGCATAAATATGAGACATAAGGCAGGGAAAAAATCATGACAAAGATCCACCCAAAAGGGATTATAGTTAACAAGGATAAAGAACAACACAGTGACAGAAGACAGTTTGCTGCTTTAAGATGCATACAATCGTCTTGTTGTGCCAAGGATAGATGAATAGCATCAAACAGAAAAGACGGTAAGGAAGAAAATGATGAGGACAGTATGAAAGATGTGGTGGCAGGTGACAGTATTCTATCAATCTAAAGTCATTAGAGAACACTTTAGGCAACAAAGCTATTATAGAATGATAGTGAGAAATGATAGAGGCAGGCTTGAAAAAACAACCCATTTAGAGGTGAGCTCTAGCATGAGACAACAAAAGGAGTAGATGGTCCTTTTGAAGAAGAAGTTCCTTATGCACCTTGGAATTGAGATAGAAGAGATGAATTAGCACGTCTATGAGTGGGTGGACAGAGGAGGAACATGAGTATTGGAGAATAGTAGAAATCATATGAAGAGTGGCACTTTAAAAGCCATTGGTGAGCCATGCAAAAGATCATCACAGTTTAGCAAATAAAATACCAAAGTGCACGAGTGGTAAGGACACAGACTTCTGACATGACAATGGGAAACCTGGTGTTCAAGAGGATAGTCAAAGACACAAGGATGAGTGTCCTATAAAATGACAATAGAAGCTTTATGGCATGACGAATCAGTGGGTAGAGATGTCAAATGGTAGTGCAAGAATATTATGAAAAGCATACAATATCATAAGGAAATATAGTAGTCCTTTTAGGGGGATATTCATAAAAGTGTTTCAGTCATGAAAGGACAGTCAACTTGAAAGACAAAGGGCACAATGACTTAAATGACAGTCATAATCCTAAACAAAAATAACAGATTGATTGGTAATATGCGTGATCATAAACACATGAATATATGAGGCTTAGTGACTGTCACAGTTGCCAGCATAGCATGCAAGCACAATAATCACAGTGAAGTGACAGAGGATGGAATAGTCAATAGTGAATGAAGGCATCAATGAACTGGAGCGATAGAGCTTGATGAAGTATTCATGAGCCTTCTACAAGTGGGCAAGGTTTCATGGAAAACAGTTAAGTACAAAGAAGCAATGATATGCCTTGTGAATGAATGATTAGGAGCCATAAAAGACAACTCCATGTAAGGTTGTCAATATGGGCAACTTTTGTGCAGGTTTGCATCCATAAATCATGAGGACGTCCAAAGAAAAAAAGCAATGTTGGGCATATGTGGTCATACGATAATCCATTGAAGTCATGCATGGGTCTACTAGGAATTTGTAGAGAAGATCTAGACAAGAAGTGGAAAGTTAAAAATATCATGGAAAAAACAGTCTAGTGTGAAGATATCTCATGGACTCTGAAGAAAATGGCAGTCTTGGCATACTAAGAGATGAACAAAGTTGATCTTACAGCAATGATCGGTCGCTTAGAATGCATATGATATTTGATGGAGAGAAAACAAAGCAGGTATAGCAGCCTAATGCAAAGGCCAAGAAACACAGTAGCAAGATAGACCTTTTGCTACACTATGAAGATGAAATAATAGTCAAGGAGATGAGGTTTTCTTAACTACTGTTAGTGATAGCCATAGGCAAAATTTAAGGGCAGTGGCATCTTACAAATAGCAATTAACATATTGAACAGTGAAGTCCATACGAAGCACATGGGCAACTACAAGGGCATGAAAGAAAGAACAAAGATAGTCTGGTGGCCTATGAAAGAAAACAACTTTGAGATGAATAGATATGTTAGAAACTCAAGCATGAAGGTGGTCTTAATGTAGGTGACACGTGTTATTTACCAGCATGCACCTTATCCTACACCCTCCAAGAAGTCTAATTCTTCAAACTCTTCAAATCACATGCCCTGAAAGCATGCTAAGTAGCTTGCAGAAGTTGGAGGATTACATGAGCAATTGTAGACTCTTCTGAGGTTCATATCAGGTGAGAGGACTTCATGTTACAAAAATGATGTTTTAATTTCCTATAAATATAGAATATGGGATTTGATTGAAGAGTTTAATACCTAAAACATATTGTCTGTGCTTAGAATGAAGAATAAATATGTTAATAGGCTGGCTGCAATAGGAGCACAATATGACATTCACTGGTAAGTGTTTGATAGTGATCAGCAAATAAGCTCATTTCTTCCCAGAACAGGATGAGTGTTTTGTTAGTAACCAAGAGAAATTGCAGTATGGTGAGAAAATCACATAGTTTAGAACTAATAAATTGTCCAAAGGATTGGTCATTTTGGAATCCATTTTTAGTTTTGATGATCAAGTGAAGAGGTGCAAATCTTTAAAGGTAATCTTCTCAAATTGGGAAAGGTGTGTACTAAGGGAGAAAAGTAAGATTTTGTTTTAATTTGTCAAGAATTTCATGACATTTTTTCTTGGGAATATATTGATTTAAAAGGCTTTGACCTCGCACTTACCTAATATGGTATTGAGTTTGATGCCAACAAAAAACCAATGAGACAAAAGCAAAGACCACTAAACCCCAAGCTTGAGCCACTCATGAAAAGAAATTGAATAAGTTGATTGAGGGCATCATCATCTTCACATCATAGGTTTCCAACATTGTACCTTCTAGGAATAAAAATGGAGAGATAAGGTTGTGTGTGGATTTTAGGGACTTGAATAGAGCCTCAAGGACCACTACTTGCTGCCCTCCTTGGAACAAAATTTGCATGTTGTTTAAGGTTTTGAGAGGTTCTATTTGCTTTATGAGTAATCTAGGTACAATCAGATTTGGGTGAAGGAAGAAGACCAATGTAAGACATCGTTTAGCACCAAAATGGGAAAAAATGACATACATGAAAATACCTTTTGGCTTGTCCAATGCCGGGGAAACTTTTCAAAGAAACATGGACATGGATTCTTAAGGGTTAATGCATAAGATTCTTCTTGTTTACCTTGATGATATCATTGTTTTTCTAAGGATGATAAAGAACTCTTTTCTCATTGAAGACAAGTCTTTGATAGGTGTAGAGAGTATGGTATATCACTCAACCCAAAGAAGCGTATCTTTTCTATCCATGAAGGCAAATTACTTGGTCATGTGATTTTGAAACATGAAATCACCATTGATTTTGAAAGAGGAAGTGCCATTCTTGTTCCGCCTTTGCCAATTCATAAAAGGCGTTTCAAAGCTTTCTTGAAAGGATTAAATTTGTGAGAATGTTCATATTTGATATAACTAATCTTTTAAAGCCACTAACTACTATGTTGAAGAAAAACATGTCTTTTAGCTAAACTAGTGAAGGTAAGAGGAGTTTTGAGGATATTAAGGAAGCCATAACAAGAATTCCTACACTCGTAAAGCCTGATTTCTTTGAGGATTTGGCATTGTATTATTTTTTAAGTTGGGAAGTCATGTCTGTCTGGGATTTGGGCGAGAGCTAAGCTAAATCTGTCATAGAGATGGGGTCGAAACCAATTGATTTGTGATAAAACGAGTTAAAACCCTTTGAGAATCATTTTGCCAACTTCAGTTTGACCTTAGAAAGCCATGATGGATTGTGGGAGGTAACCTTGCTGAAGGCTTGCTGAATCCTGAAATTTGGCTAAGTCTGGAATTTTTCGAAAACCCCCAAAATCTAGAATTTGCATCTTAACTCCTATGAAGCTGATCTACATGACATCCACCTTATGTTCTTGTGTATGGGAAAGAAGAAAGACTACATATTTTAGTTGATTACCTACACTTAGCCTAAATATAGAGTTGGAAATGATGGAAGAAGACCCAATGGAGGCTAGACTTGTCGAGTTGATGGAGTTTGAAGAAAGTAGATATAAAGCAATGAAAACAATGGAGTTACACCAAACACAAGTGAAGAGATATTTTGATAAGAGAGCAGCTCAGGTAGATTGTTCAAAGAAGGTGTTGTTGTTCTCAAGTGGGATGAGTTAAAGCGAAAGCATTGAAAACACACCAAGTTTGATTCATTGTGGAGTGGGGCTTATGTAATTTATGAATGTAAGCAACATAAAGGTTTCTAGTTGTCCAAGTTAGATGGAGAGGAGCCACCTATCCCAATCAGTAGGATTCAACTCAAGTTGTATTATTGAGGTGATGTTTCATCTTTTGGAATAGTAGGATAGGTTTTAGGTATGAAATGAGTGTCCTAGCACACTATTTGTTCGTGTTTTAGTTTATGTTTTCCTCCAAGTGATAGTTGGCTACTCCTTTTAGAGTTATAGTTTGGTAGGTGTTTTCAGGTTTCAATTTTGTCTTGTTTTCTTTTCAAAGGTGTTAGTAATGTTTTCAAGTTTGATCATAGTTGTTTCACATCTCCTTGACTCTATTGTCCAATGGAAGACAAAGGCATCTAGTCTACAAAAGTTCTAGTAGGAAAAATAAATAGAGGTCACCAGAAATGTTGGTCTATTTTTCCTTGGTCCTACATAGCCCTTAACTTGGCTGCCATGTTATGTTCCAAGTTTTTAAGGGTTCTTAGATAATGTTAGATCTTCATTTGTTGTTTGATAGAATGATAAGTCTTTTGTAATTATAGTAGTGGGTATTCAAAAAAAGAAAAGAGATGGACATTTCCCACATGATGTTAGAGGGAAGGGTCAAATTAATTCTTGTTGAAAACTCCAAGAGGTGCATCCAAATTGAAAAAAAAGGGTACCCATGTAGCATGGAGAAAAGTAAGGTTTTCAGTTGGTTACTTTGAGAAAGCATATGGCATGGCACATGACCAACATCTGGTTGCTTGATTTTCTCTTACATTTCCAAGTTTGACAAGGGGTTTACCACATTTCAAAATTGAAGTGAGAAAGACAAGATATGTTGTATAGAGATTGGAGTGATTTTATAACTCATTTATATAGGTCTTGTATGGTCAAACATATTCGAGGATGCAAGGTTATGTGTAACTTGTTGTAGTAAGTGTTAACTTTTTTTAGTCCTTGGACTAAAATAGTCCCTAAGTGTTTAATAATATTTTCTAATGTTTTGGAGTTGAATTTACACTTTCAAAGGTGTCCTTTATTAATTTGATTCTTGAATATGAAAAATGTTATAATATCTTGTGAGTATGAAATTATCAAGTAACTTCAAAATATCCAAAAGACATGCACAAAAAAGGCCTAGGTGTTGGTTAAAGCCTTAGTTTTAAGATTTTCATAGATGACAAGGCAAATTGTTAGGGTTTATTAATACTAGCAAGTGTCCCGTTTCATAGAGAAGACAATGCCCAATATTGATTTTTTTGTGTTGCATGCTTTCATATTTGAGACAACACAATGAGGTTACATTGATGGTTTAGTATGGAAAATAAATTACACATCTAATGATTTTCATTCTTTAAGTATGAGTGAGTTGGTAAGTCTTCTATAAACTAACTAGAGCCTATAGATGAATAAAAAAGGTCAAGCATAATGCTACCACTCTACATCAACAATAATGGTTCTAATTATTCAAATTATGTACCCCTGCCCTATAGTGTTAGAATTTGTCATTTGTGAAAACTATATCCCCACCATATCCCCTATTACCATTCATGAAAGGTCTACTATTGTCTTTGAGTATAGTCTAACATAAATTGGCGATTGAATACAACAAATATGCAGCTAAAAAGATAATATCACAAAGGATTAAACTATAAATGTAAGAATTGATATATATAATAAAACTATAAATTAAGGTAAAATAGACAAACAACATTGAAACCTTTTTATTTCTTCAAATGTATATAGAACATAGTATAGAGGATTATTTCTTTGCTATTTCAACCTCTTATAAATGAAAAATTAATTCTATACATAATACAGATTATAGAGATAATCACCATGAATGGGTGACAAATGTCAATCAAAGATCATAGGATGAGTCGTTAGAAAACTTTCGTGGAGTAGAACACCTAAATCCCTAAAGGGAAATCACAGAAGTGTTTATGCAGCCATCTAAAAAGCATTTCATATGACAATTTTTTTTTTAAAGTTCCCATCTATGAATTACTATTTAGTTGGCTGCATAGCCATGAGTGGAAATCAAAACCACCTTTTAAGTCATTGCAATTTATAGTTAGAGAGAATAATGTTCTAACCTCCCATGCCAATAGTCATCGATATTTGGGCATGTAATCCAAGGAGTATCCTACAAAATCTTTTGGAATGATGATCAGTAAATATATGATGGCCATTAGAAACTAAAATTGCAACCATCATGTTAATTAGTTCATGGGTTTTGACATGCCCTATATTTTGACTTGGTACCAACATGACATTGTTTTTGTTTAATTTCAATCCCTAGTAGTTATCCTAGTTTAACGAGGCAAGAGAAAGTTCACGGTTTGCAAAAGGTATTTAAATGGTATTGTTACCTTGTTATGATGGTTTGATTTATTAAGATGTCATTAAACCTTGACAGAACTAGGATGCACTTACTCCTTGTCTTATATACGAATTCATTTCATGAACCATTTGTAGCCAATACTTTCCTTTTAATCAATATTTATATTTGGTTGCTACAACTTAGAGATTGACTATCCACAATTAAATCACTCTCTTATATATTAGAAATAAATGTATTAAAATTGTAACTTGAAGGTGGAAACAACAATTTGTTTATTGTATATCTTTTTTTATATGGTATGCATGATTACATATTGTTTATACTTATTAACATAATAGCTATATTAATTATGTTTATAAGACATAAATTATATATCGATTTAATCGATAACACAATTCTTTCTCCCTAATTCCCCCTTTTACATTAATATGACATAAGTTTTTAATTCAGTTTACAATTTTCTATAAAAACATGCTTACTTAAGCTAAGTTTGTGGATTTAATACTTATAAAATATATTACCAATATAAACTGCACACAATTTTATTTAACCTCTTAATCTTTCTATATGCAAGTAATTATATTCTTCTTTAATTTTCCTCGACAATCGTAATATAGGACAATCTATTCAGCAAGGTTGTCCTCTTGCTCCTTTCCTTTATGTTTTTGCAGCTGATGCTCTTGTGTATCTTTTTCAGCAGCCTCACTCAAATAGACTGATTCAAGGCATCTCTCTTCCAGGCAATGCTACAACTCTTAATTCTCATTTTGCTGATGATAGTATGGCTTTCATTCAAAACTTTGAAGAGGAAGTGACTAACACTGGACATTTTGGATGTCTTTTGTACTATCTTAGGCTCCAAGCTGGCAATGCATAAGACTGGATTCATTATGATCTTCCCCAATTCCTGCCCTCCTTGGATCCCTATACAATGGCATGAAGTTAAACATGGCAGCATTACGAGATATCTTGGAATCCCATTTCACATTGGAGTCTCGCTCAAACAAGTGTGGAATTGGTTCTTGCCTAAATTAAAAAAACAAATTGTTGAATTGGACCAACAAATTTTTATCTATTGCTAGTAGAATTTAAGTGCCAACAAAATCCTCCTTGCTAGCCATGTTTACATTTGTTCACGTTGGCTTCCCTCCAAAACTTGTTATAATCAGCTGACTCAATTAATCAGAAATTATCTTTCAGCTAAGTGGGGAAATAAAAAAGGTTGATCTATTACTTCATGGACTAATTTTATTCAACCAAAAGATAATGGAGGTTTGGGAATTGTAGACCCTTACACTCAAGGCATTTGCCTTACAACCAAATGGATTGTGAGGGCTTTGGATGGTGACACTCCCTGGAAGCATCTTGTGCACTACCACATTCAAACGGCTACTGCTAGAGGCTCATGGAACTTGGTCAATTGGAAAGATAAATTTCTCCTTGCATCTCATTTTAAGGCTCGCAGTTCTGCTCCCCCTTAAATACATCTGGAGAGCTTGGAAAACTACTTCAAAATATTTGGTTTGGTATGATCAAAGCTCGAGTCACAGTTTAAGTTTAGCCTCCTCTATTTGGTGGAACCGTTTTCTCTAGCAAAATAATAGTCCTACAGCTACCATCAAATCTCTTAAGGGAAAACACCTCTTTAAAAAAGGTATTCATGCTTTTTGGGATTTATGGGATCCAGTATCTTTTGGCTAGAAAACTTGGCAGCAACTAGAGGTCCAGTTTAATCTTTCCCCAGCTTATAAGAAGTCAATCCACGAAATCCAACATTTGGTCACTCTTGAGTTGTCTTCTCTGTTGTCTACCCCATGTCATGATTAGTTTCTTGTTGAGAAACTAGGATCCCCAAAAAGGGAAGAGACAGAGCTCTGATACCAACTTAGAAATATGAAACCTGCTCACAAAAGAGCACACACAGAGATTGCAACTCTGATTTCTCAATCACTGGGAATGCACAATGGAATACAAATTGAAATGGAGACAATGCACAAAGATGAAGACATGCAAGATTGATTCTCGCTTTCTATTCAAATCTGAAGATGAACTCTTACAAATAAACAAACTACAAACTTGGAAATTAAACTAATAACTTCAAACTACTGATTACAAACTAATTTGCAGCGATCTGGAGCTGCACCCAACAAGATCTAGAGTTTCTTAAAGCTCTTACAAATTACTACTCACTTAGAGTTTTCAATGTCTCGAGCAATCACTACTCTCTACACATAAACACAAACACAGCTGCTGCTGCTGCAAAAACTAGATTCGTCACAAATCAGAACTGCTGTTCAAGCTCAAAATGTTCTCTTGCTCAGACTTACTTGATTGGAAGACCATTCCTTCCTTTTGTCTTGTGCTGTCCAAAACATTTCCCACACAAATTCAAAATTCAAATTGACCGACCAGCATTTAATTCACTGTCACAAAATGACTGTTGGGACTACAACGTAAGGAGCCAGCTGGTGGATTCAATCCCAATGTCTACAGGCACTGTCCAATGCATTTAATTCACTACTGGGAGCTCCTGATAGGTAGGTGTTTGACAATGGAAGCTCAGGGCAACAAAAAATAATTTAAAATTCGAACATTTCTGAAGGATTGGAAATGGCCCAATAACCAAAACTTACAAATTTTCCCTCTCAGAATTGTGTATAAATAACTTCTTCCATCCATTGCCTTCACCCCCAGCTTAACCTTAAATAGCATTCAGCAGATCGAGATGGAACAAGCTAGGCACTTTAATATGGAAATCCAAAGCAAATGCACAAGCTCAGTTGATTGCTTGGAAAGTGTTGCATGTCATTATGCCTATTGGGAATCATCTCTCCTTCATTTCACCCACTCCTGTTTGCCCCTTTTATGCTAAAAAGTGACAATTGCATGCCTTCTAGTTTTGCACCCATGTTGAGCACATTTGGAATTTCTGTTCTCCACTTTTCTTGGAGGCGCGGTCTTGGAGAATGGCGATTCTTGGACTCTCCCCTCATCACAATGTTATAACTCAAACATTCAGGCATATTATCTTTAAACACATATGGAGATTCTAACGGATGGTTGCCTTCTTACTGTTAGCGGACGTGGTTTCCAGCTTGGCAATAATAATCTTCCTTGTCTACCGCTTTCCTACCTTTCCTACCGGTTGCTCTATTTGCCTTGTCGCATGATCGCAAGGCAGTATTGCTGGTCTTGCGATCATGTGACCAGCCTTCTCTGCCCTGACGTTGACCTTCCCCACCTACTGTAGGCCTTCTTTCACTGCCTTGTCGCATGATCGCAAGGCTTTCTTTCAGCTCTTGCGATCGTGCGACTTCCTCATATTTTTGCCCAGCACTTTATGCGACTGCCTATAGCTTGCCCGGTTTTATTTTTATATGTGAACCTGCGATAATTTTGAGTGGGCCCCTCTCTTTTTCACTTTTCGCATGATCGCATAAACATTATTCTGTTTATGCGATCATGCGACTAGTACTTGCTACGGCCAGTCACCTCTCCGTCCTCTCATCTGCCCCTCCTACCGCACTCAAGGAATATGCTCTTGTCGCATGATCGCATGACCATTATTTTATTCATGCGATCATGCGACCAGTCCATTTTTTCAATCCGCCAACTACTGTATTTAATGCAGTTTATTTTATATTTGTTTTTCTCTGACTTTTTGTATCAATCGGATGTAATCCAGGCAATTGGAGAACTTTCTACATGTAGAATATTTTGTAAACAAAAGGGAATGTTTTGATGTTTAGTCATATATAGAATAAAAAACGATATTCTGCGCATTGGCAGCTCTGGGCACAATCTGTAAATTTGAAATTAATATAAAAGTATCTTTTTAATCTTTGAGAGTTTTCTGTTCTGTTTATTGGCTTTATATCTATAACTCTGTTGATTGCTCTGTTCCTTCCTCCATCACTTACACACTTTCGACTCCTCACAAATTGAATTCCAAATTCTTTGTGCAAACTTAACACTCAGATCCTTACCTTTCAGCCTTATCAAACTAACCCAGAGTTCAAAAAAATCTTAAGTGACCTGTAGAATCAGCTCATCTCTTTTGTGGTAAAGGATAAAGGGTTGTGCTCCCAAATTACCAACAATGGCGACCAGACATAAGAGCTCTTTGAACAACAAAATTTGTTGGTTGATTTACAGCTTTAAAGATGTGGAGCATTATTCATTTCCAACAACAAAGATAGGTCACTGTGCAATCATGGAATGGCTGGCTGGTCACACACAACAAGGAGGACAGGTTGGGGTTACTATGTTAAATTGCTCAATCAAGATGACATGTCCAGATGGTCACTACTACCATGAATCATGAGTTAATTGCACTGCTAGAATTCTTTTCTTGCTGGCTATTTCATATGTTATCTTTTCTAGTTTGTGAACAGCTTTACGTGAAGATGTAATTGTTGTTAAGCAGCTCTTCTGAAAATGTATTTGCTGCTGATAAGCAGTTTATTTGTAATTTTTATTTTCTCTCTTCTCTAATTTAAAAAGAAAAACAAGTTTGAAGCCTCGCTTCACAATACCCACTCTTTATACGAATGTAATAAAAATCGTTTGTGAAAGTCCTTAATCTTTGGGAAACAAGATGTATGATTACATCTTAAATCACTTTCTATTACAGTACAATAATACCTTACCCTAGGATTCTATTTCCAGTGGTTAGCCTTGCTTCTTTAAATCATATAAGTATGCTTAAATCTAAAGCGATGCCCATATATATTAACCGTATCAAGATTCAAAACTATTGTTACCAAAATGAAGTTCATAGGAGACGTTTATCATGTTCCTTCCATACTTCAAATGACATTTTAATAGTAGTCCGAAAAGAATGTAATGACCCTACTATTAATGGAGGGTTTGAATTGTTGGCTTACATGTGTTCAAAAGAGGTTGATCACTTACCTCATGTTTTCATTGGTTATTTACAATTTTTGTTTAAATTTAAATAATTGAAATGTTGATATGTAAAATTTTAATTCTACGAGAAGGAAAATTGAAATCTTTTTCCTACTTTACTGGCACAACCATGAACACTGACATTCCCTTCATTTCTACTTTTAATTTACATCAGAACTAAGCCCATTGAAGATTTTAACTTCACTAAACTCTGTTCATAGAAACTGTGAATAAATCTTCTCCAAATTTTGTCAGATTGAATACAATCTTATAGAAAAATATCTTCCTTTTTTAATTTTATATGCAAAAACTTGCCCATAAATCCACAATCAAGCGCACCAATTTTTGCAGATTTAGAATAAACTCCTACATCCACAAAGGAACCTTTGAACATATGATCTTCTATTGTACTTCCCTTCTATGTTTAGTGTGTGTGAAAATTGTACCTGATCTGTAGACACAACACTTCAGTAAAACATTAGAGGTTAGCTATAATCAAAATCATGCAAAATTGAAATCTACTTTAACCAAGCGATTTACTACCTTCTAGTAGGTGTGAGATTAATGTTCTCAGATTGTTATCGAGATCAGTGATCTAGACGACACCTAAACGAAAGATTTGAATGCAAAACTGATATTAAATATGAATGTAATTAATCTATATTTTTGATATTTTCTATGCAATAATAATGAAAAACTGATATGAATCTATGCTAATATGGAAATTGATATGCAATGCTAATCTAGAAATGATATGATATGAGAATGAAAATTCTAACAATAATATGAAAGCTATGAATTTGAAATTGATCTCACAAAGGTGTCGATTCGCAACAGCTTTGATTTTCCCAATTCCAATTCTCCAGCGTGATTGTGCAAATTTGTGGATGCAAATTTGAGAATTTTAGAGATGAATTATGAAGAGCTGAGCCTTGTTTTTATAGAAATTCAGAGCTTTGGAGGTGCATGGAAAAAAGCCATAAATCACTCAAATAACTCAGCTTGATTTTTGAGTTATTTTTAAATAAAGATAATTTAATTCACAAAAATATGCAAATCATGCAAAAATAGCTTTTTAACTCAAATTAGAGTTTAGATCAGCTTTAAAACTCAAAAAAGATGTTGAGTTCTAAAAAGTCAACACTTTGCATTGATTTTCTAATTTGGAGTTTAACTGTTTCTTTGATTGTGCACATGGATAATTATGAATTAATAAATAAATAAAGTGATTTATGCTCAACTTAATTGATTTTTGAAAATAAATAATTGATTTATGGGTTAATCAATTATTTAATCAAACTTTTATTAAAAACTATATTATTAAATAATGACAACTTGCTTTAATTAATTAAATAAAAATTTAATCAATTATTCATAGGATATTAGATTTATTGTCAAAATTAAATAATACAATTAATAATAGATAGAATTAAATTTAATTACACAATTAAGTGGCAAGATATTAAATCTAATTAATTAAATATGAAAATATTCAATTAATCAAATTTAGGATAAATGTGATTTATTGCCAAATAATTATTAAATTAAAGATAATTAAGATAATTAGGAATATTGCTAGGAATATTTCCCGATGCAGAATTTAAGATAATCAATTATGATTCGATGATGTTTAGATGTGTCTTAGATTAGGACTTCGATGTTGATTTCGTTCGAATTGTTGATATAGGAGATTAATGAACTTATAGCCCATTTTTTGGGGTATTACATTTTGCCCCTCTTTGAATTACTGTGCGAAGCGCAGTGGTTCAAAGATAGTCTGTGTTTGATAAAGATATGAAACTGATGTTTGAAATTGATAATTGATATGAGACAAAAGCTGATTGATATTGATTTGATATGAAGATAATAGGTCCTGAATGACCAAAGATAATGTTCACTATAACAGCAAATGAACCTATGATTGCGAAAAAGTGTCAAAACATCTGATTCCAAACCTTAGGATTGCTAAGAAGTGAGTGACTAGTTCTAGACTCGATTGTCTTAGCAGAACTAGTAGGTATCACATCCGAATCTTTCAGTTGCCGAAGAACCAAGGAAAGAACACTATGATCCGATGGTTGCAAAAACTGATACAGTTTACAAGATTAGGAGAATACCAGATTGATATGGATCTTGATGAATCTGATATGCCCCAAGTAATGATAAATTTGCCCCGAGCGATGAGGACTTTTGATGATTCAGTAACTAGACGTGCTTGTTGTCTTGATTACTAAGGAAGATATGATTTCCATAAAGATATGATTTCAAATTTGATTACAGACTTTGAATGATGTGCAATACCATGCCCCCTTCAGGATTAAAATTGAAATCTGACAAGAAAAGTCAGCGTTGATAGTTCAGAAGCATGCTAATTGATTTGAGAAGTGGTTAAACACATTCAGGAATGCATTTTGCATCATTTGGAGGTCGAAAAGACTAAGTTTGACTAGGTTTGACCATAAGTTGACCATAGTTGACCAAGTTGAAATTTTGATAGTTTGATGGAAGATAATCAATTAAGTTGAATTCTGGATTTCTGTTAATTGAAAGTTGATTATGCAAGTAGTGAATAATATAAACGATCTCAGATTTTGATTTTGATCCCGAAAAAGGATTCTACTTGTTGTTTCATTGGAAGAACCTTCGTGTGAGATTCAGCTCTTGTTAGATTTGAAGATGCAATTTGAAGAATCGTTTAAGCATTGAAGTTCGTTTAGCCATTGTGAGATAATGCAAACATGCAAAATGCAAAGAGACATACAAAATGAAATGCAACCTAAGACCTAGGACCTAGTCACTGATCATATGTTGATTTGTTATCATTATTGAACTTTTAGGTAACTGGATAAATCAATACAATACCCACTAGCTATGAAACCATAGACATATGAATATCGATTTGTATGCGCAAGAATCAATACAACACCCATTGGCTAGGCAACCATGGACATATGAATATTGATTTTATTTTCGGAATGTCGGATTAGATATAAGCACCAAGGCACAAACACCAAGATGACCTGAATATCATGTCCATTTTGATATAGCAATTTGTATAAGCATCAAAACATAAATGTCGTGATGACCTGAATACGCCATATGCATAATAATTATGAATTAATTAAATAAATAAAGTGATTTATGCTCAACTTAACTGATTTTTAAAAATAAATAATTGATTTATGGGTTAATCAATCATTTAATCAAACTTTTATTAAAAATTATATTATTAAATAATGACAACCTGCTTTAATCAATTAAATAAAAATTTAATCAATTATTCATAAGATATTAGATTTATTGTCAAAATTAAATAATATAATTAATAATAGATAGAATTAAATTTAATTACACAATTAAGTGGCAAGATATTAAATCTAATTAATTAAATATGAAAATATTCAATTAATCAAACTTAGGATAAATGTGATTTATTGCCAAATAATCATTAAATTAAAGATAATTAAGATAATTAAGAATATTCCCCGATGCAGAATTTAAGATAATCAATTATGATTCGATGATGTTTAGATGTGCCTTAGATTAGTACTTCGATGTTGATTTCATTCAAATTGTTGATATAGGAGATTAATGAACTTATAGCCCATTTTTGGGGTATTACATTTTGCTCCTCTTTGAATTACTGTGCGAAGTGCAGTGGTTCAAAAATAGTCTGTGTTTGATAAAGATATGAAACTGATGTTTGAAATTGATAATTGATATGAGACAGAAGCTGATTGATATTGATTTGATATGAAAATAATAGGTCCTGAATGACCAAAGATAATGTTCACTATAGTAGCGATGAACCGATGATTGCGAAAGAGTGTCAAAACACCTGATTCCAAACCTTAGGATTGCTAAGAAGTGAGTGACCGGTTCTAGACTCGATTGTCTTAGCAGAACTAGCAGGTATCACATCTGAATCCTTCAGTTGTCGAAGAACCAAAGAAAGAACACTATGATCTGATGGTTGCAAAAACTGATATAGTTTACAAGATTAGGAGAATACCAGATTGATATGGATCTTGATGAATCTGATATGCCCCAAGTGATGATAGATTTGCCCCGAGTGATGAGGACTTTTGATGAATCAGTAACTAGACGTGGTTGTTGTCTTGATTACTGAGGAAGATATGATTTCCATAAAGATATGATTTCAAATTTGATTACAGACTTTGAATGATGTGCAATACCATGCCCCCTTCAGGATTAAAATTGAAATCTGACAAGAAAAGTCAGCGTTGAGAGTTCAGAAGCATGTGAATTGATTTGAGAAGTGGTTAAACACGTCTGAGAACGCATTCTGCATCGTTTGGAGGTCCAGACGACCAATTTTGATGAGGTTTGACCATAGTTGACCAAGTTGAAATTTTGATAGTTTGATGTAAGATAATTAGTTAAGTTGAATTATGGATTTCTGTGATGATCGAAGGTCGAATATGCAAGCAGTAGATTGTCCTGGGCCCAAAATTTTAAATCATGATTTTGACATAATAAATGATCTCATATTTCGATTTTGATCCCGAAAAAAGATTCTACTTGCTGTTTCGTTGGAGGAACCTTCGTGTGAGATTCAGCTCTTGTTAGATTTGAAGATGCGAGTGGAGAATTGTTTAAGCATTGAATTTCGTTTAGCCATTGTGAGATCATGTCACATGCAAAAATGCAAAGAGACATGCAGTATGAAATGCAACCTAAGACCTAGAACCTAGTCATTGATTATGTGTCGATTTGTTATCATCATTGAAATTTTAGGTAACCGGATAAATCAATACAATGCCCACTAGCTATGAAACCATGGACATATGAATATCGATTTGTAACGCTCAAGAACCAATACAACACCCACTGGTCCAAAACAACCATGGACATATGAATATTGGTTTTGTTTTCGGAATGTCAGATTAGATATAAGCACCAAGGCACAAGCGCCAAGATGACCTGAATATCACATCCATTTTGATATAGCAATTTGTATAAGCATCAAAACATGAATGCCTTGATGACCTAAATACGCCTTGCATGACAAACACATCAAACAGCCAAGAGATCATTCTAAATCCAATGTGAATTACCCGTAGTGACCTTTTATCGTTCACATCCTTAGGTAAGATCGTGTTTCACAGTAGGAGAAAGAACTCACTCAAAAAGACAATAGTTAGATCAATACTTCTTTGAATCATCTGGGTATCAATGGTCGAGGTACGCATGGCCATCCAATTCGAGATAGAGGCTCTTACAGTCAGACACCATTTCAATCCAGAATTTTCAAAGTTGTTAGATTTTCACATACAAACAGAAGACAAAGAAAAGATTATGCCCCTAGTCATCACTCTCTAAATCCTGTAAAGGACATCATTGAAGGGCTCGAAGGGACACAATATGCAAAAATCTCAATGCGAATCAGTAAGAATACAAGGAGATAAAAGCATGAAAAATACATCATTTTTAGTTTGATGTTTGATTGTGTTGTTGTAGATGCAAAATTCTTTCTGGAAACAAGACAGACTTGACTGACTCAAATGAAGCTTCAAAGGACTCTGACTAGATATGAGACATCTAAGATATACTGGAGACCATAGGATTTGATTGTGATTGCCCCCAAGTTTGAACATTGATAAGATATAGACACTGGAGCTGATTGGTGTACAGTCCGACTTATTGAAAACTGGAAATGTAGAAACAAACTGGAAGATATGTACAAACTAAAGCAAGACTGAAAGCTGGGAAAGACCAAGATTGCGCTGATAGATGGAGCATTTTGAAACAAGTGGCACCCGTTTGCCGGGTTTTCACCATCTTGGCAGAGATTTTATTTTTGCTACCAAGGTGCCTGTTTCCAGGTTTTCACCAAGGCACTTTTTTTTTTTCATTTTTTTTAATTTTTTATATTTTTATATTTTTTTGTGAATCATCAAGGCGCCTATTGCTAAGTTTTCACCAAGATGTTTATTTTTTCAAGACTTTTTCTGATTTTTATAATTTTTTTAGGACATTTTACCATAGATTGAATGTCTTAGGCATAGAATTTTTTCAAATGGAGAACGTTGATTGGTTCTCAGAGCTGTTCTCCTTCAATCGTTGAGAGTTGATAGGCACCAGAGCCAAAATTAGTAGTGATTACAAAGGGATCCAGCCAATTGGGTTCGATCTTCCCCTTGCGTTCTCGATGTGATTGATTTTTAGGATTCTCTCTCAAAACTAGATCGCCAACCTGAAATTCTCTATGTATGACTTTCTTGTTGTAGCCTCTAGACATTCTCTTCTGATATAATCTGAGATGATCATATGCTGCTTGTCTGCGCTCATCTAGTAGTTCAAGTTCTTGTAACCTAGACACTTTGTAGTCATCATCAGTTACTAGACCATGCATTCTGATTCTTAGTGATGAGATTTCAACCTCAATAGGTAGTACCGCTTCAGACCCATAAACTAAAGCGAAAAGTGTAGCCCCAGTAGGTGTTCTGATACTTGTTTTGTTACTTGTTCTGATACTGGTTCTGATACTTATTTTGATACTGATTTTGATACTGTTTTGATACTGGTTCTGATACTTGTTCTGATACTTGGTATACTTGATAGCATCTTTTTTCATTGCAAACTCCCAAGAAAAATCATATCGTGCAGTCCCAATGTCTAGCAAGGTGGAGAAAAAAAAGGATTGGCAAGTTGGTGGATGAGATGGAAGACAAGAGAATGAAGGAGAATGAAGGGAAGAAATCCTCAAGGGAAAACTCCTCAAGAATACCCAAGCTAGGAAAAAATTGTCATGTAAAGTGCATTTGGACAAGTAATGAAAGGCTAACATAGGATAAGTCACAAAAGTGTAATGCCAGAGTAGGAAAGGATGTAGTCCAAAGGAGTAGACATGTCAAGAGGCTTCATAGCACTGTGTTTTACTCTTCTTTTTTTTTTTTATTAGATCAAGACCAAAGGGGAAAATGATAGCGATGGGTGAAAATGAATAGAGGAAGATAGACATGAAGGCTAAACAGGAAGGGAATGAAAGCAAGATCATCATAAGAGAGCTCACAAGATAGCCAAATGTTCATGTATAGATCAACATTGTCAAGATCAAAGAGAGAAGATGGAATGGATGAAATATGTAGAAGAACTACGCATGATGCCTGATTACCAGGTTTTCATCATGGTACTTATCCAAGGTGCCACAAGGGAGTGGTTTTCACCATAGGATGAATTTATTTCTCTTTACTTTTGCTACCAAGGCACCTATTTCTAGGTTTTCACCAAGGTACATTTTCAATTTTTTCAATTTTATTTTTCATTTATTTTTGAATTTTTGGAAGAAGTCAAGCTTTTTAGATAGTGCTCCTTGAAAGGATAAACCATAATATGCCAAGGATTCAAAATGATATGCTCAAAGATGTTGATAGGGAAATGAGATGAAAGAGAAAAATGGAGGATAAAGTTTTATGTAAAGCAAGTGAGGTAGGAAGATAGGAGGAATAGGCAAATGAGGAAAAAGGATAGAAGGTAGAAGGATAATGAATGGAAGGATTGTGAAAGGGTAGATGGAAAGGAAGGCAAGCTCAACATCAACACATACCTTGAAGGGTGGTGAGAGGATGGAGGAATCGTGAATGAAGGAATATGGCGAATGGATAGCAGAGGTTGTGGTTTAGGCACATGGAATGGAAGAATGTTTTTGGAAAGAGATGAAGTGGAAGTCTTTGGAAGCTTGAATGTCAACTTCACTTTTTTTTCAACACCAGACTCTTTCAAGAGAGACTTTGGAATTCATATAGCCGTAAGCTTTTTATTTCCTTTTGATGATCTAGAGAGAATATCTTCAATGATGGATTTTGGAACCCATACTTGTCTTGTAGTTTTTTTCTTAAATATCTCTTTTGACTTTATGTTTCCATGTCTATTAGAGGAGACATGACGATCTTCTTTTTTTGATAGATTCTTGTATTGCTTCTTTTTCTTGTATTGAACATTCAAGTTACTTCCAAAATACTTGGGACTTGTGGAAGAAGAAGGAGGATATGATTGGTTTAGATGGGTGGGTGGATGAAAAGGATTCAAGGGTATGCATCTATGTTGATCTTGAGGGAAGATAGGAGATGGAGGGATGTAAGGACCCAAGATGGATGAAAAATTAGGAGAGTTAGGAGGGGAAAGTGAAGGGACATAAGGACCCAAGATGGAAGGAAGACATGAAGCCCTTTGTAGTGGTGGAAGAAGTCCAATGATGGAAGTGGAAGATGCAAAAGGATAATCAATAAATTCATCAACACCTATATGGCAACCAAGGATATCAACATCTTTAGAGTGAGCATTAGGATTTTCAATAGAATCATGGACATCTTGAATAGGAGCACCTTCTTTGATAGGATTGTTCAAAGCTTACAAAGACTTAGGACGAGTAGAAAGTGGAAACAAACATGGAGTGGTAGAATAAGAAGATGGAAGAATTTGATCTTGACAAGGATCTTTGGATAGCACAAGTGTATAGTTTTTCTCTTGATTTTCAATAGGCTTAACATTGGAAGGAACAACACCATTTTTACCAACCTTAATGGAAGTATCATCTTTGGAAAGCTCAAGTGTAGTAAGGTCATTTTGATTGTCAATAAGCTCAATGGTGTAAGTGGTAGCTTGATCTTGCTTAGGAGAAGACTTAAGACATGACGGAATGCATGAAAAAGGGTGTGCAGGATCAAAAGAACTCTGAGGCGGATAAGAGACATCGTGAAAATGAGTGGATGACATGGAGGTTTCTTGATCTTGATCTTTCTTTATGTTCTTTTCTTCATCATTTTTAGAGTCCTCTTGACATGGAGCCACTTCTAAGGACAAGGAAGCATATTGGGATTGTATGGAAGACTTTGGAAGAGATGGGGAAGGACTAGCTGGAGTGGGCATTGTAGCATATGAAGGTATAGGCTCTTTAGGTTTAGCATTATTGAAAGTATTTGCAGCCGAGTGAAGGTTAGCTTGAGTATCTTTAAGAGGTATCCCTGGAGGATAACTATAGGGAACCGCATGAAAATTATCAGGGCTTGTGTTGGATGAAGGTTCTGTGAAAGATTTGAAAGACTCGGAAGCTTTAGGAAATGTATGGGTATTGGAGGAAGTAGGAGATGGAAGGGAACCATCACAAGACAAAGGTCCAACATTAACATGATCTTGTTTGAGAAGATAATCTTTATTTTCAGTAGGAGAGTCCTTAGGAGAAGGATTCTTATAATATTGATGCTTCAAGCTAGCACGATGCATTTTATAGTCCTCAGCAGTAGTAGATGCATCACAATCAAGGTATTGTCCACAAAAGCCATCAAAGTCTCTTTCAAAATCAGAATCATATGGATCACCATCACGATCTATCCAATGTGACGGCCCATTTGTAGTAAGTAGGAACACACAACGAGGAGGACTCTTAGGAACAGAGGTGTCATAGATATCATTACATTGTCTATCGTCATAGTCATCATAGTCTCCAAAGCTTGATGTGTCACTCTTTGTGGAAGAGGTATCATAAGGGTTGTCACGTTACTCACATTTTTTCTGAGGGCATGGTGACATGTACAAGTCTTTATCAAATGGAAAAGAGCATAGAGTTTCCATGGAGAACTCTTTAGGTTCCTTTTTTTTCTCAAGTTTGTCAAGCTGGACTTGCATAACTTGCAGCTGCTTCATCATAGCGGTGATTAGAGCTTCTTCCTCTTGTGTACTGATTCTTTGAGACATGTATACTGATTTTCAATAGCTATTGCTCTATTCTTGACACAGTGATTTGTTCGATAGATTTTGGAAATAGGCTGAAAAAGCTAAATATCTGGCAATTCTGACATTTTTCTGACAACTTTCAAAAATTTCCCAAACGACAATCTATAGACTCGTACGATAGTGGGTATGCTATGAAACAACAGTTAAAAAACTCACACGACAATTGCAAGCAAGATTTTGACTCTTAGAATTTTCTGGCATGGAAACTCGTACGACACTGGGTACTCAATCATACGACAGATGGGTTGTAATGAAACGACACTTGATGGAAACTCATATGACTTTCTGACCTCCTGAGATGACTTTTGACTCCAGAAAATGATTTTACTTCAAATTTTGCAAATTTTGAGTTTTCAGATTTGAATTGTTTGCAAATTTCAATGTCCAGATTTGAGGATTGTAACAGATTTGTTCATTTTCAGTAACCAGATAGATAAACAAGCATGCAAAATAGCAAGCACGTGATTTCAAGCATGTCTGAAAATAATGAACAAGGGCAAAAGCAACCTTGCACATGAACAATCAAGTGACTTATTCATTCTAATCCTTAGAAGCGCTAATTGTGTATGTTCCAAAAATATTTTGCAATAATGCACATATACCCTATAAAATAAAAATTTGGCCTCGCTAGGGTTTTTAGTAATGGTTTGACTCTATAACTTTTATGATCCAAAGGGGTGAACTCCAATCCCGGCGCACCAGGGTTTTGACACAGTCCGAGAACTTAATCTTCAGGAGCTGCTAGGGAGATCTGACAACCCAACAATGAACCATACCCATGAAGATTTCTTCCACAAGGACATTTATATAGCGGTTGTCACTACCATGGTGAAAATGGCTATTACCACTTGAGGTTCCATCAACGTAGTTTACCCTATGAAAGGATTGTCCACTATGGTTAACCCTCTCTAAAGGTGACTCATAATAGTATACCACAACGGGACTTGGCTCCAAATCCAAGGTTTTGATGCCTCTTCACTTTTAACCCAAACAAAGCAAGCAGATTAATCCGACACGCTAAGATAAAGTTTTTCCTTCACCAAGGTCTATGATGTCAACTCCACATGATCTATCAACCTCTCCGGGGAGAGAATGTATGAATCAATAAGAGAAGGCGCACTAACTAATTTTGATTCACCAAAGCTCGTGATGTCAACCCCACGTGATCTATCAACCTCTCATGGGAGAGAATGTATCGATCAATAAGAGAAGACGCACTAATCAAGTTGAATGTGAAACGCACTAAGTATCCTCCCTACCTACAAGGATTCTGTCATCAAGAAAGATTTCGCTAGGAATCCAATCTCTCAAGAATCACGAATAGTGTTCATAGGGCCTAATTACTATGTGAGCACAGATGTATGTTTCCAAAAGCAAATCTACCAAAAGTACCTAAAAAAGTAGAAAGAGGAACACTTAACGCTTAAAGCGAATATGAGATGAGTCCACAAGGTGGAACACTTAACACCTCACACAAGCTGAAAATGAGTCCCCAACTTAGAAAACAAGTGAGTTCTAAAAAGCACAAAAGGGTTGCCTGGTGGAACAATTAACGCTTCTCTCCTGTAGACCCCTCCCCTTTATGGCGCTGAGATTGCAACCACGGGGTGGAATGAGGGGCTGGTGGATTAGCGAGTCCAATAACTCAAGATAGAAATCAAGATCAATCACAAGTATCTGAGACTACTTAATGAATCTTTAAGAGGTCACAACCTAGTATCAATTATGCAAGTATGTAGAAATAAACAAAAGCATGAAAAGATGCACACAAGCCAGACACATAAGAGATTTATTTTAAGTCCAAATCAAAATGTTATTAGATGAAGGAGAATACCTGGGATCCTCACAACACGCTTAGTAGATTTTACCTGATTGTTAGCAATTCTTGTTGAGCTTTTCCATGCAAGCAAGTGACAAACTCTCCAACAAGCAAACAAGCAAACAAGATATGTAACATATATTCAGCTTATGAAAACCATAGGGTTAGCTCTAAAAATCAATTATTATCAGCAATAATAACCAACAATTAATCCAAATGACTTTCATATCATTCATTGAATCATGTAAAAAAAAAAAGTGCATACCCATCACAAAATTTTATTTTATTTTTGCTGCATTTGACCTAGTCAACAAGATCTGATTTTTCTTTTATGATTTTGGCCACAAAAATAGAAATTTAAAATAGAGATCCCTATTAAAAAATAGAGAGCTTTCCAAAAATGTAAAAATTTTAAAAAAATCTCTTCATTTGTGCCCTAGAGACCTGTTTTATCAAAATAGACCAATTTTTGTAAATTGACTATTTGAGCTATTATATTGCATCTAAATTTAAAATACAAAAAATGGACCCCCTGTAGAATTTAAAGAGATTTCTGAAAATATAAATTTTTTTTAAAAATATGCTGATTTGCGTCAGATATTAATTTTTTTTGAAATTTTAAGAAAAAATTATTAAAAATTCAAAACATCTCAAAAAATTCTAAATTTTTTAATATAGCTTCTCTGATATGTGTCCAACCTATAAAAAAATTTTCAGAGAAAAAATCTAAGCCGTTTGAGAGATAAAATTAAATCTTTGAAACTTTAGGGCTTTAGCTCCAAAAAAAAATCAAAACCAGCATGTAAAGGTGGGTTGCCCCACGGTGGGTGCCAGAAAAGTGTGTGTGAAAATTATACCTGATCTGTAGACACATCTCTTCAGTAAAATATTAGAGGTTAGCTATAATCAAAATCATGCAAAATTAAAATCTACTCTAACCAAGCGATTTACTGCCTTCTAGTAGGTGCGAGATTAATGTTCTCAGATTGTTATCGAGATCAGTGACCTAGACAACACCTAAACAAAAGATTTGAATGTAAAACTGATATGAAATATGAATGCAATTAATCTATATTTTTGATATTTTCTATGCAATAATAATGAAAAACTGATATGAATCTATGCTAATATGGAAATTGATATGCAATGCTAATCTAGAAATGATATGATATGAGAATGAAAATTCTAACAATAATATGAAAGCTATGAATTTGAAATTGATCTCACAAAGGTGTCGATTCGCAACAGCTTTGATTTTCCCAATTCCAATTCGCCAGCGTGATTGTGAAAATTTGTGGATGCAAATTTGAGAGATTTTAGAGATGAATTATGAAGAGCTGAGCCTTATTTTTATAGAAATCCAGGGCTTTGGAGGTGCATGGAAAAAAGCCATAAATCACTCAAATAACTCAGCTTGATTTTTGAGTTATTTTTAAATAAAGATAATTTAATTCACAAAAACATGCAAATCATGCAAAAATAGCTTTTTAACTCAAATTAGAGTTTAGATCAGCTTTAAAACTCAAAAAGGATGTTGAGTTCTAAAAAGTCAACACTTTGCATTGATTTTCTAATTTGGAGTTTAACTATTTCTTTGATTGTGCACATGGATAATTATGAATTAATAAATAAATAAAGTGATTTATGCTCAACTTAACTGATTTTTGAAAATAAATAATTGATTTATGGGTTAATCAATTATTTAATCAAACTTTTATTAAAAACTATATTATTAAATAATGACAACTTGCTTTAATTAATTAAATAAAAATTTAATCAATTATTCATAGAATATTAGATTTATTGTCAAAATTAAATAATACAATTAATAATAGATAGAATTAAATTTAATTACATAATTAAGTGGCAAGATATTAAATCTAATTAATTAAATATGAAAATATTCAATTAATCAAACTTAGGATAAATGTGATTTATTGCCAAATAATCATTGAATTAAAGATAATTAAGATAATTAAAAATATTGCTAGGAATATTCTCCGATGCAGAATTTAAGATAATCAATTATGATTCGATGATGTTTAGATGTGCCTTAGATTAGGACTTCGATGTTGATTTCATTCGAATTGTTGATATAAGAGATTAATGAACTTATAGCCCATTTTTGGGGTATTACATGTACCACTGAACAAAGTATGTAGAAGATCACCATTATCTGATTCTAAAATCCAAACATAGAATTGTTGGTTTGAAAAGTTAACAATTTCCTCATCCGTAGAAGTTGCAACAAATAATGTCTGCTTCTCGAACCCTCTTGAAAATAAATTCAATCGATTCATTAAATTAATCCTTTTTTACTTACATTCATCCACAATAATTTTGGCATTCTCCTTAATATTGGAGGGCACAATCCAATGTTCAACACCCAAAACGAGATATATAGGCACAACGTTGTGTTAGAAGCCCAAACTCTTTTTTTTAATGTGCTTGATTACTAGAAAACTTCAATTGAGATAGATAAAAGCTTTCCAAGGACTCCAATACTAACTTGAATGAGTCAATGGAAGAATTTAATGTAGAAGGAAACTCCCTTGGAGTCCAAGAAATCAGACTTGCTGACTGCACCTTGCAATTCGACCATTTAACTTCCAGATTCTCCTCATCCCTTAGTGACAGTAGTGAGGAAAAGTGATGGAGAGGCCACCTATAACTCTGCAAGATTTTGAGGAATTCAACGTGGAGGATTTCATGGAGTGGGTAATGGAAAATGAGGTGTACCAATTATCCATGCGAGAGACCTTCAAGTCTTGAGAAGAGGCGGAAAATCACATTAAAAATGAAGCGATTATGGAAGAGCTTATTTGGATTCAAGACAACATTCATATCCTTTTCTATTGTCTTCAAACCATGAAGACTAATTTGACCCTGAGCATCATTCAAATATTCTGGCTCTCTCCAAGGTTTAGTTCTATAATCCATAAAGTTTGCAGGAAAACATGATGCCAACTCTTTCAACATCCTTCTAACATCTTCTACCTCCATTACTTCTATCACTGCTCCCTCCACTTCCTCCCTCTTCACTTTAGAAAGTGAATTCAAATTACCATCTTCAACTACAACTTACTTCATGGGCCTCTTCAAATCAACACAATTCTGATTGTGAAAGATCAAATCAGTAATAGCCTTCACCCGCTTCTTGATAACTTGAGAAAAAAGAGGACTATTCTTCCCCAAAATGGAATCAACCAAAATGGGCATAAGTAGAGAACACACTCTTCTTCGGTGTACATTGTACATGCGCTAGTTTCTTCAATTGAAGGTGAGGCTTCATCTTAGAAGTTGTTCCAGATTTAGGAGTATCTAAATTGGGGTACTTTTCCTCTTTAAAAGAGACAATAACATTAGATTCTATGCCCATGACAATAGGGGAATCATTTACCTTATTTTCACTATCTCCATCACTCTTTGTAGAAGAATCTAATGACAATTCCTTCTACTTCTTGGTAGAAGCCTTGCAAACATAGCAACAACAATATTTTTCCCTTCCTGTACTCAAGACAAAGAAAACTTCTTCTTAGCTACCACATCTCAATCACGTTTCTCAAGAGCCTTCCAAGTTTCTAAAGCCTTGGTCATCAAAAATGGTTTTCCTTTTTTGGTAGTAACCTTGAACATCTCATCCTCCATATTTCTCATAGCCATTTCAGAATGTTTTTTTCAGAATATTCTCATTTCTTTGTGGCCTCTCTCGTATTCCTATAGCAGCCCTCTCTAGTTGATCTCAGGCTTCTATAACTACTTTCTCTACAACAACTCTCATAGTAACTTGTTCTCAAGCCTCAACAATGGCCATCTCTGATGGATCTTTCCCTTCTCTATGCTTGGCTTCTACTGCCCTTTCATTTTCTACTACAGCCCTTTCACAAATCACTGCCATGGAATTTCCTACCAATGTGTGTAAAGGATCAAACTTTTGTACTAGAATGACTATTTCCTTAGCTACACCCTTCTCAATGGGATGACTCCAATGACTCTTGAAATCCTCAAGAATATGAAATGGCTCAAAAGGCCAAGCCAAATTCTTTCTCATTGTCTCAACCTCCATTGCACTTAAATATGTTTTCTTTTTGTTATTTTCCACATAAGCCTTAATTTTTCTTCCATAAGGTACATAACAACAAAGCTCCATATTTCTATTCTAATTCAAATCATTTGTTACATCTATTTCCATTTTAGTGAACAAATATTCAACAAGATTTTAGTCTATTTCCATGGGCATAATTTTATATTCAATAGCGACAACAATTCTTTCTTCATGAGACACTATTTCTTCTTTTAATTTCTTATATGTGGAATTGAATTTAATGTCTACTTCCCAATTTATCTCTTTATGTTTTGACTACTCCTTTCTTACTTCTTAATGAGGTGAACTCTTAGAAATTTCATGCTAAAGCTTTGTGCCACTGTTACAAATTGTCATCGTAGCTCTCACTTCATTGTAACTCTCTACAAGATATAAAGTACCCATTTTTTCCCCTTTTTTAATCACTAGAGACCCTTTTGTCACCTTCCATTTGCTAGACACCAACCTCACATCACAACCTTGAGAGAACAATTGCCCAATAGAAATTGAATTATTTTTATACTGAGGGACATACCTAACATCTTGTAATAGTCAAGTATTTACATTTGTTTTTTATTAAGGTAACAATAGGTTTTGAAGAGACCCTAAAACCCTTTATAAAGTTGGAACTTAGGATAAAACAATAAGAGCTCCTTTAGATACAACAATCCAGTCAAAATGAAAGACTAGACTCCCCAAATACCTTATCGAAAAGACACTGCGAAGGAAAGTAGTCCAACAAAATACACTCCAAACTATTGCAAAAGATAAACTAGAGGAGAACTACTTACATTTGTTAGTTTCAACAAAACATTTCCTTTTTAAACAATTTGAAGAGATTTATCATGGTGCAAGAGATACCTTACCAAAATTACCACTTTGAAAGGTTTTGAAAAACTCCATGTGTGAGGTAGTATAAAATGATGCTCCTGTATCGAGCACCCAAACATTTGCTACAACTTTTGTTGTAGTCAAAACAAGAGCATCACCATATTCCATATTTGCTCAAATTTTTCACATTTTCTTATCTCTAACCAAGCTCTGATACCAATTGTAAGCTATAAATGAGAAGATATAAAACATGAACATATTTGAAAAAATAATAGGAAAATAATGACACAACACATTACACAGTAATTTATACTGGTTTTCCAAATCTGGCTACATCCATTATCAAGGTAGGGAATATCTTTATTAATGCTTAATGAATACATCATCCATGGCATGTACACAACCATTTATATAAACTTATACAACTATCAAAAGAGGAGATGGGAGAAGCTGAAAGGTCATGACTATTGGACTTCACATACCCAACAATAATCATTATCATTTTGTTGTTGGCGCATTATATTTGGTAACCAATTACAGTTTATACAACTATTTAATTTTAGTTATTGTTGCAATATCTAACTTCTCACTCATAGTCCTAAATATTGTATAAAGATTCTTTTTCCTTAGCGTCAATTGTACAAGTTTTTCCATTCTATCAAAGCAGAAGCCTTGGTTTGACATTTGATGGCTTTTCAACCATGTTGAAAAGACCAGAGAAGAAAGACAATAACTTTTACAAGTTTTTCCATTCTATCATATATTGCGTAAAAAGATCAAAGAAGCCATTTGATGGATTTTCACCTATGTTTTGCAAAATGATTCCTAAATAGATGTGTTTGACTATTGAAGTATTCACTACAAAGTAAGTTATCTCATTGAAAATAGTGTTGATATCATTTTTTTTGTATCTTTACACCATGGAATGACATTTATAATGAGATTTATGCTTAAAAGTATGGTTGCAATAACCAATCATATATCTATGTTCTCATAAGTCAACATATGGTTCTTTCAAATGTACTAGTAAAAAATGTGAAGCGTCTATGCAACAAATCACAATGGAAATGCTATGTAAATGAATTGGTTTATAATTTATTAGTGTGATGTGCATAAATTTAATATATTTGTATTGAATTTGCAACAAAATATGGTAATTATGAGTAATGATGACACAAAGACAAATTTTCCAAGAGATGAAGACAATAATGGTGTCTGAAGTTTGAGTGTTGCACAAGGAACAAAATCAATGATTGGTGTGGTATTTGTTTAAGGCATGATAGTGTAGTGTTTTGCATTTGCGTTTTATTGTTAAACACGTTTGGTCACTTTTTCAGTTCCATTGATTAGTCTGTGCCTTCCACCATTCAAACATATTGACACAAGGTAGGGTCAGAAGGGGCCAAACAATAACACGCCCTAATGATCCAACCTGCTCAACAACATGCGAAAGCAACAACACACAACAATGAGAGAGAGAATGCAGAATCTTTGATTAATTTTCATCACATGGAATCATACATGCCAGGTTGTAAGGCCTTCCCAGTTAGGGCCAGATATTATAATGAATTACAGAAGTCCTCAAACATGCGAGGATCTACCAATAATCTCTAATCTTTTATCTTCTTACTTCCATCTAGAATTGCCTCCTAAACTACAACCAAGCAATTACCTTTATACAAGAGTCTACGAACTGAGTCAGCCTTTAGATCCACAATCAATGGAAGGAATGATCAGATCTGGGACCACACGCTTCCCAATGATGGATTCCATCATTAAATTTGTGACCCATAATAAATGCACAAGTTGGCTCAACAGAAACTCAAAAGAAACTACTTGGTAAGCAAGGATGACCAAGCAATAGACAAGCATCGCGGAGTGCCATTGAAACAACTGACCGCCTAGGAGATAACTAACCATACTCGATAACCAAAGGAAACCGCAACTACCGACCAACTCGGTCAAAGAAGGAACCAAGCAACACAGACAAACTCCAAAATGTTTTGGTGACACAGGATTGCCAAGGACCCAAGATGCTCCTGCATCAGACACCTAGGGTTATTTTGAAATGATTCTTCGAATCATTTGGTAGGTATGATTCAAGCTGCATCCAACTCAAACTGTGAAATCCATGAACTATCTTCAATCGGTTTATTCTTCCACTTTACTAGATACTCCATATATTGTCTTCCTCTTGTACTCTTGCCAATTCTTTGCTCCAAAATATGTTCTACTTCCTCTTTCTGCTTCTTAGGATATTCCATCGGTACTACCATGTCTTCATCAAGTTCATGATACTCATACAAATCAGCAATGTTGAAAATAGGTGATATGTCCATGTCATCAGGTAACTCAATTTCATATGCATTTCCACTGTCAAATTTTCTCAAAATCTTGCAAGGTCCAAACTTCTTCATCTTCAGCTTCCCATATGTTCCAACATGAAATTGACCTTTCTTCAAATGAACCATCACTCCATCATCAACATCAAAAGTCTTATGTCTCCTTGATCTATCAGCTCTATCTTTGTATTTCTGATTACTCTCTTCCAGCTTCAACTTCACATCTTCATGCAATGTCTTCATGTACTCAAAATTTTTTACTCCTTTAGCACTTCTCTTACTTTCATCAACAATGTCTCTCAAATTAGATATACCTCTTAGCTGTATGCTACTCACAATCTCAAATGGTGTCTTTCCAGTACTCCCATTCATAGAATTATTGTATGCAAACTCTTCTTGTGCTAGTATAGAATCCCAATTACTCAGTGTGTCTCCAACTAAACATCTCAAAATATTTCCCAAACTTCTATTCACAACTTCAGTCTATCCATTGGTTTGTGGGTGAAATGTAGAACTATATTTGAACTCAGTGCCAAACTTTCTCCAAAGAGTCTTCCAAAAGTATCCAACAAACTTACTGTCTCGGTCATAGATAATACTCCTCGATGATCCATGAAATTTGACAATTTCCTTAAAGAAAAGATCTGCTACATGCACTGCATCTGATGTCTTTCTACAAGGTATACAATGTGCCATCTTAGAAAATCTATCCACAACAACAAATATAGAATCATTACCTCTTACTGTCTTCGGTAAGCCAAGAACAAAATCCATACTGATGTCAATCCAAGGTTTCTCAGAGAATAGAAACCGGTGTATACAATCCAGTATTATGACTTACTCCTTTTGCAACTTGACAAATTTCACAACTTTTCACAAATTTCTAAACATCTTTATACAACTATGGCCAATAGTATTTCTCCTTAAAAAAATTCCATGTTTTATCAATACCAAAATGTCCAGCCAAACCACTACTACGTTTCTCTTTTATCAAATTAGTTCTCATTATTCCTCTCAGTATACACAACTGAATACCTTTAAACAACATACCTTCTTGAATAAAATATTCATCCCACTTAGTGTCTTGTTGATCTTGAATAGATGCTCTGCACTTTCTCCATGGCTCAGAAAAATCAGGGTCAAATTCATAATAATCTCCCATCTCATCAAAACCAAGAACTTCAATTTTCATCTCGGTCATCAAAGATCTTCTTCTACTCAATGCATCAGCAACTTGGTTAGTGACTCCACTCTTATGCTTTATGACAAATGTGTAACTCTGCAAATACTCAACCCATTTCATATGTCTCTGATTCAACTTATTCTAACTACCCAAATACTGTAAAGCCTTATGATCGGTATACAACACAAATTCACTTGGTATCAAATAATGTCTCCATTTCTTCAGTGCTTGAACAATAGCATAGAATTCTTGATCATACACAAAATATTTCCTTCTAGCATCATTCAACTTTTCACTAAAGAAAGAAACAGGTTTACCTTCTTCACTCAACATAGCTCCAATTGCACTTCCGCTTGCATCACATTCTACTTGAAATACCTTTTTAAAATCAGGTAATGCCAAAACAGGCAATTCAACAACCTTCTACTTCAGAGTCTCAAAAATTCTATTAGCTCCATTTGTCCACTTGAATTCTCTTTTATCTCCTCTCATAGTCTCAGTCATAGCATTACAAATTGCACTTAAATTCCTTATGAACTTTCAGTAAAAACTTGCCAAACCATGAAATGATCTTACCTCACTAGCATTCACAGGTGTAGGCCAATTCAAGATAGCTTCAACCTTTTTAGGATCCATCTTCAAACCATCAGCTGAGATCACAAATCCCAAATACACAATCTCCTTTTCATGAATGAACACTTTTTCAGATTTATTAGCAACTTTTCCTCTTTCAATCTCTGCAAAACTTGTTTAACATGCAAAAAATGTTCTTCTCTAGTCTTACTGAATATCAGAATGTCATCAAGATATACAATCTCAAACTTACCCAAAAATTTCTTCAAAACTTCATTCATCAGCCTCATAAAAGTACTCGGTGCATTAGTTAGACCAAAAGGCATAACCAACCACTCATACAAACCGTCTTTTGTCTTGAAAGCAATCTTCCATTCATCACCTTCTATGATTCTGATCTAATGATATCCACTTTTCAAATTGATTTTGGTGAAATACTTTGCTCCAGTCAAACTGTCCATTATGTCATCCATTCTCGGTATAGGAAACCTATACTTCACTGTTATCTTATTGATTTCTCTGGAATCAGTATAGATTCTCCATTCTCCAATCTTTTTCGGTGCCAATACAACAGGTACTACATAGGGACTCAGACTTTCTCTAGCAACTATTGAATCTGTCAGTTCAATTCTTGATTCTCGGTAGGTGTCAACCGATGAGGTGCCTTATTCGGTAAATTAGCTCCAAGGATTAGATCCATACAATGATCAATGCTTCTTTTTGGTGGCAAACCATCAAGTACATTATCATAAATTATTTCACTATACTCGGTGAGTAACTTATCTATCTCCTCAGGGACATTATCTTATGTTTTCTTACTCGGTTTGTTAGGAATCACAAAAAAACATACATCATTCCTTTTCAAGTCCTTAACAAACTTCCTTCCTCCCATCAAACAAACTTTCATAGATGTGCAAACATTATTAACAGGTTCTTCCATCAATGGTAACAAGATTTGTTTCTTTCCATCAGCCACAATAGTATACTTATGCAATCTCCCATCATATATAGTATGTCTATCATATTGCCAAGGTCTACCCAACAAAATATGACAACAATCCATAGGCATGATATCACATAACACCTTATCATAGTACTTTCCAATCTTCAGATTCACATAACATTGTTGACTTACCAAGAGTGTATGCTCATCTTTGATCCATGAAATCTGATAGGGTTTCAGATGTTCCAACCTTTTCAACTACAATTTTGTGACCATCTCCTCAAATGCTAGATTCTCTGAGCTACCACTGTCAATGATTACCTTCCAAAATTTATCAGAAACTCTACATCTGGTCTTGAACAAACTTTTTCTTATCGGATCTTCCTTTTTACTTTCATTCCACAATGCTCTCCTTACCATCAAGTTATTTTCTTTCTCAGGTTCATTCGGTGACTCTTCTTGCACCAAGGCATTTCTACTACTACCATCCTTCTTACTAGCATGTGTACATTCAAAAGATCTATGTCCTTCTTCTCCACAATTGTAACAAGTTCCTCGAAAACTTCCTCTACTATAACCACCTTGGTAGTTACTACCTCTGCCTCTAGATGAACTTTCACCTTTCCACTCAGTCTTGCCTTTGTCCAGATTTATCTTTTTTGGTTAAGATCTACCATTTTCACTATTAGATCTACCTCTTCCTCTAGGGAATTTTCCACCTTGACCTCTTTGTCTTTGCTCATGTCTTTTGTTCAATTTCTCCTCAGCTTTCAATGCAAATTGATAAGCCTCTTCAATGTTGTCTAACTTGACCAAACTAATTTCCTCTTGGATGGAAACTCTCAAACCATTCAGGTATCTAGCAATTCTTTCCACATCATCTTCATCATGTCCAAATCTGATATCTAATCTATAGAATTCCTCAATATATTCCTTTACCGAGTTGTCTTTCTGCATTAAACTTTGTATTCGCTAAACTAGGTTAATCTGATAATCACAAGGTAAGAACTTTCCTTTCAATTTATTCACCATTTTATTCCATACCTTGATTTTTTCTTTGCCTTTCCTCTTCCTATCCAATTGCAAATGTTCCCACCATAAGGATGCATGGCTTTTCAACTTTGTGCTTGCAATCTTCACTTTCTTGTCTTCAAGAATGTTTTCATACTCAAAATACTTTTCCATCTCGGTGATCCAGTCCACCAATTCATTAGAATCCAATTTTCCACCATACTCAAGAGGATTGAAATGTGGTGTAGACTTCAGACTTGTCAAAGCCTTCAAAAATCTTTCTTCACCTTGATCCATAACAGTTGCAGGTTCTGCATTCGCCCGTTCTTCCTCAATTTCATCATCACTAACATCTTCAAGATGTCTGCCTCTTCTCTGGGCTATTTCAACAGCTTCCAATCTAGCAACAATTTGTCTCAACATGTCTTCCAATCCTGGATCCGCATCTTGCCTCCCACGAACTATCTTGATAACCCTCTGCAATTGCAGGTCAGATCGTAATCTGCCACCCTACAACAATTCAACTAGGGCTTCTCAAGAGGAACCTACAAACCTAGATCCATAGACCTAGACCAAGATCTCACCTCACTCTAATACCACTTGACACAGGGCAAGGTCAGAAGGGGCCAAACAATAACATGCCCTAATGATCCAGCTTGCTCAACAACACGCGGAAGCAACAACATACAACTGTGTGAGAGAGAATGCATAATCTTTCATTAATTTTCATCAAATGGAATCATAAATGCCAGGCTGTAAGGCCTTCCCAGTTAGGGCTAAATATTATAATGAATTATAGAAGTCCTCAAACATGTGAGGATCTGCCAATAATCTCCAATCTTTTATCTTCTTACTTCCATCTAGAACTGCCTCCTAAACTACAACCAAACAACTACCTTTATACAAGAGTCTACTGAACTAAGTCGGCCTTCAGATCCATAATCAATGGAAAGAACAGTCAGATTTGGGACCACATGCTTCCCAATGATGGATTCCAACATTAAATCTGTGACCCATAATAAATGCACAAGTTGGCTCAATAGAAACTCAAAAGAAACTACTCAGTAAGCAAGGATGACCAAGCAACAGACAAGCATCGCCGAGTGCCAGTGAAACAACCAACCGTCCATGAGATAACCAACCATACTCGGTAACCAAAGGAAACTGACCAACTATCGACCAACTCAGTCAAAGAAGGAACCAAGCAACACAGACAAACTCCAAAATGTTTTGGTGACACAGGATTGCCAAGGACCCAAGATGCTCTTGCATCGCATATAGAATGATTTCCACAAAAGGTGATATCAATGATATGCATCTAAAGGGAATAATGATTTTTAACCTCTACAATTGGAGAAAATCTTCAATGGCTTGAATGAAACAACAATAAACTTGTTGCATTAGGTTCAGCCATATATGATCTTTAGATCATTTATAAGTGGTAAGGTCTCCAAAGAATCACCTAAAACATCAAAATGATAAGCTATAATAGGATTAATTTGGAGGTTGGTGGCATTAAAGGATGGAGAAATTTTCATCATCTCAAGTCAGCTTCTTACTTTGAGATGATGTTATGCATGAGAAACATTTTTGACATTTTAGTTTATGCTTTACATTTTTCTTTCTTTGTTAATGTTGACAAATTTGAAGAATGCATATATTGTGAAGATCGATTTTGGAGATAGGTTCAAGGTTTGGTGTTAAGTATAATATGGATTATTTTCCAATGAGCTTTAGAGTATATGATCAAGAATTATACCCTTTTATGGTCATCAAACAATGATAAAGCTCTCTCACAACTCTTAAGTATTTTTGTCTAGTAATTTAAGAATTTTTTATTCAAGAGTTTGAGTCTAACAACTTAAGAACACAACTCAAAGATACACATTTTTGAGGGGCAAGAGAGCTTGATGGAGGTTCGCTTGGTTTAGAATTTATTTCTTTAGGAGAAGAATTTCTAAAAAATATGTATTTATGTTATGTAATCAACATGTTTTTTTGTATAAGCCTTAAGGGGGTCCCTAGGGCAAGGTGATTTTAGTGTTTTTAGAATAAAAGTAATAAGGGGGGAATATTGGCATATTACATGGTAAGTGCACAAAGACAGGGGACTAAAAAGTGGTATGAAGATGCCACTTTTTTTTTTCTAAAATTAACAAACTCTAAACTTTGACAAGAAAATCAAGATAGTTACATTGCAAATTTGAAGATGCAACAGGATCAAGAGTTGTAGTACTCCAAATCTAGTTTTTGAATTACTAATGTTTTTTTAAAATGGTGGAGGTTAAGAGCCTCAAAAAGGGGGAGCACACAAAGTGGTCCTATTTTTTGAAAAAAAGCATAACATAGCATCTAGTGTTCTCCCCCTAAAATGTCAATTGTTTTTTGAATTTTTTGAATTTCTCTAGTGAGACGTTAGACACCATTTAGATTATCTTATATTTTTTTGCTTTTTTTATGAATGTATGTTTTTTACTAATTTTTGAAGTGAACACATCTTGAAAACATGAAATTTGAGTGTGCTCTCCTCTAAAACTATTGAAAACTAAATATTTTTTTTCTAGGTGTGTAGAATGGAGTCTAGTTTCTACAAATGTAATTTATTTCAAAATTTTACAATCAAGCCAAAATCTATGCCCAAAATACCAAGCATTGGTTTTTGACAAAAAATGAACACACAAAATGAACTAGAGATGAACAAATTAATATATTCAAAATAAATATAAAAAAAACATTTATGGCTAGATTACTAACAAAGAGATTGATAATATTTGGTATTGTTCTTAATTTTCATTGAGACACATGCAAACTTGGCAAGGAGCACAAACAAAAAATTGAGAAATTTTGTATGTTTCCTTGGGCATTCAAGATGAGTTGGATGCCCAAGGAAAATCCAAGCCAAAATTTTGATATTTCCCAATGCAAACTATTTTGTGCATGCCATATTTAGTATGGGCAAAATGTTAAAAAACATAATTTTTGCATTTGGCATGCACCAAATAAGAAATATTTTTTTTTCACTATCAAGTCACAATCAGTCTCTTAACATGAAATATAACATTTAAGTATGTCACACTTTAATATTTGTTTTTCCTTTCTTATACTTTAAGTTTATTTCATGCATATATTTTCAGAATGTTTGAGAGTCGTTTTATATTTGTAGGGGTTATAATGTGATTTTAAGTTTTTGACAATCATATAAATTTTTAGACTTAAATTTTAACAATCAACATGCTCCTATTAGTATTCTATTTTTCTTGGTACCTTGCTCTCTTTTTGTCCCCCAAACTCTATACCTATCTCTCTCCCTTTATTCTCTCTCTCACCTCTCTCTTTGATCTCTAGGGAACTTACCACCCTCTCATACTCTCTACCTCACCTTCCCTTGTGAGGGTGCATTTCCCATATTGATACCTCTCTCTCTCTCTCTCTCTCTCTCACACACACACACACACACACACACATTACCCACCTCTCTCTATCCCCCTCCATATATCTCACCCCTCTCTTTCCCCATCTAGATAACTCATGTATCTCTCCCCATATAGATAACTCATGTCTCTCTCCCACTCCAGGCTTCTTATCTTTCAATGTGCCCCCTCTCTAGTTCTCTCCCTCCCTTTAGACCTCCCTCTCCCTTCTCCTTACCCCTCTCCTCCTCTTCCCTCTCCCATCACCTCTCTATTTCTCCCTCTCCCTCTCTACATAGGTTTTAGGGTGCAATATTGATGGTACAAGGTTTAGAGTACATAAGGTTGATGTCATGTCCCTTGTTTAACCCCTTGGTCGTGGCAATAAAGATAAATAGATAAAGAAGATAAAATAGTTATAATAACATTTTAATGTATATATATAAATATATTCAATATATATTATTATCAAATATATAATCTTAAATTATTATAATGAAAAATATATGATTAATAATATTATTATATTATTAATAAAAAAATAATAATAAGCAAATACTAGCACGTGTGTGCACGCGCGAACACACACACACACACACACACACACACACACACACACACACACACACACACACACACACACACACACACACACACACACATACATACATACATACATACATACATACATACATAGATATATATATATATATATATATATATATATATATATATATATATATATATATATATATATATATATATATATATATATATATATATATATATATATATATATATATATATATATATATATATATATATATATATATATATATATATATATACACACACACACACACACATACACAAAGACAACAAAAAAAACATTGGTATCAAGGAAAGTATTTATTATAGCTATCATTAATATCACTTCTCATAGAAGGTTGCTAAAGAAATCAAAAAAATATTGCAATCAATATCAAGGATACATTGTGATCAGTTATTAACAAATATAAGAAAACAATTAGAATACACAGTCAATTATAGAAAGGTGTGATTTGTTTAAAGAGAGACGACTTTTAACATCCAAAGGATGTAACCTTTTTTTTTATATATTGAAATAGAGTATCAACTGAATGGTTACAAGATAACCAACAAAACCAACAACTTATAGTTTTGTTGCTACCAAGAGCACCTTAGCAAGACAACATATATACATAGGGCCATAGACTATGGCATCAGACCAAAAGTATAGTTCTCTTTACAAGTAATATGTATGAGTATCAAAAAAGAAGATCTAGAGTTCAACTATACTTCATCCCATCCACTGATACTGATTCTATTAGTGTCACTTTCCCATTCACTATTGTTGTTCCTTTGATTCAGAGAACTCCAGTTATCATTACCATTTTTAGCTTCTCACTCAATGTGGGCTGCTTCCTCCTGTACTTCATTCCTAATTTCCTCTTCTAGGTTCCTCCACATATTGTCCATCTGATTGCCAGCTAACATACTTTCCCTGATTGGTTCTTGAGGGATGTTGACCAAGGAGGTAGATTGTATGTCCTTTTTGTATACAATCATCGCTCCTTCCTTCAGCAGAGTTTGAAATTTTTCTTCTATAATTTCTATCCTTGCTAAAACCTGTGAAGCAATAGTAAGATGTGTGAGTTTAATAAAAAACTTAGTAAGGTCTTGTCTCCTATTTTGAAAGATCTCTTCATTCCTCATCTTCCAAATGGTCCAGAAGACAACTGCAGTTAAGGAAAACCAAAAGGAATTCAACTTGAAATCAAACTCATTAACAAAACCAATGATGATTTCAGACTAGGAAAAAGAGTTAAGATAGTTCCACACAATAGGGTTTCCTAAAAAGCTAGCCCACAATTTCTTGGCAAAAATACACTCAAAAAACAAGTGCTCAAATGTTTTAGTACAATTACACAAAGCACAACAAACATTCTGGGAACCATTCTGAGACAAAAAGGAACCAACAACTATTTTCTTTAACAAAAGCAACCAACGAAAACAAAGGATCTTAGGTTCAACTTTAGCATGCCAAAAGAAATCAAACATGAAGTGCCATCTAGTACTAGACCAATCAACATTCCAGCTTTGATTAATTCTGTTAACAATTCCATTATCTTCCTTAAGCATGCTATAAATGTGCTTGCAAGAAAAGTTCTCAATTTTATTGCCATCATTCCATCTCATAAAATCGAACATTTGTTCTGATCTCAACATTCTACTAGGAAAAAACCTCCCAAAGGCTTTAGAGATTAAAGTGAATGTCTTCTTTTGTGAGTTGGGGATATTGAATTTTTCTCTTAGCACCTCCCAAGATCCCAGCTTCTTGCCAACCAACACATCCTGAATAAGTGCTATCCCTTTTTGGTGCCACTTTTTGGCTGAACAACACTGAGTTAAAGCCAAAGGTTTGTCTTTAAGATATACCCCCCACCAAATAGATCTATCCATTACTGCATAATAAAGGCTCTTACCAACATTAGTTCTTGAGCATATAAGTGGTTTGACCTGACACCAAGCCTTCCATATGGTTTGAAAAGCCTTGGAACCAGCAACTTGAATCTCAAAATCCCCCATAATTAGGTCAATTAGGGGAACATCACTCCAATCCTTACCTTTCCTAATAGTGGCTCTCACAATGTTGTTTCTAACCAAAACTTTCCATGGTTCATTCCCTTTAATTGCCTCGAGGGTCCATTTACTTGCCAATGCAAAGCCTTGAGCTTTAAGATCTCTCAACCCTAGACCTCCCAATTTTTTAGGGGTACAACACCATTCCCACTTAACACAGTGTCTTTTCCTATTATCATGTCCATCTAACCAAAAAAAGTTTCTCATAATTCTTTCCAGTTTACTGATTTGACTGCTAGCCATCACCCAAGTGGAAGCATAGTATACTGCATGTGAAGATAACACCTTCTGAACAATCTAAACTCTGTCAGCTAAGGACAACATTTGAGATTTCCACTTTAAATGTTTTCTCTCAATTTTTTAATAGATCCATTCCCACATGTCCTTAATGGAGGGATTAATAGGAAAGGGGATCCCCAAATATCTTACAATGGTGGAGGGCCCTGACCACTTCCATTCCTTATTTTGAAGCCATCTTGGGGGAACCTCTGACCAGCCAAGGATGATGGATTTATTGGGGGCAATTTTGGCTCCTAATGCTAAGCAGAAAAATTGAAGCCTAGCAATAACATTATCAAAATTTTCTTCCTCCATCTCCAAAAATAGAGCCGTATCATCAACAAACTATTCAATGAGCAGGTCCTCCTTGTTGGGGAGCATAATACCTTTGATTGGGTGGCCAAGGTCAGGAGCCTTGAGAATGAAGGATAGGGCATCAACAACAATAACATATAAGGCTGGGGCAAGAGGGCACCCTTGTCTAATAGACCTCCTGAGGGGAATGCATTTAGATAATTCACCATTTACATCAATTACAGTAGAGGAATCTTTAAATAGGATGCTGACCCATTTACAAAAGAATTTAGGGAATCCAAATGCTTCTAGCATATGCAACACAAAAGGCCACTCAATTCTATCATATTCTTTTTCAAAGTCTAACAAAACCATAGCCGCATTCTGATTGTCAACTTTTTCCCAATTCATAGCTTCCCAACTGGTGATGAGGTTATCTAGAATATATCTTCCTTTTATGAAGCCAATTTTGGTGACTCACACCACTTCTTTGAAGATATCACTGATTCTATTGGCTAGAATTTTAGCTATAATTTTATAAGATATATTAAGCAATGTGACGGGCCTCCAATTTTTCATTTGAGATTTGTCTCCATCTTTAGGTAACAGTTTGATAAGACCTTTATTAATGTTTCTCCTAGAGAACCAACTTTGAAGGCTTCTTCATACACTTCTAGAAGTTCACTAGATACCCACTCTTTATTCTTCTTGTAGAACTCAGCCGATAACCCATCAATTTCAGGAGATTTATCATTCGCTAAGGAGCCAATGGCTTCATCTATCTCTTCAATTCTAATATCTTGCTCCAAGTCCCTTGCAGGCTCTTGAGATAGTTTCTAAGGAATTAATTTGGTGCACCTGTTCATAGCTTCAATATTCTCCTCTTTATGTTCAGAGGAAAAAAACTTCTTGTAGTATTCTGTAAAGACACTCAAGGTTTCTTGGTTGTCTTTAGTAACTCCTCTTTCTATTTGAATGTCCACAATTTCTTCCCTAGACTATTTGGCTCTAATCAAATTGAAGAAATATTTAGATCCTTTGTCCCCATATTTAATCCATCATGCCTTGGCTCTGACTTTTTGACCTTGAATTTTGTAATTTTGAATTTTCTTGAGTCTAGATTTAGTGTCAATGAGAGATTGTTCCAACTCCTAATCTTTCCCTATAGCTTGAAGCTGGGTTTCAATATGATTGAGTTTAGTTTGATAAAATTTCTCCTCTTGGTTTCTATCAAATGTGCCTTTAGCCCCTATAATTTGGAATAAATTTTTCCATGTTACCACCAATGAGTTCCACTTATCTCTAGTAGAAAGATTGGCATTGCAGAACTTAGACAAGGTTGTGGCTGTCCTGATGCCTTGCAAGGAGTCCCCATCATCTAAAAGGGATGTGTTGAGTTTGAAGGTTGATTGCTTCCTACTTCTATGAGACTGATCTTGAGAGGTTTTGAGAGAAATACAAACATGTGTATTGGGGAGTGATCAGACATACTGACAAGGTTAATTTCAATAGGGTTTTTCCCTGTTTGTTATTTCAACTCCATCCACATCTTGTTGAATTATATCCTATCCAATCTACAGTACACTCTGTTCTTATAAGCCTGATTGTTACACCAAGAAAACCATATGTTATTGTACTCATTTTTCATGTTTTCCAGAGGATCACTGATTTGGAATCTCCTTTTAAATTTAGACAAAAAGAACTCATTTCCTTTCCAATCATGTTTTTTTCCACCGGCTTTATCCTGTTTATTCTCAATCATATTGAAGTCCCCAACAAACATCCATTTTATGTCAGGAAGGTTGCTAGCAAGCCAGTCCCACAAGGTGGCTCTTTCCCTATAGTCATTGGAGGCATACATGTTACAAATTCCTATCTCCTGATCCTGATCTTTAAACTTCCCCCATATAACTCTCTGGCATGGGGAGGTACCCTTAACAATCAGTTTGTCATCCCATTTACTTCCTATCAACATAGAAACCCCTCCTTTGCCTCTAGTATGATCAGCGTATAAACAAGTAGCTTGGTTCCAAATAAATTTAAGAGTGGTATAATCCTTATAGCCAGTCACTTTAATCTCCTATAAACAAACAATATCCTTACTGTACACCTTATTACACCAATTCTTGACCATGTATTTCCTGTTAGGCATTTCCAACCCCCTAACATTCCAATTGTGTATGTACATCATCATAAGGATTTGGGGGTGCTGGAATTCTTACATAATCTGTTAAAACATTCTGGCAACTCAATGGTTTTCACCTTATTACTTTTTTCATTATTTTTGATGCTACTACTTCTTTCATAAGTTTTTCTTTTTTTTCTTTTTTTTGAGATAACTTCAACAAACCCATCTTCATCTCCACCATGTTAACTACAGGCAAATAGGGAGGGGTTTTCTTCCATAATAACATATTCCTCTCCCATAGGAGTCTAATTCAAATTCAAAACCTCACCTACTCCTTGAGTTTTATCAGGAGGCACGGTGTCAGGGCAAGGACTAGCCTGCTCAACCAACTGTTGTTGCTCGTCCCTACTAACATTGGAATTATTTTTGTTTTGGATAATGGATAGGGCTATTTGTTGAGCATTGGGAAAGAGTGAGTTATCCTCATTGACTTTCTCTTTGGGGATAGGAATATACTGAGGTTGACAAGCAGTGGGTTTCTGGGCTTCGCATGTGGGTAAAGCAGAGAGGATCTCAAACTCATCTTCAAAGAGAGCGTTTGACAAAGAGACAAACTTGTCCAAAGGGGTATCAAGAGTTTCCTTGATCCTATCAGACTTATCACTGTTAGCAATTTTTTCATAGGATGATCCAGTATTATTAACTTCCTCTTTGTTGTCAGGGTTATTATTACTGTTGGCCATATTATCCTTTTCCTTCATCATGGGAGCAGTATTATTATCTTGTGTATGGTTGTCACTAAATTTTTTTGAGAGATTTTTCAATAACAGGCAATCTTTTCTATTATGACCATTCAATTTGCAATGAAAACAGGGCCCAATATCTCCTAATCTAACAATAGCCCAATTCCATCTATCTCCTTCAATGTCCAAGACAATTTCATCAGGAAAATCAATATCGGGGTTAAGGATAACAAGGGCATGGGCATTGAGATGCAAAAAGGCCACTTTTGCTTCTTCAACTTGAAGTAGAGAGCCAAGCGGTTTGAGAAGATGGGGTATAAACTGTCAAAATTTCAGCTGAACATTTCTAAGTTCAATCCACACCGGGGATGAGAGATTAATGAAATTTTCAAACTTGTATCTAGGTGTCTAGGGGAGGGCCCTAAACATGGTTTTCCCTATGTTCCAATACCCCTTATTTAAAAATTTTTCTTGCATAGCATGGTTTTTAAAGAAAATAACGAACAAACCTCTTTGAATCATTCAACAAAAACCAACTTTGATACCAAGTTTCTTACCCCACACATTCCCAATCCAATCATCAAGAAACATTCTAGCAGGTAAAAACTTTAAATCCATGCAAACAAAGAAAACAACAACATTCTTTAAACAAGATTGTTCGGCTTTGATAGCATTTACCATATATGTATTCGGAGAGAGTTTGAGGATCTTAGCACCAAGCAAAAGAGTCTTACCTTCCTCTCCACCTTCTTTCTCTCCTCCGGCTCCCATTGCAGGTGATTCACTGTGTTCTCCTCCATGTCTATCTCCATTGGTTCTGAAAGATCCTCCTCCATCTTTTTCAACCACCTCGAACTGCACTAACTCAGGAAGAACCATTTCTTCCACCACAACTGCTTGGTATGAAGGTCTATTTTTTCCTCCACCACCATCTTGCAGCCCTTCTTCTGCCTCTTTAAAATTTTCTTGCCTATCACTTCCATCATTAATGCCCTCCATGACCATCAAAAGAAATTGTGGGAAGATGATCAAAATCTACTACTAGATGGCCTTCATCTCAAGTGAAAAAAATACAAACATAAATGCAACAGGGTTGAAGCCCAGCGGGAAATAATGATAGGAAGTGCCAAAACAAATGGAAGACAAAACACATGAGTAAGCACAACCAAACAAGAAAAAATAAATAAATACACCACAAACCCTTGGGAAAATAGGAATATGACACATAGACACCAATACAGAAGCTGCCATGAGAGCAGTATGGAGGAGCCACGGGTCTCTCCACCCGCGTCAGCAATGGCGTGAACTTTGACAAACCAAAACCTTCAGCCAAGTTGCAGAGCACTCAGAAATTTTTTCATCCTCATCCAAAGGATGTAACCTTTAAGATTGCAAGATATAGAATAATCCCATTTCCAACGGGGGAAGGAAGACATCCATTATACATATAATATAATATAAACATATTGAAAATATAGTCAAACACAAGTACTATATATAGTAAAATAACCACGAAGCTTATAAATTGAGGATAAGAGTATCAGGAGATAATGTGCTCGCATTCACATTGGTTAGATATTCAAGTGCTACGTAGATATTTGATATAATCCTAAAATCTTGCATAATACCAAGTTCATGAGGATCGGGAAAATTGTAAAGGTACAAGGAGCACATAAATTTGCAAATTGAAGTTTATACAATTATTTAAGCATAAAGGCATCATTATTGTACTATAAGCAATATGTTGCATCATAATTAATAGTATAGAATTATTCTAATTAATAACAAAATAGGAGATAATCTTTTGCAATCAACCGAAATTAATTCCAAATTCTATAGGACCGGAAGAGGGGACATTACAGTTGAGGATATTTCCTATATTGATACTACTCTCTCCCTCTCTTTTATCCATCATCTATCCAAGTCTCCTTTTTCTTACTCTCTCCCTATATGTCTCCCCCTTCCTCCTTGAACACCCAGCTCACCTCTCTCACTCCCTCTAGGTATCTCATGTATCTCTTCCCCTTTATCTCATCTCTCCTCAGGTCTCTCACTCCCTCCATCTCTTCTTACTCCTCTCTCTCTCTACTAATATTGATAGTACAATTGGTAGAGAGAAAGATCAAAGTGTTAGGAGATAGGGGAGAGAATGAGAGAGGGGGGAAAGAGAGTGGAAGGAGATAGGGAAGAGAGGAAAAGAGTGAGAAGGGGAAAGGGAGAAATGATTTAAGTTTTAGAGCTTATGGTTATAGGGTTTGAGATTCAGAGCTTAGGGTTTAGGGTTTATAGAGAGAAAGAAGGGGATGGAGAGAGAAAGGTAGGGAGATGAGAGAGAGAGTGTGAGAGAGGGGGAGAGAAGTGGGGAAGAGGGAGAGAAGGGAAATATGGAGAGAGAAAGTTTGAATCAAACTAATCTATTGAATTATTATGTTAATTCTGACTATCCCCATGATAGTTTGATTAGATTTTAAGGATAGGTCTTAATTTTTGTTTGATACTTCAATTTTGTTCTCATTAATTTATTTATATATAGATTTGAGGTTTTTTAGTGCTGAGGCTCTAGCTTGTTAGATTTCATAGACTAAATCAATATTTTGATCAAAGAGCTTGGATGAGATTCAAAATCATGACCTTAGGTTACAAGTTTGAATCCATTTTGGCCCATGAATACATATCAGTCACCAAAGATAAGCCTAAAATGTTAAAATTGGATTTTAGATCCTATTGAGAACTTGGAACTAAGTCTTGGAAAACCTAAAATGTAAAACTTGGATTTTAGATCCTCTTGAGAATCTGGGACCAAGCCTTAACTATTAGGAATCACATGCCCTCTAGTTTCTACCACTCAGTTTTATTCTTCTTTGAGGATACTAGGTCATAGACCAGACATAAATTTAGAACTATTTGGTTTCTATTCCTTTTTTGTACCTACATATGACATTGTTCTTGTATTAGTAGGTAATATTTGGGTATATACACAAACTTGGGACATAGCTTAATTCCTTAATCTCCTTCATTGCCTACATTTTTCATATACCTCATAAAATTTATGGGGCTCATAATTTTATTATAACTAAGAACTTTTTATTTCTAAATTCCTATTTCAATCTACTTTAAGAAACCGGTCAAACCTAAGTTATTTATGTTAGTGTGGATGGTAGGTAAAGCATTATAATTTATTTCTATAGACATAGAAACCAAACACTTTTGTGATCCTAAAGGAGCTAAGAAAGAACAATAATTTGTAAAAATTATTAAAACTAATAGGTATTTATAGCTTATAAAATCCATAGTTACCTCTTCTGATTGGAATGACAGTTAATAGTAGTATCAATGTAATTGCACATGTGAAAGTGTACAGTTCAAAGGTAGAAAAATGAGTAAACATGTTGTGTTGTTATTTTAGAAGATGAAAAATGATAACTCATAGGAAAAAGATGGGAGGAGGAGGAAGTGATAGAATATGGAAGCAAAATTGGCTACATATGTTCTTACTAATTTTTGCATTAACAATAGTTTAGTGGTATTCATTGTAGGTATTTGTGATTAAAAAGGATTATGATGGTAGTTTAGTCTTGATTATACCATGATTTTTCCTTCTTTTTTTAGGAAACTAAAGTGATAGACTAATATTGGAAAACATAACTTTATAGACAAATTGTGAACTAAAACTCAAAATTAGAACTTTTAGTTTTGATTCCTGCATTCCTTTTGAATCTTACAATCTCTTCTATAACATTTAACTTTAAAAGAAATAAGCTTATGAATTTCATATATACCTAGAACTTAAGTTCCAAATCCTAAATCCTTTCCATATCTTCTCACCCACTGCAAATGGAGCTTGTACTCTATGGATTTTGGACCTATTAGCTGTATTTTAACAACATATAATTTAAACTCCTTGTGCCAAATTGACATGCATTGTCATCCATCAAGCACATTTATCGAGTTGATTCTAGTCACCCATTTTATATTCTATTCATAATCTATATCAATTTATCAGTTCATTGGGTTCATTTAGAAAGGTATAGTGGTTTCAAGAATAATCATCAATCATCCTTTGTTTGAGTTGAAGTCATGGTAGCAATCACATAGTGCAGAAATTTTTTTTAAAAAAAATTAAATATGAAAAACTAGTAGGGTTGGGATGAAACATTTATAGGAACATTTTTTAAGTCCATTGACGTAGTGTGGTCAATTTCAACCAAAAAAATACAATATTTGAAAGATACATATTTTTAAATTTGTTAGAAACGTCAATGGGCCCTTGGTCTACTGGTGAAGTTGAATGGCTCACAATGAGCCCACTAGGGATCAAGTCTTGTTGGGTGCAAGGATCTGACATCATAAGGGATGAGGCTGGGATCATGGAGCTGAAGAGGTTTCAAGTACGAGAGGGCCCGTAAAGGCTTCGTGCCTCGCAGGTTTGAACACTCCATCAAAAAAAATAAAATTGTCAAAAACAATTTGTAAAAATAATTAACTTAAAAGTTTTATTAAATATGAAGTAAAATGATTGATGATAATTTCTATGACATCATTATAACAATTTGGTAAGTTTTAAAGGAAAAATATTAAGCCACTCCCAAATTACGAAATTCTTCTCTTCCATGACATTTGCAAGATTGTTAGGAAAATTTTCTAAGATTTTCTTAAAATAAATTTGAGCACTTTCCAAGTTTTCAAAACTCATATGAACACTCTTGTTTCAAAGCCATCATTCACTATTGATGACAACCCAAATAATTATGTTGGTGACATAAAAATTAAGGAGATAGAAAACATAAAGGTAATGAACAAAACCATTATTAGTTGCAAAATCACACTAAACATTGATAAGCACAAAGCAAATAGAAAAGCTGAGGAACAAATTTTTGTTGAACAACACAAGTATTAATTCTATGGATTTTATTACCAATAGGAGGCAAAGAGTCCATAGAAGAGCATGGATAATCTCCTCACTCTCATCCATGCCTACCAATATCACTCTTATCTTGTTTTCTTTCTTCATAGATTTCATTTCTGTCTCCTAACTATGACACTGTAATTCAGCTTAGAAGTGCAAGTAAAATAGAGTTCTTGACATATCTTCGTAGACTAGGTCCTATTAAATCAATGTGCTATAATCCATAACTCACTATTTTCCATTGTTTTCTTCAAGCATGTTCCCAACATTCTTGTTTAATTAGAAATGGACAAGGAAAAGGGAGCTAATTAGGGGAGAGGATCCAGTACTTGAATGAATTCTAATGATTCCGATAGCAGTTGTCGATTTAATACTTACAGTTGTTAATTTAATATTTCCAATTGTACTTGATTTAATGTCTAATATCTTTCACAACATTGCACCAATAGTTGTGACTTTAAAATTGTTATTGCTGATGATGACTACCCATAATTGAATGAAATGTATCAGTTACTCAAAAAAACATCCAATCATATGATGCCACATTAGCTGCTCAAGTATGGATGTATCTTTTGCACAACCATTGGTCTCACTTGTTTTTTGGATTGTGGCATCATATTTCATGATGTGGCCCTCAAACCTTAGTTATAATTAGGGGACATACCAAGGAAGGTGCTGTAAAAAAATGAGGTAATTGGAAATTTCCATATAGAATTTTGAGAAGTACAAAATTAACATGCACAACTACTAAATCTTCTCCCCTAATTAATTAATTCCTACTACCACAATATTACTTTTTATAAATGCATTATTATTATAATAAAAAATAAGGAAATGGTGTCGATTACTTCAAATCAAGTGGGCAGGTACACTCAAATTCATGAATTCAACTCATTTGTGGAAGTTTTTATCCCTTACAACAAATATTGTCTAACAACAGATTCATGTCCCTTTCATTAAAAAATTGCTCCAGTTTAATTATCCATCTACTGGATATCCTCCTTACATCTAAAATTGAATATTTATGGGAGAAATTTGAGATCTCCTTACTTTAAACTTGAATTTTTTTTTATTTGTGGGCCTACTGCATATCCCTTACATTGTCTAACATTGACGAATCAAAGAAGAAAAATGAGATCCTTTTCTTTAAATATTTTCTTGGAATAGTTAGCAGGCAATGTTGAAAGCATAACGATTACTACAAAGTGTTATTCAAATATCTTAGTGTTAGCCTGAGATTGAAAATATCTAAAAATTGGGAAACTAGAAAAGTATATTAGAATTTATTATTCTCATACATTACTGCATCAAATGTAACACGGTAAATATAAAGAAGTGGCAACAACAGTTATAAACTATTACGCAAAATTGCCACAACAGAAACAGGTAATAAACTAAAATAAACCTAATCTAAGAAAACATAAACCCGAGGATAATATGTTAACATCCTCCCCTTAATCTGAAGGGGTTATGCCAAGCATTGCTCAAAACTTCTCAAACTTTTCTCTGCCCAGTGTCTTGGTAAGAATATCTACCGGTTGATCTACAGTGGGACAATATGTAAGGTGTATAGTGCCATCCTTCACATAATGCCAAATCAAATGAATCTTTGTGTTGATGTGTTTGGTACGATCATGGAATACTAGATTTTTAGCCATTTTGATAGCGGATTGACTATCAATGAAGAGTGGGGTTGATGCAACCTGTGGTGTCTGCAAGTCTTCAAGAATCCTTCGAAGCCATAAGATTTCTTGAGTTGCTTCAAAAGCTGCCATATATTCAGCTTCAGAAGAAGAGGTAGTTGGAACCGATTGCTTTTTAGATCTCCAAGAGATTGCAGCAGACCCAAGATGCATTACAAAACCAGATGTAGATTTTCCATCAGTTGAATCACCGACATAATCTGAATTAGAATAGCCAAGAAAAGAAAACTAATCTGTCTTGGAGTATTTAAGTCCATAGTGTTGAGTACCATGCAGATATCTAAGAACTCTTTTGGCAGCTATCCAATGAGTTTCTCTAGGTTGTTGCATAAATTGTGAAATAACTCCAACAACAAAAGAAATATCTGGACGGGTAGTTGTTGCATAAATCAAACTACCAACAAGTTTCCTATAGATAGTTGCATCAACCAATGTTGATGAGTCATCTAATGTGAGTTTAAGATTTTGCTCCATAGGAGTACTAAGGGGTTTGCAATCAGCCATGCCAAACTTATGCAAAATCTCACCAATATATTTTTGTTGGTTGATGAAAATAGAATTTGGTTTTTGAATCACCTCAATACCCAAATAGTAATGAAGATGGCCCAAATCAGTCATATCAAAACCTTGCTTCAATTGGTCTTTCACATTTTGAATAGTATTCTCATCAGTACCAGTGATAAATAAATCATCCACATAAACAACAAGATAGACAATAATATTATCAATCTTTCTAACAAAAAGTGTTGCATCATCAAACTCAAAATGTGTAAAATTTAACTTCAAGAGATGCTCTGTAATTTTTTCATACCAGGCTCGGGGAGCCTATTTCAAACCATTCAATGATTTGATAAGCTTGCATACCTGGTGTTCTTTTCCATGGATTGCATACCCTTCCGGTTGAGTCATATATACTATTTCTTTAAGATCACCATTTAAGAATGCCATTTTGACATCCATTTGGTGAATGTTCCACCCATTTTGAGCTGCAAGAGCTAACAAAGCATGAATGGTGGTCCATTTTGTTTTAGGTGCAAAAGTTTCATCATAATCGATACCCTCTTTTTGAGCATAACCTTTTGCAACAAATTGAGCTTTGTGTTTGTCAAGTGTACCATTTTCTTTATATTTATTTCTAAAAATCCACTTGCATCCAATAGGTTTACAACCAAGTGGAGGATCAATTAACTCCCATGTACCATTTTTCAAAAGAGCTTCATTTTCATTTTGCATAGCTTGCCTCCAAACTGCAATATTTTTAGCTTCATTATATGATGTTGGTTCAGAATCAACTATGAGATTAAGTTCATCAATGGAATCCAAGTTTTCTACAACATCAGATTGAGCTTGTAGCCTTTCCTTGTAAGAGCTTCTCGTACCTATTTTACCTATTTCATCAGGACTTAAATCTTTCAAAATCTTCTCAACTTGTTTTTCCCACTTATGAGAAGATTTTGGTTGCATAGAAGAGGAGATCATTTCATGACTAGAGGATTCATTAGCATTCAAGGGCTCATCATTAGAAGAGGTCTCTTCTTGTTCATTTATTGGATCATCTTGAGTAAGAACTGTTGTGGATAGAGATTCTACATGTGAATCTATTAAAGGTGAGTTTGATTGACTTGGTATCCCCCCAAAATGTAAAATCTCACAAGAATGTTCTATCCAAGGAGAAGATTTTTCAGATCTATCAAGTTGTTTCAATTGACATGCAACATTTTCAACACTTTTGGAAGTTTCACAAAATACAACATCATGTGTAATGATGAATTTCTTGTTAACTTCATCATACAACCTATAGGCTTTGGAAGACTCAGAATAACCAAGAAAAATACATTTAAAACTATGATGATGCAACTTACTTCTTTTGTCTTTAGGAATTAAAGCATAGCAAGTGGACCCAAAAATCCAAAGATGGGAAACCGAAGGAGGATACCCAAACCAAACTTCATATGGAATTGCATGGTGGAGAGCAGATGATGGAGACCTATTATGGAGATAGACTACAGTTCCTGCTGCTTCAACCCAAAAATGTAACTAGATTCCTTTAAAATATAACATTGCGCAAACCATATTCATGATGGTTCTATTCATTCATTCAACAACACCATTTTGTTGAGGAGTACTTGGAGTAGTGAGATGATGTTGAATCCCATTTTGATGTAAGTAATCCTAAAAAAATAGAGAAGTAAATTCTCCACCATTGTCTGTTCGAAGTGTAGTAATATGAGATTGAGCTTGTTTTTCAATCATAACATGAAACTTTTTAAAAATTTCAAAAACTTCTGATTTTTGTTGCAAGAAATAAATCCAAGTCATGTGACTATAATCATCAATGAACAAAATGAAATACTTAGATCCTCCAGTAGAAGTTACTGGTAAAGGTCCACATAAATCTGAATGAATCAGCTGCAATTTTCTATGTGCTCTCCAAGTGGAGTGAGGAAAAGGATTTCTATGTTGTTTGGCAAGAATACATGCTTCACATTTTTCAATTGTTTTAGGTAAAATAGGCAAGCCATCGACACCATTCTTTTGCATGAGATGAATGCTATCATAACTAATATGCCCAAATCTTGCATGCCATAAGAGACTAGGAGATAGACTACCTTCTTCAGTAAGATATGGAAAATTTTTAGAAAGAGCTGAAGTGCCATTTAGTTTTGTAATCTTCCATCCTCACAACCAGTGAATACAACTTCATTATTAGATATCTTTTTGACAACAACTTGTCCATTTTGTAACAAAATAGAGTAGCCTTGTTGTCAAATCAATATCAGTGATAACAAATTATGTTGTAATTGAGGGATATACAATACATCATGAAGCACAAAATCTAGAAGATTAGGCAATTTAAATTGAATAGTTCCTTTTCCAATAGGCTTGAGACTTGACTTATCTGCTAAATAAATTGGACCACATGCACTTTCATGAAATTCTTCAAAGTAATCATGCCGAAATGTCATATGTTGTGTGGCTCCTGTATCTAAGATCCAAGAATCATACCATGAGGAATTAGAAACAAAGTCTGAAACATAAAGTACATGTTGATCACTATCACTGTCACAAGCAAATTGGGCTGCTCCTGAAATTTTATCATTTGAATATTTATCATCACTGTGAATTTTCATTTTATCTTTTTGTTTAAAATAATTTTCTTTAAAACTTTCAATCTTATCCCATGAGAGCTTGCATTCATGTGCTTCATGACTACCTTTTCTACCACATCTTTTACAATGCAAAAATTGTCTATCATTTTGATTATCATTTTTCCTCCATTGACCTCTACCTTTTCCTCTATCACTAAAAGCACCTCTAGAAGAGATATTATTTATAGGTTTCTCTTGATGAGCAAAACAAACATTTTCACTGATATTTTCTATTTTTCTTCCAAATGCTTTCTCACGTTCAGCTAACTTTTCAACCAATAAATCAAAAGTGATGGTTTTCAATTGGTTGCTTGCTTGAAGAGACTCTAGATAAGTGGAATATGTGGGAAGAAGAACTTTAATAAAAGCTATGAGATATTTATCAACTTTCCCACCAACAGCATCAACATCTTGTTTTATAGCTGTAATTTCAGAAGCTAGACTCATAACATCACCATTTTTCAACTCAAGATTAAATAGTTTTAACTGTAATTGAATAAACTCTAATTTTGAATGAGAATCAAATAAATTTTTTAACTTGTGAAGGGCATCCCAAGCAAATGTGCATCCTTGTATATGCCGATACACATCTCCATTAACAGAAGCTCTTATTAAAGCCAAAGCTTTTGAATTTTTAAATTGCCAAATCTCTTTTTCCTTAGTATCAGTTGGTTCTGTAGGCTGAGTTTTCCCATTACATATATTATTCTATAAATCATTAAAAATAAGTGTATTTTCTACTTTTCTATGCCATTCTGTCCAATTATCTTTTCCAGATAATGTTTCCCCAATCAATGAAACAATAGATTGCATTGTATAAATAAAAATAAAAATATAATTTGCACAGTATGCAAATTTAAATGACTGCCCAAATTTTCTTGCCGTAATTTAGCAAAGAAAACAAGTTGTAAAAACTTTGAAAAACTAAATAAATTGATTTCACCAGAATCAATTTTCTCTTTCTGGAAAATGGCTCCAATCTTCAATATAAAAAAAAGAAATTCACATATGAATGTATTCCAAAGCTTTGATACCACTTGTTACAAGTAGTGGTTGCCGTTGCACCAAAAGATTGACCCATTAATGCCCGATGCAACCACTAGACTTATAGAAGACACAAGAGGCTATTAAACCATGTCACGAATCCTGAGGGGAGTGCTGACCATTTTGCCAACAATCTCCCTCTCAGTGTTACCTGAGGGGATTTGAACCTGTGACCAAGCTCTGATACCACTGTTAGCTTGAGATTGAAAATATCTGAAAGATTGGGAAACTAGAAAAGTATATTAGAATTTATTATTCTCATACATTACTGCATCAAATGTAAGAAGGTAAATATAAAGAAGTGGCAACAATAGTTATAAACTGTTATGCAAAACTGCCGCAACAAAAATAGGTAATAAACTAAAAATAAACTAAAATAAACCTAATCTAAGAAAACATAAACCCGAGGATAATATGTTAACACTTAGCCCAGGCATCAACATGATTGAATCTTTGATTTGACAAAAAGTTTCATCAGGGGTATCAAACATATTAAATATTTCCTGAAATAATGTACACACAAATATGATGTATTTGCTTGAAATAGGTACAGGCAAGATTAAAAGCATAACTGATAAGTGATACGGCCTCATGATTTCTACTTTAATGTTGAGACCATATTATTTACAAGAAAACAAGAGTAATGAATGCTACAAAGTGCTATTCAAATATTTTATGAATTCTACAAAGTGCTATTTATTTTAGCTCAAGCATTAGTAGATATTAATTTTGTATTTGATAATTTTTAAAAGCAAAATATCAGCAATAAATGAAAGAAAAAAATCAACTGTGTTGTTGGAAGAGTTCTTGTTGTTTTTTGAAATTTGGAGGAATTTTTTTGGGGACAAGCATTGACGTGACATTTTTAGTGCACTACTATAGGGTCTATTTTGCCCACCTACTATAACATGTATTGGTGCCCCTATCATTTATTGGTCCCTCTCCCCTACTATTTCTAATTGAATCTGTGAATTTTTGTAGTTTCAAATACTACGATCATTTTTTTTTAAAAGTCTAGCCCAAAGTTTTGCACTTTCCCATGGAAGTCTTCCCTATTTATGACACCTATGTTTCCTAGGTTCTACACATATCCATTTCCAAATTTTGAATTAACATAATTCTCTCATCTAGAAAAAGGTATGCTCAATTCTTCCATTTGAGTACTTAGGCTCTTTTGAAGCCTAATTAGCTTTCTAGGTTAAATATAGTTGGCCTTACACAAGGATATTCTCACTAGAAACAAGCTATGACATTCACTACCATTCATATTAAACTAGATGGATGGTTTATTCTATATATGTGGGTATGTGTACTATAGATATAGACACCCAAACACATAAAGAAATAACCCATCCTTTCAACTAAAATGGTACTTTTTTCATAGAATTGACTTAATAAAATACTTTAAAAAAAGGGTTAATCTTTATTTCTTTCTATTTTTAATATTTTTGAATACTTAACTTTAGAAACCTTATTATTAATGTTCATAATAAAGCTAATATCGTTATTCACATTCTTATCAAATTATATAAACTCCAACAATGTTATCAACACTTTCCTAAGATTAATACTTCACTAGATTATCATTCTATTTCTATCTCGTCTTTGTAACAATATTATGCCCCAACACACTATGAATAAATACAAATAGCTTTAAGCTTAACAAATTTCCACAGTCCATACTGATGCTTGAAAATTGATTTCTAGATTAAATTATGTAAAAGTTTTTGCATTGATGTTTTGGGTCAGACTTTGTGAACCATTATCAGAATGAGAGAGAACAACTAAAGGGTTGGAAATGATGGTTCATGGAGTGTGACCCAAAACATTGATGCAAAAACTTTTACATAATTTGGTCCAAAAATTCAAGCACGAATAGCTTTGTTTTATACTATGATAGAAACTTGATATCATTACAATGACTAACATTATATTATTAATTAGAAATATAAAAACTTTTTATAATATTGGTTTTTGCAATTATAATACTTAAGTTTACCCAATACTATATTTTCAATGAAGAAATTTACTTATTTTACTAATTAGGAATATAGTACTTTTCATAATATTGATTTTTGCACCTATCATACATAAGTTTACTCAATACCAAATTTTCAATGAAAACATTTACTTATTTTATTAAAAAAATTAATAAAATATAAAGAAAGTAGATTAATACTTATGGACCTTATAAACAATTTTGATATTGGATTCTAATTAATAAATTGTTATCTTAATATAATAATATATTCTTAATTAACATCAATAGACATTCCTAGAGTCACAATCATATAGGCATTAGTCATCTGTATACATAAATATACAGTCATAAATCTCATGAGGATCTATAAATCATATCCATTAAATATACAAAATACTAATTAAAAACTAGTCCACTCCAACCATATATATGCTAGTTAAAATTAAATTCATTATTAAACCCATATTACTTAGTTACAATTATTGTGAGGCTTTCCATGATAGTGACAATATCTAAATGTTATATTTGACTAAAAGGTAATTAGATAATAATGATTTCATTATTCTAATTAGATATTAAGGTAAGGTAAATATATTTACTTGTTATAAGGGTTTGTTATATAAGAATTTTATTAAAAGCTCTCTAACATGTCTTTGTTAGCATGAATATTAATGAATGTTGTTGATTAGAGATGATTGAGTTCTTATATGTTGCATTCATGACTTGGTTTGTCATTGATCTCAACATATATGCTTTCTGGATAGAGTTAACAAAGTTACAGACACAGATTCATTTGGTGAGGTTTTATATTGATGAATTGAGTTTTGAGAAGATTTACTATAATTAAGGAGCACATTTTTATGATGTGGTTGCAAGCGTAGAAAAAATTATGAAGATATGTTCAAGTTATGCGAAGTTTACCGAAGATTGTTCACAATGAGTTTCTAGGAGCTGGTGACAGTTATTCAAAATTTATTGTTTTGGCAAGGTTCAAGCTAGTTCAGTGAGGTTGATATGTTGTTGAAGACATGTTCAGGATGCTTGGATAAACACTGAAGAATCTAATTTTAATTCTATGAATATTTGTGGATGATGTGAAGTGGGTTACTTCTTTGGGAGATTACTATAGTTTAATATTCTTATGGAAATATTTAGATGTAATGAAACATGTATTGTAAATTTTTATATATGTCCTATATTATTAATTGTAAATTGAGAAAGCCTTTTGGTTGACTCAATAATCGTTAGGACTTGGTATAAAGGAAAGGGTATCATGAAGGTATTGTGCGGGAATGAAATATTGTGTGAGCTTTGAATGCGAAATCTTTATGATCAAAGCATAAGATGATGTTGTTGGTATGTTGAGGACTTCAAATGAACTGTACAGGAAAAGAGAGTTGATGTTTTAGTCAGTTCACCCTTGGATGTGTTATCCTAAAGATTGTTTAGTGAAGATAGCCTTGAAGCAATTTGGACAGTGGGGTCACTTGTCTTCGTTGTGTTTCTCATCAAATCCTCATAGGGTTGGGATCTTTTAGCAAGGATCCAAAGTCTCCTCACAAGGACTCATATGTATTGATTGTATTGTAAAATACTTCTAATAGGCTCTAGCCTTTCACAAGGAACTTTTATATTAGTACATCATCTTGTGGGCATCATTCCCACCAGGGTTTTCCCTCTGATCAAGGGTTTCCCTATTTAACAAATCTAGTGTTATTGTGTACGTTTATTATCTTGTGGTTATTGATTACAAGTTTAAAATTTGAATTTAAGTTAATTAAGCTCACAATTGATTCACACCCCCCCCCCCCCCGCCCGTCTTAGTTGTGTTGGTGGAATTTACTTTCTAACAATTGGTATCAGAGCATCAGGTCCTTGAAGGAAAAGTTTAACAACTTAAGGAGATCCGTGGCTACTACATTTTTCAGGAAAGAAAGTTTGAAGTTTGATGGAGTTAATTTTGACAATTGGAAGGAAAGAATGAAAACACATTTTCTATGTATGGGAATTGACTATTGGTTGTCTATCAAGATGAAGAAGACAATTGTAGAAGAAGACAAACTTGATTCATGTATAGATGAAGAAAAGAACCTATACATGTACAATATGCTTGCTAGAGAGGCTATTATATCAACTCTTCCAAATACAAAATATACTAAGGAATTAAGAATTGTGGTGGAAGGAAAATAGATAATGAAGTCATATGGAAGATAGTGAAATCTCTACCACCGACCTATGAATACAAAGTACAGATCATTGAAGAAATGATTACACCAGATTTTACCAAAGAGTTAATACTTGGAAAGTTGCAGGAACATGAGAAATGGTTGAAGCAGAAGGAAGGATCACCTAGAGTGGAAAAAAATTTTAGTGTACAAAAGGACATACCTATGTTGACAAGAAGTGCAAGTACCAGTGGAGATTATGCTAGAGATTGGGAAGCTAAGAAAGAAGAAGAAAGGAAGTTCAATGATGCAATGACACTGATTGTAAGGAGAGAACCTAAAGGTAAGAAATATTTTTCTTGTTGGACATGTAAAGAATTTGGTCATTTTTCATCTAAATGTTCTAAGAGAGAAAAGAAGATCATATATAGAAAACCTTATGAACCTAAGATAGAGAATTGTTGTTATGTTGATGAAGACGGAGAAATTGCATTTAAGGATGTAAATTTTTTAGAAAGTGATGATGAAAATGAAGATGAAATAGGATTTGTTTCTATTAAAGATGAAAATTATGATGAAGAAGAGGTAAAAGAAGAAAAATCTTTAGTTTCACATGTATCTAACAAAAAAAGTCTAATTGGATTATTGATAGTGGATGTTATTATCATATGACTGGAGATGTGGATAAATTTGTTGAACTTAATATATATGATGGAGGAATAGTTAGAGTTGGAAATAATGCACCATGTCAAATTAAGGGAAAAATATCTATCACACTTGATGGAAAGACTAACATTGAAGATGTTTACTTTGTTGATTTAACTTCAATAAGAATATAAAACCCCAAGTCTCTAGTATTTTAACATCTCTAAGATAAAGAGGGGGGAGAGAAAAAGAATGCACCCTTTAGCACCCCCCCTCCCCTACACTACTAGGTGAAAAAAGGATCCTTGATGAAGGATGACACACTTTAAGCCCCCAAGTAATGGTATTTGTTTATGATAGACATACTTTTACAAATAAGGAAGAGGTTGTGATCAAGGATACACACCTCTTGCATAGGAGAGAACCCTGAATCAAAAAAATCATTTTTGTGATACGAAAAGAATGTCACATGATAAAAAAAAATGTCACTCCACCAAGGAAAGTGGATCCTTAAAGAGAGAAAGGAAAGGAGAAGAAAAATATATTACCCCCTATTCATAGAGGCATGTGAAAATACAACACATTATGCATACTGAGCTAATGATCAATTATTATAAATAAGAACTTCCAAGCAAGGAAGAGTTTATAAACATAAAATGAGTCCATGCAAGGAAGGACATCACATTAAAATTGATACAAATAACAACGAGATAATGTATCTTTTAAAAAAGAAAGGAGAAACACCGCATAATCCCTAAGTGAAAGATCATTTATAATAGACATGCCCATTGAAGCATAAAAAAGATTGTTAACAAAGATGTAAATTCCTTGCACAAAACAAATAATTCCATGCGAGAAAGACTATACCATTATAAAATATGCAAGTCCAAAAGGGGAAAAAAAGGTCCTACGAAAGGAGAAAGGTGTGAAAAGAGAAAGGATGTAGCATTATGCATTCTTAGTGAAAAGATCAATTACAAGAGATAAACACTTCCAAGCAAGGAAGAGGTTGTAAATAAGGACATCAGTCCCCTAAAGAGAAATATCCTTAACAAAAAAAATTCATACATGGAAGGAAATCATTGTATAAGAGATTCAACCATCAAAGAGATAAATAATCATTTAGAAGGCACATGAATAGGATAGAGAGACCTTGTTGCCCAAGCAAAAGGACAAAGGAAAGGACCTATTTAGCTTCTCACAATGAACGTCATGCAAAAACAAGGTCCCCTAATGAAATATGCTACCAAGAGTACATGATGGAGAAAAACATAATAGGAAAGAGGAATGGTAAGGTATAATTTTGATACCAAGAAAAATTAGAAGATCCATTGTTAAACAAATAAGAGATCTATCTACTAAATCTTGAACAAATTGTCTAAACTTAATATAATCAACAAGAGATTGCTTATTGCTATGATGGAAAAGAAAATGAAAACCATCATTATGAGATCTTTAATTCTTTGGAAAATGTCTAAAAGGAAAATAATTTTTAGTATCATATTTAAGTCTCCGAAAGATCCTCTTAGCCAAAGCCAAACGAACATCAAAAGGAGGTATAACAATAAAAGTTTTTGGCTAAAGAATTTCTAGAGGAGGTTTTTATTGGGATGAAGAAGAATGAATAGGATTGGAAGAAGAAGGCAGTGTGGTATCTTGAAATATAAATCCTAGACCATATCTAGCGACTTGTGTAGGAGGATCTAGAGGGACTTTAATACCTTGCTCATGAATACCAAGACCTTGTCCACTATAAACTTGTTGAGTAGCAATGTTGTAACCCACATTGTAATTAGCCTTTAATGTAGAGGGAGAAGGACATTCATCTAGAGGTTTATGGAAATGTACATGTAGTGTAAAGAGGAATAGGAAGGGAATGGTTCTCTTTAGGGAGATTCAAACTCTTATCACTATTCTCATCTTCTTGAGGTGGGGGAGAAGAATAAGGTTTATCAAGATATTCATATCTACTTAATGTTATTTTTGGAGATAAATCATCAATAAAATGTTTAACATCAAGATTATGAAAAATATTTTGATAAAAAGAAGAATGTTTTATATCATCTAAAGAAGTACATAGACTATATTTCATAAGTTCATCTATAAAGATAGGTTTATGAGGAGAGGATCCAGGTCTCACCAATATGGGATCGTTAGGAGCATGATCTCTATCCTCATTATTAATGGAAATCCTAGGATAATAATTTATGCTTGTGTCACCTTTCGGTTCATCATTTTCTATAAAGACCCCTACATAATTAGCATATTCCATGCATTTTGTTAAAAATCTTATGAGAAAACTACATGAAATCTGCACAAATGTCTTAAAATATACTTTATACGAAGGAAGAATATTTGAAATTCTCATGATGCCATATGCAAGAATACCATGAAGGGAAAAAAACACCATGAAATGCAATAATGTATTATCTACTTGATGTGATTGATAAAGAGAAGTAAAGAGAAATGTAACAACATGAGATATCATACATCAATCTAACTTAGTAAATTCCATGATAAAAATGAAAGCTATCCAAATCAGATCTAAGAATGCAATATATGATATCTAGACACGAAATCAAAATGGAGATATTGTGCGTTAGGTTCACCACAATTGTAATACCCTTCCATGGCTATGCTTAGAGTCATGTGTGTCATGTCACTTGATCAATGATGTGATGAAATTTAATTAAAATTACATTAATTATTTTTATTAAGATAAGTAGATCATCGTAATCTTTTCAACTATTAATGCATGGATTATAACGAGTATTTTTTGATATCTTAATACAAAGTTTAAAACTATATCAATGGTTTGGGATATGAAATTCTACAATCAGTTGAGAGTGGTTTTCTTTAATAATTCACTTCATTTTGTCATTTGCATAGTATTGTGTAATGTGCATAATCATGACTAGTATCCAAGTCAATATTAATTTGCACTGCATTTAACAACTTGTGCGGAGACCACCTCTTCATTTAATCAAAACTTTTCCTAACTTATTTTTGCCACCTGCTTTGATGTATTGGCGTTAGTTTGAAAGATGGTCATGTTTCTTTTAAAATAAACAATTCTTCCTTGTTTCTTTTAAGATAGTCATGTGATGCGCTTTTTATTAATGTTTTATTTATTTTCTTGCTTACCAAGTGAATGGTTTTAGGAATACATTCTAATCAATCAATTTCTAAGAGGATTTTATCAAATGGTTTTTGAATCGGTTTGTTTTAAGACATCAAGACTTGTCTTTAGTTTGGCTTGTAAATGTTTTTTCAAGTATGTAATGTGTTGTGACTTTTTTATTAAAGTCAAAGTTTCTTTAGTTTTTATTAGTACTTGTCATAGGCTAAGTATTATTGCATCATTTTATGGATTTATTCTTTTAACTAATGATTAAAACTAATTTTGTGCACCAACTACAATTTAGCATATTTCTTATTTTGTTAAAAAGAGGTCCCACGAAGTAGAGCCTACAAAATCTCCTTGAATAATATGTCGATTAAAGCCCAATATCAATTATATTATTTTACACACACATATATATAATAATACACAATATTGTAATACTGAAGAAAGGTTTACAGTAATGATAAGAAAATTTAATTAGTTGGTGAGCTTAACCATTCTGTTTTGAATAACTATCATCTAAATTATATATTTTTATAACTAATTAAAATATATTTAATAATTCTAAGAAATTTATTAAAATTTGAATTAAATAGACATTAAAGATTAAAATTACAATTATGACAAAATTAAAAAGGTCAAAAACTACTTTATACATAAACTAATATTAGAATTAATTAATTAAATTGATTTAATCTAACTTGACCTAACACTAATTTTAAATATAATTCTAACTTAACTATAATCTAATCTCTAATTGAATTGTAGAGTTAATTATTAATATATTAAATAAATTTAAAAAATTATTTAATTTAATTTTTAAAAAATTATATACAAATACAAACTTGAGACTTGTGTCATACGTAAAATTAGGGAGGATGTTAATGAAATAGTAGAGTAGCTTCCAAAAAAAATTGTAGATTTAATTAAAATTTCTTTTAAGAATATTTTAAAAGATTGTTAAAGTATTATTAAATTTAAAACTCTTTTAGAGTTTTAGTTGGTTGGAGACTATGTTCTTGGATAGGAATTATTTGTACTAGTTTAGAAACTGGTAAGGTAGTTAAGATTTTTTTAATTAAAAATGTAAGAATTAGTTAGTATTTTAATTTATTTTGAATTGATTAGTTAAGTTAAATGTATAAAATAAAGTTTAGAAATATATGTTAAGATAGATTATTTTATGTTAAATTTTGATTAAAGGTTTAATTTCATTACTAGCATCAATTGATCTATTTAGTCAAATAAATAAAATTTATAGTAGTTAACATATTTTTTAAATAACAAGTTAGTGGAATACTTTAAATAGAAAAGGTAATAGAGATTAATTTATTATTGTCTTGATCATTATGATTAAATCATTTATCTATCATAGAGGTACAATCTAATGTACTCCTTAATTATGGCCTTGTTATGATCTTGTGATGATCTTTCTCATAGAATTCTTTTTGTGATGTTGCAAATTTTGTAATGTTAAGTAAGATGTGATTTTTGGAGATTTGGTGTTTTAATGTGAATACTTGAGGCTTGAGGGTTGTCATGTTTATTTTCTTAGACTTGTAAGTTGGCAGGTTGATTTTTAATGGTCAGTGTTTTATATGTTGATTTATAACTATGATGGTATGTTTGTGTGATAATGTTTTATGGTCGTTAATTTACATGAGGCATTTTGTCCAATTGCACTGCCTAGTAATTATTTGGTGCATGCATTGCTTATATGTGTTATTATTGATTCGTGCAGATTCTTTGCCTCATGTTGGGGTGATTGGTAATTCTCAAAAATACTAGAGACTTGGGGTTTGATATTCTTATTGAAGTTACTATTCTTGTGGTCATTAATTTCTAGTGCCAATTTGATGTTTTCTAGTGGAGTTTTATTATATGTATGATTTGGGCCTGATTGCGTAATGAGGTCACATGAGGGTCTCGGTTATGTTTCTTGCCATCTTATTGTTGGAATCTATTTAATGTCATCTTGTTGATGAGTGTAGTTCTCTTGATCAAATATTTTATTTGGTGACCATGTTTATTTTGTGTTATGGTTTATTGGTGCTCTTGGAACCTAAATATGCATTTGATGGGTCAAGGAGGTTTTATGTATGGTAAAAATGAGAACTTATACATGAGCTATGTTGTATCTGGTTCATGGTTATGTTGTGTAACCTAGAGAGTTCCTATGAGATTTTCCTAATGATGTGTGTTATACACTAAGTTTGCACCCTTGTTTCAAGCTCTCTTGGTCTTGATAGCCTAGTATAACATGGGAATCATCTCCAAGTTGTGGGACCTATGCTAACTGAGATGAGACCTCTAGATTCTAGGCTGGTTCCTCTTGGATAATCACCTTAGTTTGCTTCTAATAGGAAAGTAAATCTTGAAGGGAAAAGGGATAGAAGGAATGCTGAAAGGAAAATGACTGAAAGCAAACTACCTACTAGGTGATACACCGAAAATATGGTATGAATCACAGTATAAAGGATGAAATCAATACATAAGCTTAGGTCTAGGAGATCACAACTCACTAAATAGGCTTGCATCAATATTTTATATGAAGGTGATCAATCCTAAGGAAATCATAGTCTCCTTACGGATCAATGAAAATGAAATGTTGTAAGGAAAGCATAATCTACTTAAGGATCCATGAATAAGGATGAATAATGTATGAGGATGCCACATGTATTTATCCATCCTTGTGATGGTGACATAGGACTATGGTGGCATCATAAGGAGAAGAGAAAAAATGATACCTACTTCTAACAACCAGGAGATATCCTTAAAGAAAAAAATATGTGATAACCTTAGCAAAGTGGGGAGACTCTTGTTAGCCAAGGAATAGATAATTGTGAAAGAAAATCAACAAGTGAGAAGAGGCCCTTGAAAGGAAGAGATCTTGGTTACAAGACATCTATCTTCAAGAGGATTTCTTAAACAAAGATAATATCTCTGAGATAAAGAGGGGGAAGAGAAAAAGAATGGACCCTTTAGCACCCCCACCCCTCATTTTCAGTACTAGGTGAAAAAAGGATCTTTGATGAAGGGTGTCAAACTTTAAGCCCCCAAGTAAGGGTATTTATTTATGATGAACATACTTTTAAAAATAAGGAAGAGGTTGTGATCAAGGATACACACCTCTTGCATAAGAGAGAATCCTGAATCAAAATAATCATTTTTATATAAGAAAATCATGTCACATGATAAAAACAATGTCACTCCACTAAGTAAATTCGATCCTTAAAGAGAGAAAGGAAAGGAGAAGAAAAACATCTTTCCCCCCAATCATAGAGGAATGAGAAAATACAACATATTATGCATACTGAGCTAATGATCAATTATTATAAATAAAAACTTCCAAGAAAGGAAGCGTTTATAAACATAAAATGAGTCCATGCAAGGAAGGGCATCACATTAAAATTGATACAAATAACAATGAGATAATGCATCTTTTGAAAAATAACGGAGAAACGTTGCATAATCCCTAAGTGAAAGATCATTTATACTAGACACGCCCTTTGAAGCATAAAAAAGATTGTTAACAAAGATGTAAATTCCTTGAACAAAACAAATAATTTCATGCTAGAAAGACTATACCATTATAAAATATGCAATTCCACAAGGGAAAAAAAGGTCCTACGAAAGGAGAAAGATTTGAAAAGAGAAAAGATGTAGTATTATGCATTCTTAGTGAAAATATATATTGCAAGAGATAAACACTTCCAAGAAAGGAAGAGGTTGTAAATAAGGATATCAATCCCCTAAAGAGAAATATCCTAAAAAAAAATTCCATACATGGAAGGACATCATTATATAATAGATTCAACCAACAAAGAGATAAAGATAAAGAATCCTTTAGAAGGCACATGAATAGGATAGAGAGACCTTGCCCCCCAATCAAAAGGACAAAGGAAAGGACCTATTTAGCTACTCACAATGAACGTCATGCAAAAAAAGGTTCCCTGATGAAATATGCTACCAAGAGAACATGATGGAGAAAAACATAATAGGAAAGAGGAAAGGTAAGGTATGCTTTTGATACCAAGAAAAATTAGAAGATCCATTGTTAAACAAATAAGAGATCTATCTACTAAATCTTGAGAAAATTGTCTAAACTCAATACAATCAATAAGAGATTTCTTATTGCTATGATGGAAAAGACAATGAAAATCATCATTATGAGATCTTTGATTCTTTGGAAAATGTCTAAAAGGAAAATAATTTTTAGTATCATTTTTAAGTCTCTGAAAGATCTTCTTAGCCAAAGCCAAATGGACATCAAAAGGAGGTATAACAATGAAGGTTTTTGGCTAAAGAATTTCTAGAGGAGGTTTTTATTGGGATGAAGAAGAATTAATAGGATTGGAAGAAGGCAGTGTGGTAGCTTGAAATATAAATCCTAGACCATATCTAGTGACTTGTGTAGGAGGATCTATAGGGACTTTAATGCCTTGTTTATGAATGCCAATACCTTGTCCACTATAAAATTGTTGAGTAGCAATGTTGTAGTTCACATTGTCATTAGCCTTTAATGCAGAGGGAGAAAGACATTCATTTTGAGGTTTATGGAAATGTGTAGTGTAAAGAGGAATAGGAAGGGAATGGTTCTATTTAGGGAGATTCATATTCTTATCACTATTCTCATCTTCTTGAGGTGGGGGAGAAGAATAAGGTTTATCACCATATTCATATCTAATTAATGTTATTTTTGGAGATAAATAATCAAGAAAATGTTTAACATCAAGATTATGAAAAATTTTGATAAAAAAGAAGAATGTTTTAGATCATCTAAAGAAGTACATAGACTATCTTCCATAAGTTCATCCATAAAGATAGGTTTAGGAGGAGAGGATCTAGGTCTCATCAATATGGGATCGTTAGGAGCATGATCTCTATCCTCATTATTAATGGAAATCCTAGGATAATTATTTATGCTTGTGTCACCTTTAGGTTCATCATTTTCTATAAAGACCTTGGTGTAATTAGCATGTTCCATGCATTTTGTTAAAAAAATTATGAGAAAATTACATGAAATCTGCACAAATGTCTTAAAATATACTTTATAAGAAGGAAAAACATTTGAAATTCTCTTGATGTCATATGCAAGAATACCATGAAGGGAAAAAAACACCATGAAATGCAATAAAATATTACCTACTTGATGTGATTGATAAAGAGAAGTAAAGAGAAATGTAACAACATGAGGTATCACACACCAATCTAACTTGGTAAATTCCATGATAAAAATGAAAGCTATCCAAATCAGATCTAAGAATGCAGTATATAAGATCGACACAAAATCAAAATGGAAATATTAGAAATATTGTACGTCAGGTTCACCAAAATTGCAATACCCTTCCATATATATGCTCTCTGTCATGTCGCTTGATCAATGATGTGATGAAATTTAATTAAAATTAAATTAATTATTTTTATTAAGATAAGTAGATCATCGTAATCTTTTCAACTATTAATGCATGGATTATAACGAGTATTTTTATATCTTAATACAAAGTTTAAAACTATATCAATGGTTTGGGATATGAAATTCTACAATCAGTTGAGAGTGGTTTTCTTTAATAATTCACTTCATTTTGTCATTTGCATAGTATTGTGTAATGTGCATAATCATGACTAGTATCCAAGTCAATATTAATTTTCACTGCATTTAACACCTTGTGCGCAGACCACCTCTTCATTTAATCAAAACTTTTCCTAACTTACTTTTGCCACCTGCTTTGGTGTATTGGCGTTAGTTTGAAAGATGGTCATGTTTCTTTTAAAATAAACAATTCTTCCTTGTTTCTTTTAAGATAGTCATGTGACGCGCTTTTTATTAATGTTTTATTTATTTTCTTGCTTACCAAGTGAATGGTTTTAGGAATACATTCTAATCAATCAATCAATCAATTTCTAACAGAGTTTTATCAAATGGTTTTTGAATCGGTTTGTTTTAAGACATCAAGACTTGTCTTTAGTTTGGCTTTAAATGTTTTTTTTAAGTATGTAATGTGTTGTCACTTTTCTATTAAAGTCAAAGTTTCTTTAGTTTTTATTAGTACTTGTCATAAATTAAGTATTATTGCATCATTTTATGGATTTATTCCTTTAACTAATGATTAAAACTAATTTTGTGCACCAACTACAATTTAACATATTTCTTATTTTGTTAAAAAGGGGTCCCATGAAGCAGAACCTACAAAATCTCTTTGAATAAAGCCCAATGTCAATTATATTATTTTATACGCACATATATATATAATAATGCACAATATTGTAATACTGAAGAAAGGTTTACAATAATGATAAGAAAATTTAATTAGTTGGTGAGCTTAACCATTCTATTTTGAATGACTATCATCTAAATTATATATTTTTATAACTAATTAAAATATATTTAATAATTCTATGAAATTATTTAAAATTTAAATTAAATAGACATTAAAGATTAAAATTACAATTATGACAAAATTAAAAAAGTAAAAAAGTACTTTATACATAAACTAATATTAGAATTAATTAATTAAATTGATTTAATCTAACTTGGCCTAACACTAATTTTAAATATAATTCTAACTTAACTATAATCTAACTTCTAATTGAATTGTAGAGTTAATTATTAATATATTAAATAAATTTAAAGAATTATTTAATTTAATTTTTAAAAAATTATATACAAATACAAACTTGAGACTTGTGTCATACGTAAAATTAGGGAGGATGTTAATGAAATAGTAGAGTAGCTTCCAAAGAAAATTGTAGATTTAATTAAAATTTCTTTTAAGAATATTTTAAAAGATTGTTAAAGTATTATTAAATTTAAAACTTTTTTAGAGTTTTAGTTGGTTGGAGACTGTTCTTGGATAGGAATTATTTGTACTAGTTTAGAAACTGGTAAGGTAGTTAAGATTTTTTTAATTAAAAATGTAAGAATTAGTTAGTTTTTTAATTTATTTTGAATTGATTAGTTAAGTTAAATGTATAAAATAAAGTTTAGAAATATATGTTAAGATAGATTACTTTATGTTAAATTTTGATTAAAGGTTTAATTTCATTACTAGCATCAATTGATCTATTTAGTCAAATAAATAAAATTTATAGTAGTTAACATATTTTTTAAATAATAAGTTAGTGGAATACTTTAAATAGAAAAGGTAATAGAGATTAATTTATTATTGTCTTGATCATTATGATTAAATCATTTATCTATCATAGAGGTACAATCTAATGTACTCCTTAATTATGGCCTTGTTATGATCTTGTGATGATATTTCTCATTGAATTCTTTTTGTGATGTTGCAAATTTTGCAATGTTAAGTAAGATGTGATTTTTGGAGATTTGGCATTTTAATGTGAATACTTGAGGCTTGAGGGTTGTCATGTTTATTTTCTTAGACTTGTAAGTTGGTAGGTTGATTTTTAATGGTCAGTGTTTTATATGTTGATTTATAACTATGATGGTATGTTTGTGTGATAAGGTTTTATGGTCGTTAATTTACATGAGGCATTTTGTCCAATTGCACTGCCTGATGATTATTTGGTGCATGCATTGATTATATGTGTTATTATTGATTCGTGCAGATTCTTTGCCTCATGTTGGGGTGATTGGTAATTCTCGAAAATACTAGAGACTTGGGGTTTGATATTCTTATTGAAGTTAATATTCTCGTGGTCATTGATTTCTAGTGCCAATTTGATGTTTTCTAGTGGAGTTTTATTATATGTATGATTTGGGCCTGATTGCGTAATGAGGTCACATGAGGGTCCCGGTTATGTTTCTTGCCATCTTATTGTTGGAATCTATTTAATGTCATCTTGTTGATGAGTGTAGTTCTCTTGATCAAGTATTTTATTTGGTGACCGTGTTTATTTTGTATTATGGTTTATTGGTGCTCTTGGAACCTAAATATGCATTTGATGGATCAAGGAGGTTTTATGTATGGTAAAAATGAGAACTTATATATGAGCTATGTTGTATCTGGTTCATGGTTATGTTGTGTAACCTAGAGAGTTCGTATGAGATTTTCATTATGATGTGTACATGAAATTGGTTTCAAAGTCCTCTTTGTTATGATGGCATTTGTGGATTCCATTTATGATATTTATTTTCTATGCTTCAAACTCTATTTTTTGGTTTCTTGGGAATTTTCTTTATTGTTATTATCTTTTTGTTTTCAATTAGGAGCGTAGGAGAGGGTTTTCTAAGAGCATGGCTAGGAGAGTGGCTCATAATGGGGGCTAGGGCCCAAGTTGGTTAGTTTAGGGTAACCCATTGTAGAGTTTTAACCAAGTGAAAATAGAAGTAAAATGAATTGGGTTGGGTTACACATTAAATAAGATAAATGAGATACCTCATCCATTTCTATGTGAGATCCCGTGTGGACTGTGGATGGGTTGGAGAAGGCCTAGTGGCCTATGTGATGTTGATTAGAAAATCAACAATCCTTGTCCTCATGAAAGGTTGTTAATTCCACATGAGTTCCACCTAAAGGTTGGGGTCTAGAGGGGAAGAATTCCAAGATATCCTAGAAGGGGGATCTATGTGACAACACTCTCTGACATGTGGCTTAGGATTCCCTTAGTCAGCCTTGTGGTTCACCTCTGGTATAGTGTGGAGTCTTGTAGTATTCCATGAGTATCTTTGTGATATGTAGTCTGTATTATTTGGGAATATGTTATATCATGTTGGTTCTTCTTGTGTTTTCCTATGATGTTATTTATTATGTTTTCTTGTGTGGTTTTGGGCCTTATATTATCTCCAAGCTCAAAGGAGTGGGCCTTAGGGTTTCATGTGGTTGAGTGGAAAATATTTTTTCATTGAGGTTCCTTGTTGGTTCTTGGTCTTGGATAATTTCTATAGAATTCTAGCATCTTCATTGTATTCTCATCCCAGCTTGATAGTGTAATTAGGTTTGTGAGTATCTATAGAAACCTACAATAACATCAATATCTTAACCACAAAGATATTGTTAAAGAAATTAGAATTTCCACTATAAAAAGAGGAAAGGAAATAAGAGAATTGCATACACAAATCAAGATAAATTGAAATCAAATAATATAAAAGAATACGCAAACCCATAATTCCTCCTTTGTTGTTCTCCTTCTCATGCAATGTTGGGGTCTAAAAAATAAGGTCAAGATCATGATAGCATAAGAATTCAAAGCGTGTTTGGCTACCAAAATAAGTGATTTATCTCTCTATATTTATAAGAATTTTAGGGGTTTTAATCAAGACTCTTTGATTGGTGGGATGATTAGCAATGATTAAAGAGTTGAACTCAGAGTGAGTAGGAGTTCAGCTTAATTGATTTATTTATTTAACGAGATTGATTGATTTGTCAACAAAATAGATTGAGAATTGACTTGTTTGATTAGACTAAACTGATGAGGTGAAATAGAAGATTGTTTTGATTGAAATGTTAACTAATTGTTGAGGGAGGAATTAATAATGTTGACAGAATAGTCATAATTATAATTGAAGAGTGAATTGAAAGTTAGTATGAGTTAATGGATTTGGAAGAATAACCATGATTAAATAAATAAGAGAATTTACTTACTTGCACATGTGGGAATTATAAATAAATAGACAATATTTATTTATTTATGAGAGGAATAATTAGTTTAATTAAATAAATATAATTTATTTAATCGTGAATAGGGATTTGATTTAATTATTACATAATAATAAGAAAGAGGAAATATAAATTAAATATGATTATTTAATTAATTATAATGACATAGGGAATAATCAAATAATGTTTATTTATTTAATTACTTTTTAGATGAATTGGTGGTGAAATATTTATTGGATGATTAATAATTAAGGTAATTAATTAAAATCACTTAATTATAGAATTTAAGAGAGAGGATGATTTTGAACTTAGAATATAGTAGAATGATGCATATTGATTAAATAATAAATATTATTTAAGAATTTAGGAGGAATTTTAGTAAATGTGATTGTCTTAGAGCAATAGGCCATTTTTAAGTGTCTACATTTACCCCTCTTTGATATAATGCTTTTTAGGTGTTGTTTCAAAGAAAAATTAATAAAAATAATGCCCCACTATGCCCCTGTGAATAAGTGACAGTAACTTGGTATTATGGTGCCCCCTCAAGAAAATGAGCAAAAAATGCAATTAGGGGCTCATTTGGTTGATATCATGATCTGGATCACAACACAACTCATAGAATGGAGGTCATATGCAAAAGTTATGGACTAGGGAAGCTATAAATAAAAATTTGGAGGTCATTATCAACTCATTATGCACAATGAGATTTTGGAGAACTTGTTAGGATTAACAAGACAAAAATAATAGTTACATGCAAATATAACCAATATCAGAAAATAATAAACCACACAGAAAAGAACACACAACACAGATTTAACATGGTTCATCCAATCCCTAGGCTACGTCCACCAACGAGTCCAATATTCTTATTATCCAGTGATTACAACCTGATTACAATCCACAATCCCTTACAACTCAATATTGTCATATGAAGCTACAAACAAAACATACATCATGAAATCCCTAACCCTAATCCTTTTTATACAAGCTTTTTTCTGCTATAGGGTTAGAATTGGTTGCAACATGTCAACTGAAAAAATAGCCAAAAATAAATAGCTCCACTGCTCAATCCCAAGGTGACTCATATACCTGCAAACGACTCCCACTGCATGTGTAATATCTGGCCTAGTACATACCATAGAATACATTAAGCTCCCTATAGCTGAAGCATAAGGTACCTTGGACATTTTAGCCTCCTCTTCTGGTCTCTTTGGATAAATCACCTTAGTCAATTTCAAATGACCAAGCAAAGGTGTGCTGACAGCTTTGGCATTCTCCATAGAGAAATGTTGCAACAGCTTATCAATATAATCAGCCTGAGATAAAGTCAATTTCCTATTTTTCCTATCTCTGCAAATTTTCATACCAAGGATTTGTTTTGCTGCTCCCAAATCCTTTATAGCAAATGAATTTTCTAACTATTGTTTCAACCCCTTAATGTGATGCATGTTAGACTCAACTACAAGCATATCGTCAACATAGAAACATAAAATAATGTATCTATCATCATCCAACCTCTTAAAATAAACACAATGGTCACAATGACACCGAGTGTATCCATGCTCATTCATAAAAGTGATAAATTTAATATACCATTGTCAAGGTGATTTCTTCAAGCCATATAAACTTTTCTGCAATCTGCACACTAAATTCTCCTTACCCTTGACCACAAATCCTTGTGGGTGTACCACATATATTTCTTCATCCAAATTACCATGAAGAAAAGTTGTTTTAACATCAAGCTACTCTAAATGTAAATATTTAGTAGCCACAATACTTAAAATAATATGAATAGAAGTCATTTTAACAAATGTATAAAATATCTCATTAAAATCAATACCCTTTTTCTGTGCAAATCCTTTTACGACTAATCTGGCTTTAAATCTTTTCTTACCTCCATCATCTTCTTTCAGCCTGTAAACCCATTTATTTTGTAAAGCCCTTTTACCTGTAGGTAACTTACATAAATCCCAAGTTTGATTTTTCAGCAAGGAGTCCATTTCGTCTACCATTGCAGGCTCCCACTGAAGCTTTTTATCCACCTGCACAACTTCATCATAAAATTTTGGTTCACCAACATCTGTTAATAAAATAAAATACAAAGAGGGAGAAAATATTTCTAGAGGTCTGTACTTAACCTTGTTGACCATCTAACATTCACTGGGGTTTGTGGTATTTGTTGTTGCTGTTGTTGCGGAGCATAAGGAACTACTAGAACATCATCTTTTGGAGTATCATCTAGTACTACATAATAATTTTCTTTCTTCTCGTGTTGCTGTAACAGAGCTTTGTACAACACTTTCTCATTGAATATGTCATCCCTTCTTTTTACAATTTTATGATTTTTCAAAATCCCATAGCCTATAACCAAATTCATCAATGCCATATCCATTAAATACACATTTCTTTGACTTAGCTTCCAAATTGGTTCTATTTTCACAATCTATATGTGCACATGCTTCACAACCAAAGGTTTTGAGAAAAATAATAACTCACCTTCTTACCAGTCCATACTTCCTCTAGAATACCACAACCCAAAGGATTAGACGGACCTCTTTTGATTAACTAAACAACAGTGTTTATAGCCTCTATCCAAAAGTTTAAGGGAAGCCCAAAATGCAACCTCATACTCCTTGCACACTCCATTATTGTCCTATTCATGTGTTCAACCACTCCATTTTCTTGTGGAGTCCTTGGTACAATTTTCAGCCTACGAATACCATTAGAGGAACAATAATATTCAAATTTTGTGCTTCGATACTCACCATCATTATCAGATCTGAGACATTTTATCATTTTACCAGTCTCATTCTCAACCAAGCATTTCCATTTCTTAAAAGTTTGAAATACATCAAATATTTTTCTAAGGAAATAAATCCATACTTTTCTTGTTGCATCATCTATAAATGTAACATAATACAGAGAGCCACCAAGGGAAGATAACTGAGCTTGTCCCCATACATCTATATGCACAAGCTCTAATTTCTCATTTTTATTTTCCTTCCCACTCTTCACAAAACTAACTCTCTTTTATTTTCCATATACACAACTTTCACAGAAATCCATATTGACACATTTCAGACCTGGGAAAACTTTCTTTGAATGAAGTAATTGTTTAGGCTTAGAATTACCACCCCAAATCATGCTTTGGGGCTACACAGTATCTCTATCCTAAAAATGGAAACCTCCTCAAGTTGTGGGTGGAATCTGAATGAGGAGGAGTCTCTAGATTCTAGGACGATTCCTATCTGATATGGAATATCACCTCCTAATTTGTAACTTAGTGGGAAAAAGGGAAGAAATAAACTATATCATCTTAAAATGGAAGCACTTCCATGATAAGAGCATTTAGCCCTCTGAGTGAGTGGTCTGGGGTCATGATAAGCATCTTGATTGGGTCTTTTCATGTATCTAGCTTTCTCTCCCCATTCTGCTTCTCTCTCCACCTATTTTCACTTTATTTCTGCATTTCCTAGCATTCTGGATTGAGGTCCTAAGGTTTTTGACCTCAAGTTCAAAGATGACCTTGAGGGTCAATGATGACCTCGATCCTGACCTAGGTCAGGGATGACCTCGACCATGACCTAGGGTAGGGTCTACCTCATCCTTGACCCAAGGTTCAAATTTCAAGGTCACCATGATTTTCGAGTGTCGGGTTTCAAAAATATTTCTTTTCCCACTTCTAGGTCGGCCATTTTGGGTTTCAGAATGGTAAATCCTTAAATTGAATTTAATATGGGTCCATTTCTAGGGGTTAAGGTTAATTTGGATTTAAATCTCTAATGTCGGCCTTCTCTAGAGGTTTGTGCCCTAGATCACTATAAAAGGAAGTCTTCCTCTCTCATTTTCACATCCACTTTTCAATTGATTCTCACCAAGAAATTTCATGATCAATCTCTCAAGTGAAATCAAGAAAGAAAGAAGGAGAAGGAAAGCAAACAAGCATTCATTCATCTTCAAGCCTAGCATTCAAGCATTCAAGCATTTAAACATCCATCAAGGAGATCCATTGTTAGCCATTGAAGGATTCAATCTCTTTGGAGCCCCCTTGAAGATTTCTCCATCCACATTCATCTAAGCCTCCTCATATGCAAAGATCCATTCAAGATTGGTGTTGAATATCAAATGCCATTGATTTGAAACATCCTACATTCATTTCTACATACATTTGGAGCATCCCTACTTGTGGATTCAAGGATTCAAATCCTCCACAAGGACTTCAACATAAGCAAGGTGAATAGTTCCATTTACTTTGTTTATGCACATTAAAATTTCAATTCAATTTCAAGGTTAATTCCTAAATTAGGGTTTGACCAAGGAAAACCCGCCATCCAAACAACAAAAAACTTTTTTTTCTTGTAGGTGCCGGTGCAGAACTGTGGATTGGAGCTTGGATCTGGATACCCTTTTTGGTGAACTTCCGAGATCCGCAAACAAAATCAAAGATGACCTTGAAAATCTCAAAGTAGTCTTTGACCTTTTATTGGGGTCAAAGACTACCTGTTGTCAAAAAGATAAAATTTTTCTAGGTTTTCTTCATCTCGACATTTCTAGTCCAAAACAGGTTGCAAAATTGCCCGAAACTGTGCACAGACATCAAAAATCAGCATTTTCTAGATTTTCCCTATTTTGAGGTTAGTATTTTCCTTTCATTCATTTCATATTTCAAGCATATACTATTCATAGTGAAATATAAGGTTTTCTTCTTCATTCATATCCTGTTCACTTTTCCACTTTTAATGTGGGTTTTTCTTTTATCTGATAGCATACCATCGTTTGTGGGTTCCCTACAGTCCACTCAGCAAAGCCGAAGCTGTGACTGAAAGATGAGGAAAATGTATCAAGTCTTAAGCAATGACATCTCTCAGTCATAAGCTTCGGCCCTACCGAGCTGACTGATACTATGACTGAAAGATAATCATTAGACACAAGTCATTTCCTCAACACATATAGATAAGTTCAATTTCACTCCTCATTTATTTGGTACTTTTTGTCGATAGATTGTATACATCTCTATATCTCTATTTTTTCTTTCTTTTGATAGCATATACAAATGATGTTTTGTTGACACATAAATAGGAACCCACTTTGTTATTCAACCATAGCTTCTTGTAAGCTTGACTAGATGCAAACACGAACAAATAGAATGATTGTACTACATATAAGTTCTTACTATTTTTGTACTATTTCATTATTTTTGCTATGTCTTCCCTAAATGAATAACAACCTTCAAAAAGCTCAGTGATACATGTCCTTTCAAAACACAGTCACTATGATACTACCAGTCATTTTTATTTATTCTCAAGCAATCCAAAATATCATTGAACCCTTTTGTATCAAACAAATATACAAGTATCTACAACTCCAATAATCATTCCAAGTTAAAAAACCCACTGATTTGATACTCTTTTAGCATATCCACTGTTATCTTCTCCTATGTTTGACACAGTCACCATTGCTCTATAGCTAAAGTCTAGCCCTAAAAAATCTTATTAATATTGGTATAGTCACTGTTGTTGTAATGCAATAGTCATGTTATTTTCTTCAACACCATTGATGAATAAGAACAATTACTTTGAATTGTATTCAATACTGAAAATAGAGAACATTCTAAGACTTACTGGCACTAATTACCAGGCTTAAACATAGTTCTCTTTTTGATGTTGAATCTGAACTTTAATATAAGAAATGAAAAAGATTAAAATGTTTGTTTATTATCAATGAAGCTTGAGCACGGGCTTGTGACACTCAAAGATACATTTTGTAAACATTTTATGTTACTTTATAGCACAATTCTATAGCATTCCTTCTGTAATTAGCAATAACAAGAATTTTATTGAATTTGTACCTTGGAATTAGTAAAGATGTGCAATACCAGTGATTATGTAACTGTATCTTAGCATTTGACCATGACTGTTTGAAACTTATGGCACTTTGCTTTGATACTTCAGCTTTGTTCTGCATCTTCTTTTTCTGAATGTGAAGTTGAAACCAGTCAACTTGAAACACTGCAAAATATTATGTTAAGCTCTTAAACAACAACATTATAAACTTGTTAGATTAGTGAACCTAATAAAAAATTTAGTTTATGAAAATGTCAAAATGACACTTGTGAATCAATATTCAGACCATTATGTTCACTAATCTACCAAGGTACTACAACTTCTAAAGAAGGTTTCTCAGTTGGAAACACTAAGTCCCTTTAATTTAGATATTTGGTTAATAAAAAGAACAACATACACCAGAATGATCATTAATAGTAAAAGGTTTCATGTTTAGAAAACAAGTCCCTTTAATACTATCTTTCAGTGAGTGTGGATGTACATTTCCTTATTACATTGAATTTACTAGATAGATATGCAGCATTGAAAACTTTATTATCAATGTATGTTGTTTGTGTTTCATGCATTGCTTAGATCCAACAAGATCTAACACCATTTTCTCTCTCTCATGCAGGTGAAAACCCTCAACCAAATGCAGATGAAGACCTAGACGTGAGGACTTAGGACTTGACTGATAACCAATAGACACCATATAGATGACAAGGCAATGCATGGGACCCCTATTCCACACTTCTATCATGTTTTCAATTCTACATATGTACTCAATTATTGACATGAAATATGAAATATGAAAAGACACTTGTATACTACATTCAGTTTGAATGCACAATGTAATGATCAGTTATGAATTTTGAAATTTGAAATGTGATCAATAGTTAGAGTACAAAAAAAAATCTGATAATGAATGCAATAATGAAACGTAAATTAATAAAACCTGAAAGGTAGTATTAATTGGACCCATAAATATGCAATCTTTTCCTATTTGTGCTTATTGTGCTATATGTTGTTATTTTGAGTAACAATAATTTCATACCTTTTTCACTCATGTGTCTAAGTTTGTTGTGCCATAATGTTGTGTTAGAATCTACACCAACTGTTTGATGTTCTTCCTACTCAATTATAGCAACTATTCATGAACTTTCATTTTCCTCTAAAACAATTAAAGTAGAAGGAACATTATGACCTATACAAAGATATAAGGTGCCTACTTTCACACCTTTTTCTAATACTAAGGAACCTTTGAAACCTTCCAATTTTTATCATTAAAAGTAACTGTGCAACCCTTATCACCCAGTTGCCCTTCTGAAATTAAGTTCCTACTCAGCTTTGGAACATGTCTTACCTCTTGTAGTAGCCAATGATTCCCATTCTGCAACTTAATCTTAATTTTCCCCTTTCCAACAATTTGACAGGGTTCATTATCTCCCAAATAAACTAGCCCAAAATCCCCTTGGACATAATCAAGAAAATAACCTATATGGGGTGTAGCATGAAATGAAGCCCCTAAATCTAAAACCCATGAATCATCAACACTTTCTAAAGAAAGAAGCAAAGAATCCTCTTTGGATTTATTACTTACCACATTTGCCTCCTTGTTTCCTTCTTGTTTGTCTCCTTCTTTAATCTTCAGAGAACAACAATATTTCTTCTTATGACCTGGTTCTCCACAATATTAGAAATCATTTGGTCCTTTGGATTCATACCTCTTTTCCCTTTGATTTTCCTCTTGATTTCCCATGATTTTTAGAATTGTTTCCCCTCTCATTTTTTTTGCCTCTTCTTTGTGCATTCAAGACACTTCCAGATGTAGATCCACTTGAGATTTTCCTACAAGTTTCCTCACTTTGAAACTCACCAATAACATCATCAAATTTTAGGGTATTAGAACTAGAAACAGAGTTACTAACAACCATTACCAAGCCATTCCAACTTTCAGGAAAAGAACACAAAATCAAGAGAGCCCTAATTTCTTCATCAAAAATAACATTTATAGAAGATAATTGATTGGTGGTTCCGTATTAAACTCATTCAAATGATTAGTAACAGATCCACCTTCTTCTATCTTCATATTAAACAAACGCTTCATGAGAAATACCTTGTTTGAAGCAAAGGGTTTTTCATACAACCTTGCTAGGGTTTCCATCAACTCTTCAATTGTCTTCACTTTTGTAATATTAAAAGCCATTGATTGTGCCAGGTATAATGGATTACTTCCAAGTGTTTTTCTATCAAGAATATCTCATTCCTCATTAGTCATTATTGATGGTTTCTTAGACTTTCTTTCCAATGGATGCCATAGATCCTTATGATAGATATAGCCCTCCATTTGCATTTTCCATAATTAAAAGTTCTACCCATTAAACTTCTCAACTATCATCTTACCCTCGTTTGCCATTTCTCCCACTTAATCATGGGACTCCCAATAAACCATGAGATCTTCTTGTAGAGGATAACTAAAAAACAACCTCTCTTTGATACCACTTGTTAGGATTAACAAGACATAACTAACAGTTACATGGAAACATAACCAATATCAGACAATAATAAACCACACAAAAGAGAACACGAGACACAAAGATTTAACATGTTTCACCCAATCCCTGGACTACATCCACCAAAAATGAGTCCAATATTCTTATTATTTAGTGATTACAGCCTGATTACAATCCACAATCCCTTATAGCTCAATACTGCCGTAAGAATCTACTAAAAAAAAATATATCATGAAATCCCTTACCCTAAGCCATTTTATACAAGATTTTTGTTGCTTTAGGGTTAGAATAGGTTACAACACGTCGGCCGAAAAAATAGCCAAAAAGAAATAGCTAAAAAAGTAGCCGGATAAATGAAAAGTGTACAATACTTGCCTAATCAGTCACCATAGACCAACAATTCCCAAACCCCATGATAAATGAAAAGTGTATAGTACTTGCCTAATCAGCCACCATAGAGCAACAAAACTAGGAGTGGAAGGAGTTGTTTCTAAGTATTTGGAGAGTGATGGAGGGCTTCAAGGATGTCACACATATGGACAAGCGGGTCAGTACCTACCAATGTCCAATTGACACCCCACCTCTAGTATGTTTCATAATTTTTTCTTTTATTTTGACTCATTTTTTGTGTTGTTTCATAGACTAGGTTAGATGACTTTAGGGTAGAACACTGCATTTGCAAGGGGTGAATGTTGCACTCACTAGGTTACAATGTCGTAAATGAATTTCATAGTTTAGAAATTAAAAAATTAATCAATCTGCACTCGATAGGATAGGGTGATGCACATGCAGTGCACAATCACCACAAATAGATGACATGTGACTCACACATAAAGTGCACAATAAACACACTTGATTGGGGAAATTGGTTTTATAATTTTTTAAAAAATGCAATATGAATGTTAATAAATGTATGTAATTTCATAATTATTATATAGTGTATGCTACATGGTAAGCAATATTTAAATGAAATGGCTTTATTTTATTTTATATGTATATGCATTATGGATATAAATATAGACTTAGGGACTAGTGTTAGTGTGAATTTTATATGCATAGAGACTAACTAGGAATTTGGATTAGATTTACAGATTATAGATGATGTCTTGATTACTCCAAAGAATCATCCTCATATATTGGCATATAGATATAGAATGACTAATGATGAGTGGGACCATTTGGGCAGCTTAGGATAATTACATGTTACACTAATGCCTGAGATTAGGGCTAACATGGGGTTAGTGATTGTGCTTTGTGAGAGCTGCCACTCAAAGACTTCTTTCATCCACTTACCTATAAGAGAGTGCATGATCATGTTCAAGGATGTATATAGGATATTGCAAATTCCTATTTTGGGAGAGAGGGTTGTGTATTTTTTTGGACAGGGAGAGAAACTCTATGTGACTTTTTTTCTTTCATTGTGGAAGAGCTCAAGGCTAGGCGATATGATATTAGATGGGTAGACATGTTTGGATATGATCCATACTTTACAATTTTATGCATAGTGAACAATCTCACAATAGGTAATAATAATCATGCCATTGTCTCTCTTAGGATTGATATACTCATACTCAAGATTACTTTCCCCATCATAAAATGCATTTAGATTATCAACCCAGGGACATAAACTTGAAATGGGACAGCACAGTTTGTGCACTAAGTTCTTCTAAGAGTTATACTACATATGCTGTAGGAAGATAAAATGCATGAAAGGAACCTATGATATTGCTATGGGAAAGTAAACACACTTGGCTACTTAATGAAATTACTATAGAAAGCTTGTGAAATGAATCTAGTCTGTCTAACAACTCAAAACATTCACTATGTCTATCTTTTGCAAGTGCTACAGAAACCTCCATAGTAGTAATGTTGCAGGAGTAAAACAATAACTCTACTTGAAAGAATGGAAAATGCAGGAAGCACATCTACTCTAACTTAATCTAATCCACCTCCCAAGTGGGCTCCCTTGGTTGGCTTCTGCTAACTACTAACACAAGAAATAATCCAAAATCACTCTTCTATTAAATTCTTCTTAACTGGTTACATAACAATTGAACAACTCATGAACAATAGAAAAGAGAAACATCTACTATACTGAATACATCATTCTATATTTTCTCATTACCTAACTAAGTTGATCAAATCCCTTTATAAAGAGGATTGACGCTTATTGAAAACATAACAGAAAAGTCTGAATAAACCTCGCGAAATAAGGAGGCGGTAAAATAACCATGACATATTGCAATTACTGTAGATAATGGAATAACAACTCTGAGGAAATATAGAAAGACTTATTTCCTATGTTCTCTAGAACAAAAGCTCCTTTCTAGGTGCGACATATCCTTTGGAACCATGCTAGATTCTTCCACCATGACTGGTCTTCTAACGCTCCTTCTTTAATGTGGTTGCACCACTCTTCGTATTGCTCCTTGTTTACCTGAAAGGTTAGTAACATTCGATACACATGCAAGTCAACATTTCAATTCCTACTCAAATGTTATAACACAACTTAAAATAACTATATGAAAAACTACATTATATTTATAATAGTCAGTAAAACATGTCATTCAATCTACCCATAGGCTTTGTGGCTTTAGTTGTACTTAGCATAAGTTCACATAGGTATAAGTCATAAATGTTTTAGAAATGTCTAACAGAGCATAAAGAGTGTCAAAAAAGTATGAAGATTATAACAAAATTGAGACATTAATTTGTCTCATCATCTACCCCCTACTAATAGAATGCTTGTCCTCAAGCATTTTATTTCTTGGCTATAGACCTGAAGTCACTGACAGTTGTCTTCCCTTTCTTTCCACTCTTGAAAGTGTAGTAAAATCCTCTTGTTCTTTCTAGGTAATCTCCTTTGTGCTCCACCTTCAAGTGATCCAACCTAGTAGTATTGATGTCATATAGCGGCCATAGGAGTGTAGGTGGTTGAAAAGACAAAGGCATCCATAATTCCCTTCTAACCTGTTGCCCCAACTGCATATATATGGTTGCTCTGTCGGTTGCTGCTTCAAAATTGATTGGGCTATGTGGCTCTATTTTCTTAAAGGCCTCTAGTAATCTGTTCCACCTTATCCTTACTCCTACAAGACCTCTCTGAAAGGAAAAGTTTGACAGTCCCTGGTATTCTCTATAGACCTTGTCTCTTAATGCAAAGAATTTCTCCCTGATTTTTGGCTTTTGTTTTCCATAGGTCAAATTGAGCCAATCCCTCAAAATGACATCAGGCTTATGTGACTCAACCCTTAATGGTAAGGGTTTAGATTTTTCTAGATCCCTATAGATATCTAGCTACCTATCATAGTTTTCTTCATTATGCATCCATGACATCAGAGCCCTTAAGTGAATATCCCCTATATAGAGCAGAGGATTCCACTCTGTTTCATGTGGGATGACAAAGTTATGCAAATATAGCTCACCTAATAAATTTTTCTGCCATGGGGGAAGAGTTTGATATATTCCATAAAAATTTTGGGCTGACTTGAACTCACAATCAATACTCTTCATGGTCATCATAAGTTGAAACAAAACAAATTGTTCTTTTAAATAAATAGCATATACCTTGGGTGGCGGTCTACAAGCTATGACCTGATCGACTAGTTTTAGGGCTTTGTCCATTTGTTATTTTTGTTTCTTTAGCTATTCCTTAAGAGATTCAATTTCCTCATCCTTACTAATGGGCTTCTAAAATAGCCATCTTTCTCAGTGCTTTTTATCCTCTTTCTAGAACAAATTGATTGCACATAGACATGAATTTATGGTTTTAAGCATATGAACTTATGGTTTCTATGTATATGTTATATATGTGTGTGAACATAAGATGGAAATGTGGATACTTTTGAAGACATAATATCTGCTTAAATTCATGGATAGGAATGGTGAATATAATAGCTATACATGTTAATGGATGTTTCCTTGCCTAAGCTATGTTTTGGGTAGTTACCTCCTATAGCCGTAGGATTTGTAAGAGTGATAATTAAGACTTAAACCTTTTCCTAATATTGATGATGTGGATATATATATGTATATGGTTGGATGTGTGCACATTGATTGTTTTGTAGGAGTTGACTATGGATATTCAAAGACCAACATACTGGTGTGAGAGTCATCAAAGCCAACCGTAGATTGCAAAATCTTCGCAAGAAAGTCAATACTTTCTGTTGCATGCAATGCACAAATTTAGTGTGCGCTATATTCTAGGATTATTCATGGTCAATAATGTTTCTGTTGTGAAACTTTATGAGTTGTAACCGATCCTCATTTATGAAGTGATTGTAGATTTAGGAGACAGTTGTAGCTTCCTTTTAAATAATCGACTGTTGTGACTCTTTGGAGTTAGTCGAACAAACTAGTTTTTAATAGAACTCTTGCATACTATTTCAATCAAGTGTAATCATTTTATGGATGAATATGCACTAAACAAATTTAGGCACTACATCACAAGATATGAAGTATTTGTTTATACTGATCATTTAGCTATCAAGTACTTAATGAATAAACCTACCATTAGTGGTAGATTAGCATGCTGGTTACTCCTCATGCAGGAATTTGATGTCAAGATAATAGACAAACCAAGAAAGGCTAATGTAGTGGCCAATTTCTTGTCACGACTGCAAGTGCCAGATGATCCTGCAACAATTGATGATAGCTTCCCTGATGAGCACTTGTTTTCTATTGATTCTTTTAATCCATGGTATGCAGACTTAGCCAACTACCTTGCTACAAGAATGCCACCTCACTTCTCTCCTAAATAGCATCATTTGTTAGTTGAGAAGAGTTTTAACTTCTCTTGAATATCAGGCTTCATGTTTTATATAGGACCAGACTAGGTCACAAGGTGATGTGTTCGAGAGGATGAAACTTATGAAATCCTTTGGGCATGCCATGATGAGCCATGTGGAGGACATTTTGCCACAAAGAGGACAACCTACAAAATTTTGACAACCGAATACTACTGGCCTACTTTGCATAAGGATGTAGCAAAACATACTCAACACTATGATAGGTGCCAACATATGGGACGTCCCACAAAGTCTGATGAAATGCCCCTGTAGCCGCAAGTAGTTATCACACCCTTTGACAAGTGGGGTATTGACTTTGTTGGACCCATTGAGCCCTCTTCCCATAGGAAGTCTTACATCTTAGTATGTATTGATTATGCAACAAAATGGGTTGAAGCCAAACCTATGAGACATGCCAGAGATCACAAAGTTGCTAATTTTCTTTATGAATGCATATTCACCAGATTTGGAGTACCAAGGGAAATTGTCACAGATCAAGGGGCACAGTTCACCTCTAACCTTATCACAGAGTTGATGGATGAATACATGGTGCATCATGGAAAATCTTCACCCTATCATCCTCAGGCCAATGGCCAAGCTGAAATCACAAACTGGGAGATAGAATCCATACCCACTAAAATAGTGGCTGTGCATAAAAAGGATTGGTCTACCCGCCTTCCTGAAGCCATATGGGCTTACCACACCACATGGAAAACCACCATAGGGTTTACTCCTTTTGTGTTGGTATATGGAAAATTAGCCTCTATGCCGATTGAGTTCCAGCATAAAACACTTCACACCATCTTAGATCTCGATATAGATATCACCAAAGCACAGGAAGATAGGTTACTACAATTAAATGGATTGGATGAATACATAAAGTCTGCTCTCCACAATATAGAGTTGATACAATAACAAAGAAAAAAATGGCATGATAAGTTCATTCATGATAAGAGATTTTTTGTAGGAGATTGGGCACTGTTATATAATTCAAGATACCAGCACACACATGGGAAATTTCATACTAGATGGCTTGGGCCTTATGAGATCATATCAATATTTGACAATGGAGCAGTACAACTTTCAACCATTGATCTTTTTAAATTCAAGTTACTTGTCAACGGGCATCACCTGAAGCTTTACCACAAACCTATTAGCCGTGATGAGCTCCTGAAGCAGTTCCAGAGCACAACTGAAGTAGGTGATCCTGTAGCCAAAGAATCTGGGTCTTCCACCCAGGATTCTGCCAATTCTTGATTCCATTCAAGAACACCATAATAAATATATCAAATTTCATGGAATAATTTCTCCATAATAATTTTTCATCTCACCTTCTCTCTTTTCCACCCATTCACCCCATCCCATCACTTCAAATATGCAGGTGCAATTTTTTTTTGAACTCTTCCTGCAGCGCCTCCAGGTTCGTGCCACATATACTGGTACATATATTATTTTTATTCATTAATTTTTAGGAATTTGTGTCATTTCAATTTTCCACTATTTCTTAACCTGGCCTGGTGGGACCCATGCCATCACTTAGTTGGGGGGGGAGGGGCTATTCTATTTTCAAAATTTCAAATTAGCATGTAAAATTAAACTTCTTGTCTTTGAATTGTGTTTGCAAGATGACTTGATGATCTATCCTTTTGTGATTGCATCATCACATTTGAAGTGAATTAAAGATATTAAAGTCTGATCTTGATTTCTAATGATATGCCGAGATGTGTTCGGGGTGGTAGCCTTAGCACGTGTGAGCTATTATGAGATGTTATGTAAAACTGATATCATTAGATTTTGTGCAAAAATCTTTAATTCTATGAATCAAGTTGCAGTTTGTACACTGTAATGCCCTGCCAGGGAACCCAAAAGAAACTAACCTAGAACATGATACTAAGTTTAGGTGAATAATTTTTTTTTTCTAATGTTTACAATTAAGATATACAATCACATGAATGCATTAACCATTATCTCACATAACACACATCGCATACATAGGTTACAAAACTAATGGGTCCCATGATGTAGTATTACTTTCTAACATAACTCATTAAATAACATCAACAAAAGATTCCATACATTAAATACAACAATTACATCAAAATGATTACATCTCATGAATAATCATAAATCCTAATAAACATACATACATTGCACATGTCGCAAGGTATGCAGTAATCACCCTAACAACTAAATTACAATATCCAGATTAGGTATCACATGTGATACTCTAATACAAGATTTACAATGAAGAATACATAAATAAAGAACATCAAAGATGAAGTAACATAAGGAATTCCACTGTAAGACACCAACAAGCACTAACACTAGGACTTCGAATCTCGAATGGTAAAGAATCACTACCACCTGTCCATGTAGAACCACAAAGATCTACCCCACCATGCTGAGGAGATAACATCAGACCCCAAACGGATAATCAAGTCAAATCTGGAAATACCACTAGGAAAGGAATCCTGATAGCTTACTAACTCAAGGTCAACAAGTATAGTAAAAGGTATAACTCACTATTCCAGAGGCAAATGACACATGTAGGATAACTAGACTATGTGTAGGAAGGTGTCATCATGTACGTCTAACCCTTGAGTCTATCCTGGTAATCACTCTAGATCCTGACACTCAAGTGACCATACACAGAATCAATCACTTCTTGTACTGACGAAGCCACTAACTATGCCAAAACACACATCTCAATAGGCGGAAAGCATCATCTCATCCTCATCTTAGTCTATACTAGCACTCAAGCATGGGAGAGGAAACTATCTTATTAGGTTCATTTTAATATCTCTCAATGTTATATTAGGTTTTCACTTGTTTAGAATAACTTACAATAAGTGATCCTGGCAGCCACTTGTGGGCCCCAACACTTATTACAAGCCACCTCCTACCACATAACTAGGTAAACTACCCTAGGCTCATAGATCTCTCCTAGATCAAAACTCAGATAAAATAGATAGTCACACATCCAAAATCATCACAGGAACCAGGATTGACTACATAAACATAATCACTGAATCACATAGTACAACTCGAGCCTATAAGGTCAACTGGAAAATAAACAATACACACTCACGCAAAACATACAAAACAACATGAACATGAACGACAATTCCCAAGCCTTTGTCTTTCCTAGGTCATCTAGTTCCCATAATACTGATAAACCCAACAAGTAGGAAAGATAGAATCATATTAAATAAAACAACCAATTTCAGTAGAAGAAGATACATAAGTAGACATAAGATCATTCACACATTCAATGATCAATAAAAGTCCAATTTAAACCACATAATTACAACTCATATTACTCTTCATACTTAGGCTAGATTTAATGAATGACCTAAATAAAATCAATCAATCTAACCCTATTCTATTGATCAAATAGATTTATTAACATTTACTAACATGCTTAGTATACAGAATTCACTCAACTAATAAAACAAAGCGATAATTAAGTATAAACCATAGTCCCAATAAAACCATCTACACGCAAAAACTATATTGAATAAAAATTATCACTATAAAATCCACCAATGTTAATTTTAGCCCACAACAATAATTATTATCATAAATAATAATTACCAAAATAATCTAACTATAATTTAATAACAACTATTAATAAAAATTATTCTCACTAATAATAATTATCAATTAAAGTAATTATTAAACTAAAACACATTAATAAAATTATTATTATAAAATAATAATTAACAATAAAATAATATAAAACTATTAATAAAGATTAAATTTTATTAAAAATTATTAATAATAAAAAATTTATTTATCAAATTAAAAATCATTATCGCAAATGTTTTTTAGTAATTAACAAATTTAATAAACAAAAAAAAAAATGAACACCATACACGCTACTATGCCTCCATCCTCTACCATACAGACACATAAAATAGATACATACATATGAACACCATACACATGCTAGTATGGGGTAAGTACATCATAATCCAACTGAAATATGAAACATCTCAACATAATATATCAATATCTAAATATGGCATCATCAAAACATAATCCAGATCATCAATAGTCACTGAAATAATAAAATTTGCACACAACAATGTTGCCTAAAAGAGTGGCATCTGAAAAACTGAAAGAAAAATATGGAGGTACTACATCCACCCCCCCTTGTATTAAGCTTACTCCTAAAAGCCTGCAAACAAGTAGGGATAAGATTCACAGAATCTAGCTGCATCATCCCAAGTAGCTGTTGTCTCATCATTTGGATCCCATTGGACCCTTACCTGGTCGACGATTTGACCCCTGAGGATCAAATCCTAACGCTGTAGGATATGTATGGGATCTAATGCCAACTACTCATCCTCCACCTGCAAAGCATTCCAATCAAGTACATGTGTAACATCAAGTATATATCACCTAAGTATTGAAACATGGAATACATCATGAATGTGTGATAAGCTGGGTGGCAAAGCAAGATGGTATGCAACTGGACCTATCCTCTCTAAGATCTCAAAAGGACCAACAAATCAAGGTGCCAACTTTGAACCCTTTCCATATCGGATCAGACTCTTTCGCGGATGCACTCTCAAGAATACTCTATCCCCAACTACAAACTATCTGTCAATCCGATGAGCATCTACATATTTCTTCTGTTTGTCCTGTGCAATAGCCACATGCTCTCGGATACGAATCACCTACTGCTCCATGTCATGAAGCATATCTAGAACAATAAGAATACAATCCTCCAATCTATCCCAGCTCAATGGTGTACGACAAGGACGTCCATACAAAGCATGGAAGGGTGACATGCCAATGGAACTATGATATCCATTATTATAAGAAAAATCTACTAGATACAGATAATCCTCCTAGTGAGTCTATCTGTCCATGACATACATCCTCAACATATCTTCCAGCACCTGATTAACCTGTTCTATCTAACCATCATTCTTAGGGTGATATGCTGAACTGAAATTCAACTAAGCACCAAGATCATGCTGTAGTGAAGTCCAAAATGCAGATGTAAAAATAGGATCTTGATCAGAGATAATCTTACGTGGAACTCCGTGAAGTCTCACTATATCCTGCATGAAGACCCTTGCCACAGAAGCCACTGTATAAGAAGATCTCATGGGAGAAAAGTGTGCCACCTTAGTCAACTGATCAATGGTCACCATGATAGCATCATGTCTGTGAGGAGTCATAGGTAATCCAATAATGAAGTCCATAGAAATAATATCCCACTTCCAAGATGGAATGAGATTAGGTTGTAAAAGCCCTGCTGGATGCTGATGATCCAGCTTGATCCTCTAACACTCTAGACATCTAGCCACAAAATCTGCAATGTCACATTTCATGCCAGGCCAATAATAAAGCTATCGTAAGTTCATGTGCATCTTCTTGACACCAGGATGTGCTGAATAAGGTGCACGATGAGCCTCTAATAAAACCAATGAATGCAAATCATCCAATGGTGGAACATATATCTGGCCCTTGTGTCACATAAGTCCATCAGACTCCAAGACAAATCCTAAGAACCTACCCTCCAATGGTCTACCTGACTCAATCAAAGAACTCACCTCCTGATACAAAGTATCTCTAGGAAGTGACTGAAGAATCCTTCTCCTCAAATCCACGCTAAGAGTCATAGCTGAAACAATCTTCCTCTTGTGACTAAAAGCATCTGCAACCACATTTTCTTTACCCTGGATGTATTTAATCTCAAAATCAAACTCGTACAAGAATTCCATCCACCTTCTTTGTCTAGCATTCAGATTAGGTTGGGTAAATATATACTGGAGACTATGGTGATCACTATGAAGCTCAAAACGGTGCCCTAATAGGAAGTGTCTCCATCTGACCAAAGCATGGACTACTGCTATCAACTCAAGATCATGTGTAGGATAATTCAATTCATGATCCTTGAGTTTGCGAGACTCATATGCAATCACTCATCCTTCCTGCATGAGGACTGCTCCAATACCCTCTAATGATGCATCAGTGCAAACAACAAAATCTCTGGCTAGATCAGGTACTGCTAGAATAGGGGCACTAGTCAAACACCCCTTAAGCTTTTGAAAAGCTTCCTCACACTTCTCTATCCAAATGAACTTCTTCCCTTTCCTCTACAATGAGGTGATAGGATGTGCAATCCCAGAGAAGTCCTTGACAAACCTGTGGTAATATCTGGCCAAACCCATGAAACTACAGACTTCAGACACATTAGTGGGTGCTGGCCACTCCACAATTACCTAAATCTTTGAAGGATCTATCGAGATACCCTCTCCTGAAATCATATGACTAAGATACTAAATCTCTGTTTGAAAGAAATCACACTTCTTTGCATTAGCATAAAGTTGATTCTCCCTCAAACACTGAAAAACCTATCTAAGATGTTCCTCATGTTCTTCTATGGATTTAGAGTAAACCAATATGTCATCCAAGAAGACCAAAAAAAAATGATCCAAGCAATCATGGAACACTCCACTCATTAAGCACATGAAAATTGATGGAGCGTTTGTTAAGCCATAGGGTACTACTGTGAACTCATAATGCCTATATTGTGTATAGAATGAAGTCTTATGAATATCCGCATCATGAATCCACAGTTGATGATACCCCAACTTTAGATCAATTTTAGAAAACACCTTAGCTCCCTTAATTTGATCAAATAGATCATCTATGCATGGCAAAGGATATCTATTTTTGATCGTTACCTTATTCAACTATCTATAGTCAATACACAAGCATAAAGATCCATCCTTCTTCTTAACGAAGAGGACTGGTGCTCCCCATGGAGAAACACTAGGTCTAATGCTCCCCTTTGCCAACAACTCTTCTAGTTGAAGCTTAATCTCACTCAACTCATGATTAGTCATCTGGTATGGAGCTCTAGAGATGGGCTCAACTCTTGGAGCAAGCTCGATCTAAAAATTGATGTCACACTTAGGTGGCATACCAAGAATCTCTTTCAGAAAGACATCAAGAAATTCCTACAACATAGGATGATCTAGGGTCTTGTCTTCACTCTCCTCCTCATCAATCTCATTCAAGGTCACCACAAACATCTAGCAACCCTTTCGCATACAACATTTAAGTTGCATAGCTAAAATCATTCAGAGAGAAATAGATCATGGAATACCCACTATCCAACACTCCTTACCCTCATCATCCTTGCCATTGATGGTCTTCTTCCTACAATCAATGCTAGCTCCATGAGCTCCTAGCCAATCCATACCCAAAATGACCCCATATGATCCCAAAGGAATCACACGTAGATCTACTGAGGTAGTGAATCTACCCAAATTCAGCTCACATTTAGGAACCAAAGATCCTGCTACAACCCTATCTCCTGAGGCTAATTCCACTTGCCAACTACTATCTTGCTTTGCAACCACTAACCCATAATGCTCAAGTAAATGTGGAGATATGAAAGAATCAGTAGCCCCAGAGTCATATAAAATAGAAATAGGTACACCTCAAATAGTACCTGTGGTCTCTACTACCATGCCCTGATGATTTTCCTACCACTAATCCAATGCTGAAAAAACTCTATGACCTCATCTTGCATCTCGCACTATGGGCTCAGAAGCTGCTAATCTCTATGAGGAAAGCTGAGCTGGGCATTGTGGACAATTCACAACAATGTGTCCAAACTGCCCGCAAGTGAAACAACCTGTGCTCCTGAAATTGCCTTTGTTGGCAATTTGGCTAAGGTATGTACATAGATGTTGTCATTATGGAAACATATGTTCCTTATGAAGATCGCATAAGCTAGAAAGTAAGTATGGAAGATCGCAAACTAAAATTGTCTAAGTATGAAATAGTGTTTTTGATAGAGCACCCGATACAATTTGTTTTGGCGATGTTCACTGGAGCATGATCAGAGTTTACGCAGTTGAACATAGACTCTATGGTGTCTAAGGATACCCCATCTCAGTGTGCAAAAGAGTACAGATAGTATGGACAAAGTTATGACTATTTTACCGATGATAGAGTACAGCCAACAAAGCAGTTTTGAAGACAGAACTAGTAAATGAATTAAGGACTTATTTTGATTGTCAAAATAATGACTTAATATTATAAAGAGATGACATCCTAGATGTTTACTCTTGGATAAAGATATGCAAGCTGACAAGAGAAAGATATTATGTTTGTATCTTGTATAAATAAAGATGTATGGAACATACTTGAAATGTAACATGTAATATATGTAACTTGTGATAGCAATGAAAGTTGTTGATGCGAAGTTGTAAGTAGTACCATATTGTAATCAGTAAACATTTGTATTACTTGTTTGGGTAGTGAGCTCATCTGGTAATTAGGTTTTGTATCTACAACTCCTAACAGGGTTGAGGGTTCTAATAAGGCTTATAGTCCCTTAACTAGGACTGATACACTATATGATTGTAACAGGCTCCTAACAGGGTCAACATCCTTAACTGGATATCTTTTGATTAGTGGATCTTTGTGGGTACCCTCCCCATCAAGGTTTTCCCTTGGCCAAGGTTTCCTCAAGAACATATCATGTGTTATGAGTTATTTACATTTACTGTTATGTATGCTATTTAGTTTCTCATGCTTTAAAGTAACTTGTTATATCCATAAGTGGGCAAAAGTAAAAGTTTGTGAAATACTGATTCACCCTCCCCCCTCAGTATTTCCTATTTCTAACAATTGGTATCAGAGCACAATTACTTAGAGAAGAAACATTCAAGGAAAGCCTAGCAACTTGAGTAAGATCTCCATGGATATGGATTAATTACAGAAGAATCGTGAAGAAGCTCTTGAGCAAATTGATATGCTTACTGATGAAAGAAACACTTTGAAAAGAAAGTATGATGATGCAAAAGATCTTATTGACAAATTGAAACGTAAGATAGAAGATCTGAAATCTGAGAAGGAATCTGAAATTCTTGTTGAAGATTGTGAAGACTTAGAAAAAGAAAATGTGATCCTTAAACATGAATTGAAGATAGAAAATCTAAAGCTTAGCTTAAAAGATGGAAATGACAATTTGAGATTTGAGAATGAAAGTTTAAAGAATGAAAATGAAGATCTGAAATCTAAACTTGGCAAGGTAACATCTGAATTTGATAAAGTCAAACTACAGTATGATGAACTTGAGAAATACAACAAAATTGTGAAAGGTGAATTGACTCAATCCAAACAACAACTTGAGAGGCTATATTCAAATAGTGAAAAGATTGATAAGCAAGTATCTTATGGAAAACCATTCTATGACAAAACTGGTCTTGGATTTAACATATTGAAGATAGTTAGTGAAAGCAAGAAACCAGATCTGAATGAATGTGAAAGTAGTGAAGAAAAGAAGTTAGATGAGAAAAAATCTAAAGAATCACCAAAGCAAGAAGATACACCAAAGCAAGAAGAACCACCAAAGAAAGATGAATCATCCAAAGGTATGAAAAGAGAATTCAAAGGTAGATGTTTTTCTTGTAATACTATTGGTCATATGAAGAGAGATTGTATAGGTAAACAATTCAAACCTCTTAATGGTTATTGTTATAATTGTCATGGTTTTGGATATAGAGCTATTGAATGTAGAAGATCTAAAGTTATTGAGAATAATTACAATAGTAGAATGTCTAGAAATACTAACAATGCAGATTAGAGATCAACTGAAGACATGAAAAGAGGAAATGGAATAGTATGTTTCAGATGCAACAAAATTGGACATATTGCTAGAAATTGCAGGACACAAATCAATTAGCAAACACCTAGATATGGAACCAATGGAATCACTTGTTAGATATGTAACAAGATTGGACACACAACAAGATTTTGTAGAATGAACAATGGAGGTTATCATCATAACCTGAACCCTAGAAACTATGCAAGAAGGAATGAAAATGTAGGAAACAAAGAGAAAGGTTGTTGTAGCAATGAAGATGAAGTAAAATTTGTTAAAGGCATAGATCAAGGAGGTATATTCAAAATTGAAGGTAATCAGGAAGGTAATGTATCTGATGGTAAGAATGAGTCTTTACCTAACCCTTCTTTAAGCACTTAAATTATGTAAATTTTTGTAGTTTAGGAACTTAGAATTAGTATAGAATTAGATTTTGAATGAGTTAAGTTTTGCGCAGTTAGATGAAGGTTTTTTATGTTATAATAATGCTATGGTTAAGTCCACAAAAAGAAATATTGTGTTTTGTGAGGTCACAAGAAGATTTATGGTTGCAGGTTTATAGAATCAGCTTTTTGGCATTTTAGCAGCAAAAGAATTGAATGTGATGTCAGGTCGAGTAAATGCTAAGTATTAAAAGATTGAAATCAAAGTTATTATGATTATCAAGTGATTAGAAGTGATTTGGAAGTGAAGAAAGAAGTTTGGAAGTGATTTGCAGAAGTTTGAAGCACCGATCTAGCAAAAGCCCTAATTTTGAAAATTTAAGGTATTTATCTGACTACGATCTTGAATCAGCTTAAGTAATTAGATATAATCATGGATGTGTCATTGATTCACAAAATTAAGGATAAGAATAGACCTAGAAATAAGAAAGATCCAATTGAACCCTCAGAAAGAGATGCTAGTTTAGCCTTATCATCCGTACCAGATAGAGTTCTTCATTTAGAGAATGTTAAAAGTTATCTTGGATGCAAGTATGAAACCCTAAGGGAGAGTGATTTTAATGGTGAATATAAGAAATTGTACAAATCAGATATGTCAGTGAAATAAGGTTATGAACATCTAGAAAACAATGAAATCATTGAGTACTCTATGAAATATGAATTTGATGATGAGGAGTGTACTAAGATCATTTTGAGTAGGATACATAATGGTAAATTTTGGTTAGAAGATAGAGTTATAGACATAACTGCAGACCTAATTCATGATGTGATTGGATTATCAAAAGTTGGTGCAATTCCACTAAATGAGAAAAACATGAGAAAGATTGTGATTGAAAACACCGGTTCAGTATACAATGGCAGAGGTATAGTCATTAGTAAGATTAAGCAAGATGATGTAAAATACTTGTGTAAGATTTTGACAACAAAGTTCTGTGTAAGCTCTAGAGAAGATGATATGCCAACAGGTATGGTACACATTGCTTATTTGATGTGTGTGGAGAAGAAGCCTGTGGATATGTGTGAAATTCTGAGAATACAGTTGTTTGAGAATTTGGAAAAGATAAAGAAAGCTAAATACACTCACTTTAGATTTTCCTCATTGGTTACTTACATGTTCTTCCACTTGCTAAGAAGATTTCCTTACACTATTGAATGGAATGATGGTGAGAATACTATGGCAAGAATCAATAAAGTTTACATGAAACATCTTATTGAGAAGGTTAATGATAGTGTAAAGTTAGCATTGAAAACTTTTCAGAACATTGTGGTAAATAGATCAAGAATTCCTCCATCCCTAGTTGAGAAATACAAAGATGATATATGTTTTATGGTTGATACTGATTTCACTTGCATTGAGGCAGTAGAACCTAGACATGAATTCATAGACCCTCTTGGCTATGAAATCTTTGAAGTTGAAACAGAAGGATATGTTAGTAGATTGTTGAAAAGTAAAGTTGATGCTCATGGAAATAGATTTGGAACATATGATGCAAACTTTGATTCAGCAAAGACACTTAAGGAAGAGAAACAATCAAAGAAGAGAGTGGAGTCTACAATAAAGAAAATTCTAAAAGAATCAGGTATGAGTGAGAAGGAATTTGATATTGCAAGAAAGACTACAGAAGCAATAAGGCAAAGTGAGATACTATCAGTCCCACCTTTGGCATCAAGTGCAGAACCTATTCAAGTTAAGGTAAAGGTTGAAGAACATGAGAAGGAACAAGAAATCAGTCAGACAGAGAAACCCTTTTCTTTAGCACCGAGCAAAAGAATGAAGGCAAGTGCTTCAAGAATGGGTAAAAGATAGAAAACTATTGTTCCACCAGTAACTAGAAGAGTTGTAGAGATAAAAGATGATGAAGTGACAACAAAGAAGAAATCATGGAAACTGAGGATAGAAAGAGTTAATGAAGATATAATGCAGCATGGAGACTTTACCAATATGAACAAATACTATGATTTATATGGATCCTCTAATAGATTAAATCTTGAGAATGCAATGGTTACACATATGATTTTGACAAACAAGAAATTTGATACTATTCATGGAAAGATACCAAAAGATTTGTACAACAGACTTGTGAGAAGAAAGATGAGAGCACAAGAAGAAGATACTAAAATGAGAGAGAATGTGATTAGAAATTTCTATGAGATAAGAGATGATGACCACCTTAAACAGATCCTCAAGCCACTTGAAACCCTATTAAGAACCAAAATAAGAATTATAAAAATAATGGGAGGTTAGTATGAGCAAGTAAAGACAGAAACTGAACAGGCAGTTGTGTAAGTGCTAGCAAACTTGGTAGTAGGAAAAGATAGCAAAGATCAATCAGTTATAGAACTAGCAGAGAAACAAAGTTCAGAACAAGCAGAGGTAGCAGCAGAGGTAGTTGAAGTTGAAGATATTCCCTCTTCTTCTATAAACATTGGCACAAAATCTATGGACATTGAAGGAACAAAAGTTACTTTAGATTCAGATGATGCGGTACTCAATAGTTTGGATAACATTGTTGACAATTTGGTTTTGGGAGAGCAAGAAAAGAGTATTGAAATAGAGACTACACAAACTGAAGTGCAAATGGAAACAGAGGCCCATACACCTATTGAACCATAAGAAGACATCAGTCTTACTCCTAAGACTGGAAAGGAGAAAGGAATAGGAACATTGATTGAAGATTTTGAGACTTGGAAGATAGATTTTACAGATTGTGTTGCAAGCCTACCAGCTTTGCAATAAGACACTAAGGTAAAAGTTTTGACACAATTTTGTATATCCCTTTCCACCCTTTATTTTGTCATTGTTGTCAAAGGGGGAGAGATACTTAGAAAATTGTCTATATATGATAAGGAAGGATACTCATAGGGGGAGTTCTATGGAGTATTATGAAGTGTTATAGATTATGTGTATATTTTGAGGAGATATAAGTATAGTATACTTATTTTATACTATGGCCACAATTTTGATACAAATTTTGAGATTTTGACTTGTACACTTAGCCAATTTTCTCATATGTTGCCACCAATGACAAAGGGGGAGATTGTTGGAAATTTGGCTGAGGTATGTACATAGATGTTGTTATTATGGAAACATATGTTCCCTATGAAGATCACATAAGCTGGAAAGTAAGTATGGAAGATCACAGACTAAAATTGTCTAAGTATGAAACAGTGTTTTTGACAGAGCACCCGATATAGTTTGTTTTGGTGATGTTCACTGGAGCATGATCAAAGTTTGTGCAGTTGAACATAGACTCTATGGTGTCTAAGGATACCCCATCTCAGTGTGCAAAAGAGTATGGATAGTACGAACAAAGTTATGACTATTTTACCGATGATAAAGTACAGCCAACAGAGTAGTTTTGAAGACAGAACTAGTAAATGAATTAAGGGATTATTTTGCTTGTCAAAATAATGAATTAATATTATAAAGATATGACATCCTAGATGTTTACTCTTGGATAAAGATATGCAAGCTGACAAGAGAAAGATATTATGTTTGTATCTTGTATAAATAAAGATGTACCAAACATACTTGAAATGTAACATGTAATATATGTAACTTGTGATAGCAACGAAAGTTGTTGATGTGAAGTTGTAAGTAGTACCATATTGTAATCAGTAAACATTTTTATTACTTGTTTGGGCAGTGAGCTCATCTGGTAATCAGGTTTTGTATCTACAACTCCTAATAGGGTTGAGGCTTCTAACAAGGCCTATAGTCCCTTAACCAGGATTGATACACTATATGATTGTAACAGGCTCCTAACAGGGTCAACATCCTTAACCAGATATCTTTTGATTAGTGGATCTTTGTGGGTACCATCCCCACCAGGGTTTTCCCTTGGCCAGGGTTTCCTTGAGAACATATCATGTGTTATGAGTTATTTACATTTACTATTATGTATGCTATTTAGTTTCTCATGCTTTAAAGTAATCTGTTATATCCATAAGTGGGCAAAAGTAAAAGTTTGTGAAATACTAATTCACCCCCCATCTTAGTATTTCCTATTTCTAACAGCCTTTCCCACCAGAAGGCACCCTAGACTACTAGAAGCTACCTCTACTAATGCTTTGTTGAGCACTTTGAGCTGGCTGAGCGGTCTGATTGCGCTTAAAGTGCTTGCCATTGCAGAAGTTCCTAGAATGAGAACCACCGCTCTGAGTAGAAGGAGGTGGAGGTGACCTAACCTGCTATTGATTTTGGTTACCTTTATAGAAGTTTGAAGACTTCTTGAAGTTTCCACCACCATGAGATTGATTCCCTTTGAATCCTAATCTTGAAGGTCCACCAGCTGAAGCATCTGATTGCCGACCATGGCCCAAGGCTAAGTTAGCCTCCTTAAGTGTAGCCTTAACGACCTCTTCCCTGAGGGTCTTAGGCTCAAAGAGTAAGACCTCCCCAATAATATGGGCATTTAGCCCCCTGACAAAGTGTTTTACCAATAAGGCTATGTCCTATCCAAATCTGGTGTACTGTTTGAGCTCAAAGAATTTGCGCTCATATTCACTCACTGTCATAGTCAGCTGTCTCAAATTATGAAACTCATCAGCCCTCTATTTCCTCCACTGATTAGATAAGAAATGTTCTCAAAATTGTTCCAAGAATAATTCCCATGTAACTGTGTCCATCTGAAGACCCAGCTTCTCTTCCTCAATTTTCCACCATACTGCTGCAAAATCTATGAGCTATGTCACAACATATCTAGCTCTGGTGTTGCTGCTAAATGGGTGCATGGTGAAACTTCACTCCAAGGCTATCAACCATCTCTAAGCCTCAAGACCTGTACCCTTCCCATCAAAAGGAATAGGCCATCCCCTCATAAGATCCTGCATATGGTTTGCTGCTACCACTGAAGGATCCACAGTAAATTTCCTCTTTAGAGGACTCCTGGATCTTTCCCTCTCTCTCTCTCCTTCATTCTTCTAGGAATGATGTGAACCTTGCTGATCTAATCTATCCTGATAAGGACCGAGATGAGCAAGGATTGCCCGAAGGAGCTGTCTAGTATCTTGCCCATCGGATTCTCCCTAATGCTCATCTCCCTGTTCATCTCTCGAATGCTAGCGGTTACTGACTTGCTCAACATTGGTGGAGGGGCTAGGTTGCCTTCCCCTTCCACATCTTCCAGACCTACCTCTCGGCCTCTGGCTGCTCTAGTTTCAGGCATGATTCTTGCAACGTAAAGAAACCAACAAAAAATCACAACATAGATCAAAACATAAACCAAGACAAGATGATCACAAAGCAATAGTCTGAACATAGATATGTTAAATGTCTAAATTTTGTTTCAAGTTTAAAATACACACAAAAAACCTAATGAGTGTACATTATCAGAGTTCCCAGTGTAGAAACCTAGCTCTGATACCAAATGTAATGCCCCACTAGGGAACCCAAAAGAAACTAACCTAGAACATGATACTAAGTTTAGGTGAATAATTTTTTTTTCTAAAGTTTACAATTAAGATATACAATCACATGAATGCATTAACCATTATCTCACATAACACACATCACATACATAGGTTACAAAACTAATGGGTCCCATGATGTAGTATTACTTTCTAACATAACTCATTAAGTAACATCAACAAAAGATTCCATAAATTAAATACATCAATTACATCAAAATGATTACATCTCATGAATAATCATAAATCCTAATAAACATACATCCACTCCACATGTTGCAGGGTATGCAGTAATCACCCTAACAACTAAATTACAATATCCAGATTAGGTATCACATGCGATACTCTAATACAAGATTTACAATAAAGAATACATAAATAAAGAACATCAAAGATGAAGTAACAGAAGGAATCCAACTTTAAGACACCAACAAGCACCAGTGCCAGGACGTCGAATCTCAAATGGTAAAGAATCACTACCACCCATTCATGTAGAACCACAAAGGTCTACCCCACCATGCTAAGGAGATAACATCGAACCCCAAACAGATAATCAAGTCAAATCAGGAAATACCACTAGGAAAGGAATCCTGATAGCTTACTAACTCAAGGTCAACAAGTATAGTAAAAGGTATAACTCACTATTCTAGAGGCAACTGACACATGTAGGATAACTAGACTATGTGTAGGAAGGTGTCATCATGTACGTCTAACCCTTGAGTCTCATCCTGATAATCACTCTGGATCCTGGCACTCAAGTGACCATACACGGAATCAATGACTTCTCGTACTAACGAAGCCACTAACTATGCCAGAACACACACCTCAATAGGTGGAAAGCATCATCTTATCCTCATCTCAGTATGTACTAGCACTCAAGCATGGGAGAGGAAACTATCTTATTAGGTTCATTTTAATATCTCTCAATGTTATATTAGGTTTTCACTTGTTTAGAATAACTTACAATAAGTGATCTTGGCAGCCACTTGTGGGCCCCGATGCTTATTGCAAGCCACCTCCTACCACATAACTAGGTAAACTACCCTAGGCTCATAGATCTCTCCTAGATCAAAACTCAGATAAAATAGATAGTCACACATCCAGAATCATCACAGGAACCAGGATTGACTACATAAACATAATCACTGAATCACATAGTACAACTCGAGCCTATAAGGTCAACTGGAAAATAAACAATACACACTCACGCAAAACATACAAAACAACATGAACATGAACGACAATTCCCAAGCCTTTGTCTTTCCTAGGTCATCTAGTTCCCATAATACTGATAAACCCAACAAGTAGGAAAGATAGAATCATATTAAATAAAACAACCAATTTCAGTAGAAGAAGATACATAAGTAGACATAAGATCATTCACACATTCAATGATCAATAAAAGTCCAATTTAAACCACATAATTACAACTCATATTACTCTTCATACTTAGGCTAATTTTAATGAATGACCTAAATAAAATCAATCAATCTAACCCTATTCTATTGATCAAATAGATTTATTAACGTTTACTAACATGCTTAGTATACAGAATTCACTCAACTAATAAAACAAAGCGATAATTAAGTATAAACCATAGTCCCAATAAAACCATCTACACACAAAAACTATATTGAATAAAAATTATCACTATAAAATCCACCAATGTTAATTTTAGCCCACAACAATAATTATTATCATAAATAATAATTACCAAAATAATCTAACTATAATTTAATAACAACTATTAATAAAAATTATTCCCACTAATAATAATTATCAATTAAAGTAATTATTAAACTAAAACACATTAATAAAATTATTATTATAAAATAATAATTAACAATAAAATAATATAAAACTATTAATAAAGATTAAATTTTATTAAAAATTATTAATAATAACAAATTTAATTATGAAATTAAAAATCATTATCGAAAATGTTTTTTATTAATTAACAAATTTAATAAACAACAAAAAAAATGAAATCAAAAAGTATATCGTGTGGGGCCCACTGTGGGAATCCACGCCCACGGTGGCTCGTAGGGCTGCACGACACCCACAGTGTCGCCGGTAGAGCCCTGCTCTGTCGACAGTACTGTGGTACCGCCGGCAGGCCTCGGCTACCGAGAAGTGGGTACGAGGTTGGGACCCGTGTCCTCCCTTCCAAATTTTTTATATATATATAATTTAAAAAACTGAAAACATCATTTCAATATATTTTTTTTAATATATATTTTTAAAATTTGTTTTAGATTTCCTATAACTTTTAAAGCCAAAAGCTAAAACAAATATATACATAATAAATTTAAAGAAAAGAAATCTTGTATAATAAAGCAAAAGACAAAATTAATTTTTTTTTTAAAACAAAAGATAATTTCCAAAAATGGAAAAGTACTGTCCCAAAATTTTATTTCCAGAAATGGAAATCTAGTAAATCACACTTTTTTTGTAGCATAATTTTTTTTTTTTAACTAGTCTTTTCCTTTTAACATTTTTTGAATAGACACTCAACCAATTAAAAACAAGAAAGCTAATTGTTTTGTCTTTTACCAGTATTATTTTTTACTATATATTTTTGACATAGAGGGACTTTTACACAGAATGGTATTTTTTCATCCAAAATGGATTTTTGAAGACAACCCATTAATTTAATTCATTCATACTATAGAACTAACTATAGAGATTTTAATTTTTTGTTTTCTAGGTGCCCTAGGATGAATTTTTCCCCAAAATTTTAGCAGCATAACACTACTATGCCAAGTCACAAAATAAAATAAAATACATAATTCAAAAGGTTTCCTAATACCCATAATGAAGCATAATTGAAAAACAGATTTGCATCCTCAAATCAAATCAAGCACATCTAAATAATGAAAATTTTATAAATGAAATTACAGGAAGATTAAATCAAACCCTACCTCAATCCAATGCTAGATACTGAGATAGAATGCCTGTGAGATGAATACAATCCCAGAACTGTCAACAGAAAAGCTCAACCTGCAGGCTCTGAGTCATACTACAAGAAATTCCCAAATCCAAAGGAAGCAATCTTCACCCAGAAATCATGCACAATCTCCAAAAAACTCAAGAACACAAAGAAAGCATAAAACTTCCAAAAGCTCTCTCCAAAATTGCTCTCACAAAAACTGATTAACCAATAATGAATGTCAAATCCCCCTATTAGGGATTCAAGTCCAACAATCAAGCAAACCCTAGATGACTCACACATAGAAATTCTAATCCAACTCTCTCTCTTTTGTTTAGAGAAAATACCAATTAATAAAATAAAATAAATTTAATTTTGCACAACACAACTTAGTCTCCTAAAGACAAGTTGTCACTTTTCCCAAACCAATCACTTTCATAGTAAATAAAGCACATGTTAATAATAAAAGCTATTATTAAATAATTTAAAATTCCTAACATCATTAAATCATGCGATAAATATTAATTTAATAACTATAGGACAATTTCAAATAAATTTCACAAAATTAATTAATTAATATCAAATATCCTAATATTTGATTTTTAATTAATTAACGATCATAAAATAACATAGGAAATAAACTTAATATTATTTTCCAATATAATATTAAATTTATAACTATAGAAAATCACACATACAAACATCAATAAAACATGACCATCAAATAAACATACCAACACAGAGATGGAATCCACGAACTTTGTCACCTGACAAATTCGGGTAAGGTGGTCAATGGATACTTATCCAATAATTAAGATAATTGGGCTTAGATCTAGAGTTTTTGGGTCCATCTGTTACCTTCCCTCTTTACCATTGAGACGAGTATATTTTTGGGCACGCTCACTCTTGCCAATTCAGGGAAGACAATACCCTGTACCTGCAAACCTATCATCACAAATCAAATCATGTACATACAACATATAAGAAAATATGGTAGGGTACGATTAGTTGTGTGGATCTTGACAAAGTGAGTAACTACGCCTCCATCCTCTACCATACAGACACATAAAATAGATACATACATATGAATACAATACACATGCTGGTATGGGGTAAGTACATCATAATCCAACTAAAATATGAAACATCTCAACATAATATATCAATATCCAAATATGGCATCATCAAAACATAATCTAGATCATCAATAGTCACTAAAATAATAAAATATGCACACAACAATGTGGCCTAAAAGAGTATGGCATCTGAAAAACTGAAAGCAAAATATGGAGGTACTACATACACCATCTTTTCTTCTACACAATCTTGTTCCATAATGCATTGAGGTTTTTGACTTTCCATTATTGAGCTCTGGGGGAATTGTAGTTTTGCAAATTCAAAATTTGTTTGAGAGTAGCAATGGGAGGTGACCTTCAACGGCATGAACCGGTGGATCATAGGGTTTTTCTAAATGATGTGTCCACTTGTGAAATGTTTAGAAGGAGAGGATGGCTGGATTATTGTTTAAGCCTTAAAGGGTTTAATGAAGAAGTCACTCTGCAATTTTTATCTACCTCGAAGGATGGGTTTGCAGAAGTCGAAGGCTTGAAGATTGAATTTACAGAAGATGTAGTAGCTGAAGTGACTGGTTTACCACAAGAAGGTGAACAATGGGTGAAAGATTTTGACCTGCGCTTGGCAAGAGCATAGTTCACTTTTCACGGTGATCCTCAGTTAGATATTGACAGGAAGCAAGGAACTTGGTGATTATCTTTGCCTCTAGAGTTCATTCAGCCAGCCACATTTTTTATTTAGTACTTCACCTACGAGGGACACTACAAGTATTTACATTCTTTGCATTTCAAAATTCTCAGTCATCTTTGGCACGACAACAGACTGGTAAATCTTCCCATCTTCCTATTTAACATTGTGAAAAAGAAAGCTTTATTAGTCCAGTCAAGAAGCAACCAGTCTATTTCACATCATTTCTTAATAAAATTAATTGTAGAAAGGGAATTGAATAGACAAAAGGTTGGGACATGGGAAGATTTTTTTCAAATGAACGAGGTTGAAACTAGAGTAGTCGGCCCTAGAGGTCATGGTGTTGGTCGGAGAGAGAAAACATCCTCTGGGGTTCGTAAAATTGTTCAAAGAATTGAGAATGATCCTGAAGCCTCTCCTTCCATTTATAGGTCACCTAGAAAAATAACTTTCAGTGCTAGAGCCTCTACTTCTCAGAGGAAGAAAAACAAAAGTACAAAAGCTCCCAATATTCATAAATATCCATCGTCCGTAAGGACCAGGTCTACATCTAGGAAAGATAAGGGTAAAACAACAGAGCCAGAAGAGGAGATATTAGAACCTCAGCCTAGTGATAATATTGATAATGTGGAAGAAACCCTACATTCCCATAGGGAGGAGAATTCTGAAAACCCTCCTGAAGCAGTTGCAGAGGAGGTAGTCACTAAAAGAAAGAAATGAAAGAGTCCTCTGAGCTCATCCATGCCCCCTATGAGGAGAAGTAGAAGGCTTTCTGAGAAAGATGTTGAAGCTTCTATTCCTATTATTAACCTTGAGTCTTTTGAATCTGTAGAGAATGAATCTATAGAAAATGAGTCTTTGGAAAATTCCTCTTCTGAGGAATTGTTTTATCAAATTGCAGCCAGTGACACTATATTGAGAGAGCAGAGTCCAGAAATAGAGGTTAATCCTTGAGTTAACTACATACTGATTGATAGTGACAAGGAATCTGAGGACATAGAGGAATTTGTAGATAATTCTATCAGGCTGGATCTTAGTATGAATTCAGAAGAAACCCCTGAGTTTGGGACCGAAATTGTTGAAGAAGTACCCCAGCAAAGCAGTCAGGATAGGTTAGAAACGTTGGCAAAGGTAGCAGCTGATGTTAGTGAGGAAAGTAATGTAATAAAGACAATTGTTTTATGGAAGGGGAAGTCCTCTGCATTAAAGAAAACAATTAAAACTCCTCACTTTCCATCTGGATGGGTGGATATACTCAGTAAGGAACCTTTACCCCCTCCAGATTTGTCTACACCCCTTGCCGCAAGGATAAACTTATACCAACTGTTGCTATGGGAAAAGACACAATGGAAATTAGAAAAGGAAAAATTGAAGGGAGTCATTAGTGAGCAGGATACTCAATTGGAGTAGAAATAAGATGAGATTGAGATATTGAAATAGAGGATTGATCAGATTACATGATTAGTTCTGGAGCTAATGGAATGCAGATCACCATCTTCGATGTATGCATTATTCCTTAAAGAGCAACTTGTTAATTTCAAATTAACAAGAATTGTAGAAGGCCTCAATCCTTCCATATCAACTCCCCATGAATTTTACTATGCCTTTCAGTCTGCTCCAATGACTCTGAAAAATGTATTGTGTGAATTTTACTTACATAACGTAGCAGTTCCTGATGACACAGAGTGGAATTCACTCCTCTATGTAGGGGATGTATAGTTAAGAGCAGTTATGCCTTGGATGTAGAATGAGATGAGTAGGGAACATCAAGCTGTGCCATACAAAGACAAAGAAATTTCAGCTCCTTTGATAATGAGGCCTAAAGTTCAGCACTCTAGGTGGACATATTTTGATTGGCTTTCTATCACAGCAAACACTAGTGGAGCCAATAAGATCTATGCAGTGTGAGAACAAGCTTTTGTAGACTGGGACCAACATTCCTCATGAGATTTTGCCACAACAATCAGTGCCTCCAAGCAGAGGTAGATAAGGATGTCACATGATCTAAAGTCAAGGGAACCTCACTCACCATAGAATCTAACTCTTGCTACAAGAAGAGTTCCATGGTACATTATGTTGGGAATTACACTCCTTAACCATTGGTTTCCATTAAGGTTTCAGTATCCACTCTTCCTATAGCCATTGCCAGGGATGAATGATAGTGCAATAGATTATGACACGGCCACTGAAGTCCAGCGATGGGAAAGACTCAAAGAAACTCATGGATACTTTGATTATGTTCATGATGAATTTGGGCAGAGAACACCTAGTGATTTGAGGGTCCGTGCCAAGATTCATAACTTCATGATTGCTAGGGACCAGCAATAGTTCAGTTGGGGGGAATGATGCGCTTCTAAAATAGCCATCTTTCTCAGTGCTTTTTATCCTCTTTCTAGAACAAATTGATTGCACATAGACATGAATTTATGGTTTTAAGCATATGAACTTATGGTTTCTATGTATATGTTATATATGTGTGTGAACATAAGATGGAAATGTGGTTACTTGTAAAGACATAATATCTGCTTCAATTCATGGACATGAATGGTGAATATAATAGCTATACATGTTAATGGATGTTTCCTTGCCTAAGCTATGTTTTGGGTAGTTACCTCCTGTAGCCATAGGATTTGTAAGAGTGATAATTAAGACTTACACCTTTTCCTAATATTGATGATATGGATATATATGTATATGGTTGGATGTGTGCGCATTGATTGTTTTACAAGAGTTGGCTATGGATATTCAAAGACCAACATACTGGTGCGAGAGTCATCAAATCCAATCGCAGATTGTAGAATCTTCACAAGCAAGTCAATACTTTCTGTTGCATGCAATGCACAAATTTAGTGTGCGCTATATTCCAGGATTATTCATGGTCAATAATGTTTCTGTTGTGAAAATTTATGAGTTGTAACTGATCCTCATTTATGAAGTGATCATAGATTTAGGAGATAGTTGTAGCTTCCTTTTAAATAATTGACTGTTGTGACTCTTTTGGAGTTAGTCAAACAAACTAGTTTTTAATAGAACTCTTGCATACTATTTCAATCAAGTGTAATTATTTTATGGATGAATAGAATGTTCAGTTCAAGTTTGCATCTTTCATCTTGATTGCACTTCTCATTCACTCATTCAAGGGGGCCCACTTGATGAGTGAATTGTTCTGTTAGTGTAGAGTTCATTTTCCTATTCATTTATATGTATTAGAACTCTGCTATTCCTGCAGCTACTGATATCAAAATTAGTAGCCTGTTCCTACAGCATAGTCAGTTGGAGTAGTTCCTAACTGCAATTTCCTGCTTTGATTAGAATACATTTTCTTACCAGTTTTAGTATAGTTTTCCTAAAGCATAAGCATTTGAATTCCTTAGATAGACTTAGAAAGAGAAGGTTTGAAGAATATACTTTGCAAATGCCATTCCAAGTTTATGTCCCTGGTCAATAATTAAATGAGACCAAATAATGCATTTAGGAATCATTTGGGGTGTCCAATCCTAAAATAGGCAGTCCATTGCTCTAGGTTTCTGATACTATTGTTTGGCCAAGCATTTTTGGCATCATTATCGAGGATGGTGTTAATTCAAACTTATCCTTGTAGTTGCATTCTTGGTTTTAATCTATTATTTAAGTAAGGATTTTATGCATAGAAGGAGAGATCACCTTGGGAGATTTCTTCCCCATAACTACCAAGGAGAACCATTTGATTTATTTAATCCTCAATTTGAAGAACCTCAAAGTGAGAACGATGAAGAAGAACCCTTTGAAAACCTATTTTCTGATGCTCATGAAGACATATCCTCTTCATCATCTGAGGAATCACTGCATTTGAATGACCTATTTTCTGAACCTGAATACCAAGATAACCCACTTGCTTTTATTATATTTCAGCCACCACCACCAGGTCCTCCTCCTAGAATGGTTGCTCAGGCTCCCTTTCCTTTTCCTATACCTCAATAGAAAGGTAACCAAAATTTGAAGAATATACCTACTACTGTGCTTCCCAAATTTTATGGCCTCCTTACAGAAGACCCTGTGACCTTTCTCTTTGAATTTGATATTCTTTGTTGAAGTTATGACTAAACCACTGATGCCCACAAGCTGAAGTTATTTCCATCAACTCTAAAAGAAGCTACTTTGAGATGGTTTATGGGGTTAGGTGCTAATGCTATAGCAGATTGGAATGCCATGTGCACTATGTTTCTTTTGAAGTACAATGAGTACTGTAGAGGTCAAGATTTGAAAGGTGATGACATTTTTAAAATGTCTCAGAAGGAGGATGAAACCTTGGAGGATTATGTATCCAGATTAATTTTCAACCTGCAGTGTAATACACAACACCAGCTAAATGAGGCATCTCAGAAACACCTCTTCCTAAAGGGTGTGAATGATGGAAGTATCGAGGCTCTAGACCTAATGGGAGGATGAGATATCACACAAAAAGGTTGGGTTGACATAAAGAACATATGTCAAAATTATTCAAGGGCCACTTTGAAGAAGGGTAGGGGACTTAGAGACCTACCGCATAAGTCCAATGGTGGTTCAAGAGTATCCAAAATGGAGCTGTCTAATTTTCTATTTGACTTCAAGAAAGACATCATTAATGATGTCGCCACTTAGTTGGATAGTATGCAAGTGAGGAGAAAGAAGGAAGAGTTAGATGCTATGCTTGCTAAATTTTGTTGTCATTGCAGAGAAAAGAAGAGAAATTTTAAATGTAAGATAGTTTCATCTGTGGACATCAACCCAATGTCCACCGAGTTCAAAGCCATAGATGAGGAGAATGGAGAATTTTTCTATATTGCTCAAAGGTGTCCATGGGCTCAGAGACAAGGTATGCCTCTGAACCCACTGAATAATTTTGGTTACAATAATAATAGCTATTGGCCAAACCAAAACCCCCAAAATTCTACTCCTCAGGGTTAGAATTGGAATCACAACTGGTCCAATCAATGACCTTACTATAACCAAGCCTATCTACAACAACCACCATTTTAATCCATACCAACAATAGTATAACTCCTATCAGCTGCCACAGCAGAATAGCCAATGGCCACCTCATGGTAACTAGCAACCACAACCTTAGTGGGGACCCAATCAGCCTAATCAGCAACAAGCAAATAATGCCCCCACCTCAGTAGCAAGCTATTGTGCTGCCACCTCCTATAGAAAATAGAAACCCTCAAAAGCTAACTCAACTTCCTACTCAACCAACTCCAAATCCTAATAATAAGAAACAAGCTTATTCCTTGCATGTAAATGATATGCATCTTAGATCGGGAACTACACTACCTGCACCTAAGGAGCCAATAATAACCAAAGTTGCTAATACTGAGGACATACCTATGAACTAGCCTATTGACATTTCACCTATTGTTCAAACTGCACCAGTGCCTAAGAAACCTCCTTATCCACAAAGATTGTCTTAGGCAGTTCCTCCAAAAGAAAATCCTATAGCCACTGATTTGATTGATCAGCTCAAGAAAATGACAGTACAGATTCCCTTGTTGGATGCCCTTAAAGAAATTCTAGTCTATACCAAAGCAATTAAAGAAGTCTATATCAAACAACCTGGAAGGAAAAAGAAAGACCCCGATACTATCCATGTCTTAGGCTAGCTCTCTGATCTCATGCTAAGAAAAGTTGTCATGCCTAAGTATTTAGATCCAGGAATTCCAATGGTAACCATTTACATTAATGGTACCCAAATTCAGAATGTTCTAATTGACTTGGGAGCATCAATCAATGTCGACTAGGGAAGTTCTGCTAAAAATTAGTATCATTGGTTTGTAGGACACACCAACAATATTGCAGTTAGCTGATAATTCCATAGTCAAGCTTGATGGTATGGTTGAGGATATTGTTGTTACTTTGGATTCCTTAGATTACCCTTCAGATTTCATAGTCTTGTCACCCAAAGCCACCCTAGGAGGATATCCATTAATCTTAGGATGACCTTGGTTAGCCACGGTTGATGCTTGCATTGCATGTCATTCAGGAAAGATGACCATATCAAATGGAATAAATACCAAGAAGTTAACTCTGTATTCTCTAGCAAAACCCCAAAGTGAACTTGATCAAGTTGTTTGGCCAGACTTAGGAGATGCTACCCTTGAAGTAAACTCTGTGCAAAAACTCATGGTCATTGAGAGAAATCCATTCATGGTATCACAAGAAGAAGATGATATACTAGCAGCAATCCTTACCAACCAATATGGTTCTGAGGAGTCATCTTGTGATGATCCAAATTGTTCCCTTCAAACAGTAATGCCCAAGCAAACCACATCTCATCTTCCTGCAACACCTAATTATCTTCATACCTTGCTACCCCATGAGATAAAGTCTCCATCCATAGAAAAGTCCATATGTTAGAAAAAGTTAAGAGAGTTAAAATTATTTCAGGAAAGGAGCTGAATGTTAATAAAAACCTCACTGAATCTCAGACGTCTAGTCTTCTCAAGCTTTTACAAGATAGTTAGCAAGCCTTTGCATGGGATTACATTGATATGAAAGGGCTAGATCCCAAAATCCATACTCAAAAAATATATATAAGCCCAGAATACAAGCCAGTAAGGAAAGCTCAAAGAAGAATTAACCCTGCTTTAAGAGACATAGTTAAGACCAAGTTGCAGAAGCTTCTTAGTGCAAGTTTCATTTATCCTATATCTGACAGTTAGTGGGTTTCTCCACTTGTAATTGTTCCAAAGAAAGGGGGAAAGTGGAGAGTCTATGTTGACTACAGAGAACTTAACAAAGCCACTAAGAAGGATCACTTTCCACTACCTTTCATTGACCAAGTGCTTGATAATCTTGTGGGTAAAAAGTACTTTTCATTTCTAGATGGCTTCAGTGGGTATAATTAGATAAAAATATCACCAAAAGACCAGGGCAAGACAACATTTACCTACCCTTGGGGAACCTTTTCTTATTCAGTCTTGCCATTTGGATTGTGTAATGCCCCTGCTACTTTCCAGAGAGCAGTGCTGGGTATTTTCTCTAACATTGCTGCTGATTGTGTTGAAATTTATATGGATTACTTTACAACTCATGGGACCACATTTGAAGAAGCACAAGATAACTTGGAAAAGGTCCTTAAGAGATGTCAAGATTATAATCTCTCTCTTAATAGTGAGAAGTGCTATATGATGATGGAGGAGGGAGTAGTCTTGGGACACTACCTTTCATCTTTTGGAATTCAGGTTGACCCTGCAAAAATTGCAATTATAAACACACTTCCCACACTGGTTAAGTAGAATGATGTCAGGATTTTCCTTGGCCATGCTGGTTACTATAGAAGGTTCATAAAAGACTTTAGCCAACTTGCAACACCATTATATAACTTGTTGAAGAAAGAAGCTGAATTTTCATGGACAGAGGAATGTGAAGCATCATTCCAGAAGTTGAAAGATGTTCTAACAACAACACCTTTTCTTAGAGGACATGATTGGAAGCTTCCATTCCATATCCACACAGATGCATTTGACTATGCTATTGGAGTAGTTCTAGGATAGATTTTAAGAGTTGTTAGTAGTTTTTTATGCACTAAACAAATTTAGGCACTACATCACAAGCTATGAAGTATTTTTTTATACTAATCATTTAGCTATCAAGTACTTAATGAATAAACCTACCATTAGTGGTAGATTAGCATGCTGGTTACTCCTCATGCAGGAATTTGATGTCAAGATAATAGACAAAATAGGAAAGGCTAATGTAGTGGCCGATTTCTTGTCACGACTGCAAGTGCTAGATGATCCTGCAGCAATTGATGATAGCTTTCCTGATGAGCACTTGTTTTCTATTGATTCTTTTAATCCATGGTATGCAGACTTAGCCAACTACCTTGCTACAAGGAGAATGCCACCTCACTTCTCTCCTAAATAGCATCGTCTATTAGTTGAGAAGAGTTTTAACTTCTCTTGGATATCAGGCTTCATGTTTTATACAGGACCAGACCAGGTCACAAGGTGATGTGTTCGAGAGGATGAAACTTATGACATCCTTTGAGCATGCCATGATGAGCCATGCAGAGGACATTTTTTAGCAAATAGGATAGCCTACAAAATTTTGACAACCGAATACTATTGGCCTACTTTGCATAAGGATGCAGCAAAACATACTCAACACTGTGATAGGTGCCAATGTATGGGACATCTCACAAAGTCTGATGAAATGCCCCTACAGCCGCAGGTAGTTGTCACACCCTTTGACAAGTGGGGTATTGACTTCATTGGACCCATTGAGCCCTCTTCTCATGGGAAGTCTTACATCTTAGTATGTACCGATTATGTGACAAAATGGGTTGAAGCCAAAGCTATGAGACATGCCAGAGATCACAAAGTTGCTGAGTTTCTTTATGAATGCATATTCACCAGATTTGGAGTACCAAGGGAAATTGTCATAGATCAAGGGGCATAGTTCACCTCTAACCTTATCACAGAGTTGATGCAAGAATACATGGTGCATCATGGAAAATCTTCACCCTATCATCCTCAGGCCAATGGCCAGGCTGAAATCACAAACTGGGAGATAAAATCCATCCTCACTAAAATAGTGGCTATGCATAAAAAGGATTGGGCTACCTGCCTTTCTGAAGCCATATGGGCTTACCAAACCACATGGAAAACCACCATAGGGTTTACTCCTTTTGAGTTGGTATATGGAAAATCAGCCTCCATGCTGATTGAGTTCCAACATAAAACACTTCGCACCACCTTAGATCTGGATATAGATATCACCAAAGCACAAGAAGATAGGTTACTACAATTAAATGGATTGGATGAATATAGAAAGCCTGCTCTCCACAATATAGAGTTGATACAACAACAAAGAAAAAAATGGCATGATAATTTCATTCGTGATAAGAAATTTTATGTAGGAGATTGGGCACTATTATATGATTCAAGATACTAGCACACACCTGAGAAATTTCATACCAGATGGCTTGGGCCTTATGAGATCATATCAGTATTTGACAATGGAGTAGTACAAATTTCAACCATTGATCCTGTTAAATTCAATTTACTTGTCAACGGGCATCGCTTGAAACTTTACCACAAAGCTATTAGCCGTGATGAGTTCCTAAAGCAATTCTAGAGCACAACTGAAGCAAGCGATCATGTAGCCAAAGAATCTAGGTCTTCCACCTAGGATTTTGCTGATTCTTGATTCCATTCAAGAATACCATAATAAATATTTCAAATTTCATGGAATAATTTCTCCATAATAATTTTTCATCTCACCTTCTCTCTTTTCCACCCATTCACCCCATCCCATCACTTCAAATATGCAGGTGCAGTTTTTTTTTGAACAACTCTTCCTACAGTGCCTCCAAGTTTGTGCCACATATAATCGTACATATATTATTTTTATTCATTAATTTTTAGGATTTTGTGTCATTTTAATTTTCCACTCTTGCTTAACCTGGCCTAGTGGGACCCATGCCATTACTTAGTTGGGGGGGAAACTATTCTATTTTAAAATTTTCAAATTAGCATGTAAAATTAAACTTGTTGTCTTTGAATTGTGTTTGCGACATGACTTGATGATCTATCCTTTTGTGATTGCATCATTACATTTGAAGTGAATTAAAGATATTAAAGTCTGATCTTGATTTCTAATGATATGCCATGATGTGTTTGGGGTGGCAGCCTTGGCACGCGTGACCTATTATGAGATGTTATGTAAAACTTATATCATTTGATTTTGTGCAAAAATCTTTAATTATATGAATCAAGTTGCAATTTTTATGCCATCTTTTCTTCTGCAACATCTTGTTCTGTAATGCATTGAGGTCTGTGACTTGCTATTATTGAGCTCTGTGGGAATTGTAGTTCTATAAATTTAAAATTTGTTTGAGAGTAGCAATGGGAGGTGACCTTCAACAACATGAACTAGTGGATCATAGGGTTTTTCTAAATGATGCGTCCACTTGTGAAATGTTTAGAAGGAGAGGATGGCTGGATTATTGTTTAAGCTTTAAAGGATTTAATGAGGAAGTCACTCTAAAATTTTTATCTACCTTGATGGATAGGTTTGCAGAAGTCAAAAGCTTGAAGATTGAATTCACAGAAGATTTAGTAGCTGAAGTGTCTGGTTTACCACAAGAAGGTGAACAATGGGTGAAAGATTTTGACCTACGCTCGGTGAGAGCACAGTTCACTTTGCACGGTGATCCTCAGTTAGATATCGACAGGAAGCAAGGAACTTGGCGATTATCTTTGCCTCTGGAGTTCATTCAGCCAGCCACATTTGTTATTCAATACTTCACCTGTGAGGGATGCTACAAGTATTGGCATGCTTTGCATTTCAAAATTCTCAGTCATCTTCGGCATGACAACAGACTGGTAAATCTTCCCAGCTTTCTATTTAACATTGTGAAAAAGAAAGCTTTATTAGTCCAGTCAGGAAGCAACCAGTCTATTTCACATCATTTCTTAATAAAATTAATTGTAGAAAGGGAATTGAATAGACAAAATGTTGGGACATGGGAATAATTTTTGCAAATGAATGCATTTGAACCTAGAGTAGTCAGCCCTAGAGGTCATGGTGTTGGTCAGAGAGAGAAAACATCCTTTGGGGTTCATAAAATTGTTCAAAGAATTGAGAATGATCCTAAAGCCTCTCCTTCCATTTCTAGGTCACCTAGAAAAAGAACTTTTAGTGCTGGAATCTCTACTTTTGAGAGGAAGAAAAAAAAAAGTATGAAAGCTCCCAATATTCCTGAATCTTCACCATCTGTAAGGACCAGGTCTACATCTAGGAAAGATAAGGGTAAAACAATGGAGTGAGAAGAGGACATATTAGAACCTCAGCCTAGTGATAATATTGATAATGTGGAAGAAATCGTACATTCCCCTAGGGAGGTGAATTCTGAAAACCCTCCTGAAGTAGTTGCGAAGGAGGTAGTCACTAAAAGAAAGAAATAGAAGAGTCCTCCGAGCTCATCCATGACCCCTATAAGGAGAAGTAGAAGGCTTTCTGAGAAAGATGCTGAAGCTTCTGTTCCTATTATTAACCTTGAGTCTTCTAAATCCATAGAGCATGAATCTGTAGAAAATGAGTCTTTGGAAAATTCCTCTTCTGAGGAATTGTTTTATCAAACTATAGCTAGTGACACTATATTGAGAGAGCAGAGTCCAAAAATAGAGGTTAATCCTAGAGTTAACTACATACTGATTGATAGTGACAAGGACTCTAAGGACACAGAGGAATTTGTAGATAATTCTATCAGGCTAGATGTTAGTATGAATTTAGAAGAAACCCTTGAGTTTGGGACTGAAATTGTTGAAGAATTACTCCAACAAAGCAGTCAAGATAGGTTAGAAACACTGGATAAGGTAGCAGCTGATGTTACTGGGGAAAGAAATGTAATAAAGACAATTTTTTTATGGAAGGGAAAGTCCTCTACACCAAAGAAAATAATTAAAACTCCTCACTTTCCATCTGGATGGGTGGATATACTCAATCAGGAACCTTTACCCCTACTAGATTTGTCTACACCCCTTGCTGCAGGGATAAACATATACCAATAGTTGCTATGGGAAAAGACACAATGGAAATTAGAAAAGGAAAAATTGAAGCGAGTCATTAGTGAGCGGGATTCTCAGTTGGAGTAGAAATCAGATGAGATTGAGATATTGAAACAGAGGATTGATTAGATTACGGGACTAATTCCAAAGCTAATAGAATGCAGATCACCACCTCCGATGTATGCATTATTCCTTAAAGAGAAACTTGTTAATTTAAATTTAACAAGAATTGTAGAAGGCCTCAATCCTTCCATATCAACTCCTCATGAATTTTACTATGCCTTTCAGTCTACTCCAATGACTCTGAAAAACTTATTGTGTGAATTGTAGTTACATAACCTAGCAGTTCCTGATGACACAGAGTGGAATTCACTCCTCTATGTAGGGGATGTACTGTTAAGAGCAGTTATGTCTTGGATGTAGAATGAGATGAGTAGGGAACATCAGGCTATGCCATACAAAGAAAAAGAAATTTCAGCTCCTTTGATGATGAGGCTTGAAGTTCAGCACTCCAGGCAAACATATTTTAACTGGCTTTCTATCACAGCAAACACTAGTGGAGCCAATAAGATCTATCTAGTGGGAGAACAAGCTTTTGTAGACTGGGACTAGTATTCCTCATGAGATGTTGCCATAGCAATCAGTGCCTCCAGGAAGAGGTGGATAAGGATGTCACATGATCTAAAGTCAAGGGAACCTCACTCACCATAGAATCTAATCCTTGCTAGAAGAAGAGTTCCATGGTACATTATGTTGGGAAGGACACTCCTTAACTGTTGGTTTCCATTAAGGTTTCAATCTCCACTCTTGCTACAACCATTGCTAGTGATGAATGATAGTGAAATAGATTATGACATGGCCACTGAAGTCCAGCAATGGGAAAGACTCAAAGAAACTCATGGATACTTTGACTATGTTCATGATGAGTTTGGGTAGAGAACAACTAGTGATTTGAGGGTCTGTGCTAGGATTCAGAACTTCATGATTGCTAGGGACCAGCAATAGTTTAGTTGGGGGGAATGATGGGCTTCTAAAATAGCCATCTTTCTCAGTGCTTTTTATCCTCTTTCTAGAACAAATTGATTGCACATAGACATGAATTTATGGTTTTAAGCATATGAACTTATGGTTTCTATGTATATGTTATATATGTGTGTGAACATAAAATGGAAATGTGGATACTTATAAAGACATAATATCTTCTTAAATTCATGGATAGGAATGGTGAATATAATAGCTATACATGTTAATGGATGTTTCCTTGCCTAAGCTATGTTTTGGGTTGTTACCTCCTGTAGTCGTAGGATGTGTAAGAGTGATAATTAAGACTTACACCTTTTCCTAATATTGATGATGTGGATATATATGTATATGGTTGGATGTGTGTGCATTGATTTTTTTGCAAGAGTTGATTGTGGATATTCAAAGACCAACATACTGGCGCGAGAGTCATCAAAGCCAACCGTAGATTGCAGAATCTTTGCAAGCAAGTCAATACTTTCTATTGCATGTAATGCATAGATTTAGTGTGCGCTATATTCAGGGATTATTCATGGTCAATAATGTTTCTTTTGTGAAACTTTATGAGTTGTAATAGATCCTCATTTATGAAGTGATCATAGATTTAAGAGATAGTTGTAGCTTCCTTTTAAATAATCAGCTGTTGTGACTCTTTTGGAGTTAGTTGAACAAACTAGTTTTTAATGGAAATCTTGCATACTGTTTCAATCAAGTGTAATCATTTTATGGATGAATAGAATGTTTAGTTCAAGTTTGCATCTTTCATCTTGATTATAATTCTCATTCATTCATTCAAGGGGGCCCACTTGATGAGTGAATTGTTCTGTTAGTGTAGAGTTCATTTTCCTGTTCATTTATGTGTATTAGGACTCTGTTGTTCCTGTAGGTATTGATATCAGAATTAGTGGCTTGTTCCTGTAGCACAGTCAGTTGGAGTAGTTCCTAACTGCAATTTCTTGCTTTGATTAGAATACATTTGCTTACCAATTTTAGTATAGTTTTCCTGAAGCATAAGCATTTGATTTGCTTAGATAGACTTAGAAAGAGAAGGTTTGAAGCATATACTTTGCAAATGCCATTCCAAGTTTATGTCCCTGGTCGATAATTAAATGAGACCAAATAATGCATTTAGGAATCATTTGGGGTGTCCAATCCTGAAATAGGCAGTCCATTGCTCTAGGTTTCTTATACTATTGTTTGGCCAAGCACTTACCAAATATATATTTTTGCATTTGATCTCTTTCCTATCGCCACCAGGTCTTTTGAAAAACAAAATGATTGTATAGGTTAAAGAGTACAAACTGAATTGTTTGTGAGGGAAATTCTTGCATCTGAGCTTTCTTTTTATTTTCTTTGGCAACTTGCTGAAAGTACTCAGTGAACAATGTGAACTTGTATGGAATAATGGAGACATTGGAATATACAAGGTGCTACAGAGGATTAGGTTAAACATTCATAGGGATGCTCTCTTGTATTACATTAGGGCTTGGCTCAAGCATTACTTGATCATCCAGTGGCATGCTACTATAAGGTTTTTGCACATTTTGAGATTCCTCCTTATTTTGAGGTTCTGCCCGCAAGGGGGAGTCATCAAGAATTTATTCAATAGAGGGTTCTAGAGCAGGTTGTGGTGCTAGAACATTTGGATTTCCAAGGGAAGGTCAAGACACTTTTCCTCGCATGCGAGGGATTCTATGCATAGTTTCCTTTTCAACCACTATTGTCTCTTCAACAACTGTAGTTTTAGTTTAGGAGGACCTTTTTGGCTTTTGTGCTGTAGGAGTAGATGCTACAAGAATCGATGCTGCAGAACTTGACCTTTTTCTCTTATTTATTTGAATTGCAGGGTTTTAAATTTCACCTTCTACGTTAGGGATTTCTTTTTCAACTTTCTATTTGCCTTTCTTTGTGGAAGTAGGTATATTAGTCTCTGGAGTGGGCTCAAAAGACTTTTTTTTTGGCCACAGTTTTGGTTCTCTTTCTTTTTTAGTTGTTTCTTCACTAGGCCTAGAAGACTCTACTTCATTCCCTAGAGCTTGAGCAATAGGGTTAACTTGGGGCTGCAAGGTTTTAAACTGAACAAATTCTACCCAGGACATGGGAGAGACATCCCTAAGGGATTTTTCAACCAAAATCTTTATTAGCGCATGGTGGCTTATGGAATTTGCATTACCCTTTTGTGTTTCCTTGGCACTAATGCTTAACATATTATAGAGAAAATTAGGAATATTGACCTGAAGATTATGTCTTACACAACTAAGCAATTTGAAATGATGGGCATGCAAGTTTGAGAATCTTCCTTCACAAGTTAAATACCTGATAATGTGGGTAGCCAATTCTGGAAATGGTGGTCGAAGAGACAATCTCTTGCATCCTTGCTTAGTGATTTCAAGTGGAGGATCACTCAGTCAGGAGAATTGAGCTCGAGATGAACTAGCGTCATGCTGATTAGGATAGTCTTCTACAATGACTGGTAATCTGGTGACTTCTACAATTATTTCCTCAATAGAAACAACTCTTAAACCCCACAGAATTTCTTGTTCCTCTTCAAAAGTGCCCATAAATTGTGCTACAACCTCCTCATTAAATTCTATCAACTGAAGGAAATACCCTAGCCAGCCACATGCATTAAATCTGTGAACTGCTTCAACATCTGCTTATAAAATACCATGGTGAACTAGTTCATGTCTTTGTAATTGTCCACCCATCTTAGTAATGCCCAATCTTCAATTTTCTATTCTCCAATTTACTGTTAATCTTTCGGTCTTTGTACACTTCTGTAAATACCTTCCTCTTCAAATGCATTTGCAATTCTTAAAAATACCAATTTTTTTGCTTACATTACCTCCATTATGCTTGACATGAACAATAATAATGACATTGATTATAGGAGACATTAGAACCTTAAGTGGGAGTTATCTCACAATTTAATCATGGTCCTTTTAAGTTATGTCAAGCTTAGAAGATCAGAATTTGAAAGTATGACAAATACCATAGGATTAAAAGAATTAATAGAATGCAGCCTAAGTACAACATTGATGTGACAAGGATGTGACTAGGGTGACTTAGGAATAACACTTGAAATTTATTACACTTCCCTTGCCCCATATGAAATTTTGACAAGTGTCCTCACTTGATAAATTTAGCATGAGAATGGGAAACTGGCATAATGCCGATATGATACATGTAATTTAGTACTAGATATAATTGTTCAAACCTGTGTGCTAAAAGTGAGGAAAGAGTTAAAAAATTATACCTAACGATTAGTTACTATACACACAAATGCGAGTTGATGAGAGTGTCAATTCTAGTGGCCGCATGAAAGTGCTGACATGGTTTTTTATTGAAAGCATCAAAGTACAAATTGTGGGTGACATGGTGTTTGAGTGGGCGGTAGACATAGAAATGGGATGAGTTGGTGAGAAGAAGAGAGAAAAGTGAAGGAATAAGTATACCTCATATTAAATTAAGTTTTATTATGGGTGTTTTCAAAGGCATGTTATGGTGAGGCTAGAGGAGGAAGGCTTTCACCTTCTGCTGCAAAAACTATTTCTTGAGGTGCTGTTAAACTTTGCATGCTGAATTACTACAAGAATAATTCCTTGGTTTGAGGCTTGTCATACAGGTGCAAGAGGTGTCCATTAACAAGTAGCTTAAATTGGAATGGATCAAGTGTGGTCAGTTGGACTACTCCATTATCAAAGACATATTGAATTTCATATGGTCCTAACCATCTAGTCTATAGGTTTTTAGGAATCTCCTTGAATCGAGAATCATATAATAGAGCCCAATCACCTACTTGAAAGTGCTTATTATTGATATGTGAATCATACCACCTCTTCCTTTGGTTTTAGATTAGCTCTATTCTTTCCAATTCTGATTTTTGCATCTCATCTAGGGAATTAAGGTGGAGTAGGTGCTCTACTTGTGTTGCAGGAAGATTGATGTTCAACTCCAGAGCTGTGCGTAATGTTTTGTGTTCAAATTTTATAAGCAACATTTCTTCCTTTCCATACACCAATTCAAATGGCATGAACCCTGTTGTGGTCTTTTATGTTGTACAATAAGCCCATACTATAGTTAACTGGCTGCTCCAATCCCTACAATGCAATTGCACTGTCTTTGTTAATATCGCCTCTATCCCTCTATTGGTGACTTCTGCCTATCCATTCACTTGTAGATGATAAGGACTAGACTTATGATTCCTTATCCTATACTCCTTCATTATCTCAGTGATTAGATTTGAAGTGAACTGTGCTCCTTAGTCTGTGACTAATTTTCTTGGAACTCCATAACGGGTAAAAATGTCCTCATACAATAATCTAGCTCCTTTTTTATCTCTGACATTCTACATTTCTTTCACTTCCACCCACTTTGTCATATAATTCATGCATACTAGGATGTAAGTGTTAATATGATTTAGAACAACAAAGAGGGGGGGGTGAATTAGTTGTTCTTAGGTCCAAATGTATAAAACAAACTTTAAAACTCTTCAAAAAATTAGATCCAACAACCAACAACTACTTGGTCATTACTGATTGCATAATAGAAACATATAATAGTGCAGTCCACTATCCAATATTATCTAACTTATAAAACACAAAAATGTTCTAACCAAAACATTCACACAAGTATTAACACCAAGATTTATAGTGGAAACCCAATTTGGGAAAAACCACTTTGTAACATGTTACTATTATTTTCACTCTTCTAAAGTGAGCTCTGTGAAAAGCCAACCCTGTCAAAGGTTACAAACAAAATGTCAGGTGTGACCCAGTTAAAGGATTTAAACCACTCTATTAAAAGTGCCCCTTGTTATAGGATTTACATACATCCCATTAGAATGCAACCTTGTTCAAAGGATTTATACAAATGACTATTAGGTCAACCTCTGTTAAAAGGATTTTGACTAATACAATGGTTAGAAAGTAATAGTAGTATTGATCTGAAAAACATACAACTCACTTTGCAAATATCAGATCCAATTCCATACACATATACTGGCTTATTGACTGTGAACCTTTACCATCTCCATCACTGATTTTCTCAGAAATATCTTCAAGCAATCACAACACTTCTCCTTCAGCCTTTTCTACTTATACAATTAGTAACATCAACAATACTTCCAACATCCTCTTCTTTGTTCAACCTCATGCTTAGGTTTCCTTAATACTTCCTCAAATTAGGTCAATACATCTTTTGCCACTTAATCCCCTTCGTAGATCTTAGGGTTAGGTCAGATTCATCGAATCCTTCCAACTTTATGTTCCTCATCTATCCTTTTAGAAATATCTCAAATCTCTTAATAGATTTACAATAAAATGTTTTACAGTGCATTAAATGCTTTCATACAATCAATAAATAAAGTCAACACATTTTACATAATCCAAGAATTTGACTATGTCGGCTGGAAATCTGAATTCTTCCTCAAATGTAAATTAATGACGCTTGGTCAATACAGTGTTCAACTCCTCGATCTTCATTAGAAAGCTTGGTCACCTCAAAAACTATTTTCTCGGCTAATACTGTCTTCCTTGGAAATTAAATGATGTTCGGTCAACACTGAATTTACTTGGCATATACTAGCTTAGTCGACACTAACATCACTCGGCTTAAACTAGATTTCTTCACTTTTTCTCGGTTAAGCCTACCAGTTTAGTCTTCATTCTTACTTAGATAAACAATATATTATCTTATCATTTTTCCACATAATCAAGTACTCATTGAAGTATCAAGATAACTCAACCTTTCCTTAAGTGCTATTAATACCAACCTTTCCTATCCCCTTCACAACAATCAAATAGATATAGTACTTTCTTAGATAGCAATAGTCTTACCAATTAAGGTTTGACATCAATGACAATGCAACAATTGCTTCAATTACAGTTTCCAACAATCTTCCTCTTTGGCATTGATGGCAACACCATATGAATAACACATGAATCACCAACCAATCCAAAACTTATTTGTCCATCAGAAATATTTATAATATCCTTAGCTTCATTTTGATACAGATTTAATTAGCCATGTTTGTATGACCATCCACTGAATCTCTCCCTCTTACTTGATCTTCAATGAAATCTCACCATGTGTATTCAACTGTGATCATCTCCCTCTTTGACAAAAATGCCAAAGTAGCAACTAAAACATACATCCTGCAGATGTAGATATCATTTTTTCAGTTCAGTAATAGCATTTCTCCCTCTGTCATCTTTTCTTATGATTGATTCTTGGCTTTGCTGTACTTTTCACAACTCTAGGATGCTCCTAAAGTGTGACCTATCTCTGCATTAATTTGTCAGATACTCTTTGCAACACATTTGATGCAGTGCTCCTAGCTTGACTAGGTAGCCTCAGTTAGGGGAAAAACCCCTAATTGACCTCTTAGATATTCATGAGCTTCTTTAGGTAAAGCTTTAGTGAATATGTCTGCTAGTTTTTCCTTTGTATTCACATATTCCATTCTGACCTCTTTATCTTATACCAGTTCCCTCAAGTAATGATACTTGATGGTGATGTGTTTGGTCTTTGTGTACATCACTAGATTCTTAGAGATGTTGATAGCACTTGTGTTGTCATAGTAGATGATAAATGGTTCAGTGATCTCTTCTTTTATGCCTACCAACAATTGCTTTATCCATACCAAGTTTGAACAGTTCACTGCTGCAGCCACATTCTCGGCTTCAACAGTAGATTGGGAAATGCAATTTTATTTCTTGCTTGTCTAGGAAACTAATCTCTATCCAAGAAAGAAAGCTCCACCACTAGTACTCTTTCTATCATCCAAATTTCTACCCAATCAGCATCAGTATACACTCTCAGTTCAAACTTTTCATGCTTCTTGTAGTACAATCCATAGTTAGCAATGCCTATATCTCATTATCCTTTTGATAGCCATCATGTGAGTTTCCTTAGGATTGGTAGAGAATCTTGCCACAATCCCAACAGCTAAAGTAATATCTGGTCTACTGTGTACAACATACTGCAGCTTTCCAATCATGGATCTATACAAATTTTGGTTTACTTCTACAGCATCATCATTTTTAGACAACTTTTGTCCAGTAGCCATGGGAGTACTTACTGGCCTTGAATCTTCCATACCAAAGGTTTTTTGTATCTCATGAACATATTTAGACTGGCTGATGAAAATTCCTTTCTCCATCTGATATACTTGTAAACCAACAAAAAATTTGATCTCCCCAAACATACTCATTTCAAATTTAGTTTGCATTTCATTTGAAAATTTCTTACACAAGGAATCTTGTCCACCAAATATAATATCATCTACAAAATCTTAGCCAACAAGATTCCTTTACCTTCTTCATCTTTTATGTACAAATTACTTGTGTCATTTGTCCTTGAGAATCCAATCTATATCAGGTAGTTGTGTAGTCTCTCATACCATGCTTTGTGAGCTTGCTTTAGTCCATACATTACTTTATTCAGTTTGCAAACCATGTGTCTTTTGTTTGGATCAACAAATCCTTCTGGCTATTCAATGTACACTTCTTCTAATATACCATTTAAAAATGCAGACTTAACATCCATTTGGTATACCTTGAAATATTTGTAGGCAACATATGCAAGTAAGGTTCTTACTCCTTCCAATCTAGCTACAGGGGAAAATGTCTCCCCATAATCTATTCCTTCTTCTTGCACGTAGCCTTTGCATACCAGCCTAGCTTTATTTCTTGTGATTTGACCATGCTCATTCAGCTTGTTTCAAAACAACCACTTTGTTCCAATGATATTTTTATTTTCTGGTCTTGGCACCAGAGTCCAGGTATCATTCTTCTCTATCTGGTCTATCTCCTCATTCATTGCTTGTATCCAGTCTTCATTTTCTAATGCCTCCCTTGTTTTCTTAGGCTTGAATTCACATAGTAAACATGTAGGATCTCTTGTCTTGCTTTTGGTCAAAACTCTAGTATCTTTGTCTCCAATGATCTGTTCAGGCTTGTGATGTCTCCTTACATATTGTGCCAAAATAGGTTCTGCTCTCCTTTCATCTTGCTCTTCAAGTTCACCAACAAGATTGTCAGATTCAACTTTTGAATGCTCAGCAACCTCTTCCTGATACTCGATAGCTTCCTCCTATTGCTCAACACATTCTTCTTCTCTCTCAGTATTATTTTCCTGATGCTCAACATTTCTTACCCGAGACTCTGCATCAGGTGCAAGTTTTTCATTTGCCTCTCATTCCTCTATATACACAAAAGATCTGTAATCTTCTAGTTCTCTTTTTCTATTAGCTTCATTTTTCTCTGCATACTCATCAACTTTTACATTCACACTTTCCACAATTTTGTTAGTGTTAGAGTTCAAATACTTGTAAGATTTACTTTTTGTGGAATAGCATAGGAATATGCCCTCATCACTTTTAGTATCAAACTTTTCATTCCTATTGTCCTTTAGTATGCAGCATTTGCTTCCAAAAATTCTAAAATACTTTACCTTAGGTGCATACCCATGCCATAGCTCATAAGGTGTCAGATTTGTAGCTTTTTTGATCTGTACTTGATTAAGAGTATAAACATCTGTACTTATAGCTTCTCTCTAGTACTTTTGTGCAACATTCTTTTCAATCATTAATGTCCTTGCACAATCCATGATAGATTTGTTCCTTCTCTTTGCTATACCATTCTGTGGAGGAGTTCTTGGTGTAGCCATCTGTCTTTTTCTCCCTCTAGCATTGAAAAATAGATTGAATTCATTGGATATAAATTCTCCACCTCAGTCAGATCTCAGACACTTCAGGTTCCTACCTATCTCCTTTTCAGCCTTAGCCAAATACCACTTAAAATTTTGAAGAGCATCAGATTTTTCTTTTAAGAACATTACAGTCATCATTCTGGTATAATCCTCGATAAACAGGATAAAATATCTAGCACCATAATAGCTTTGTCCACCCATAGGTCCACAAAGGTTAGTATGAACCAAATCTAAAGCATTCTCAAAAGTAAAAGTCTTGCTCTTAAAACTGGACTTTGTCATCTTACCCAACTAACATTCTTTGCACATTACATTCTCAGGTTTCTTCAATCTAGGAAGACCTCTCACTTTCTTCTTCTTACTAATTTCTACCAGATTATTAAAGTTAACATGACATAGCCTCTTATGCCATAAGAAAATATGATCAAGTTGTGAAATCATACATGTTTCTTCAGATAGGTCTAGATAAAACAAATTACCTCTTGTTTTTTCTCCTCTTCCAATCAGTTCACCAGTGGCATCAAATATTTTGGCCTTCTTGTGATGAAATTCCACTCAGTATCCAGTGCTATTAAGATGTGCAACACTCAATAGATTATAGTTAAGACCCTCAACCCAATAAGCATTCTCACAAGTGATCTTATCAGTCAACTTAATCAATCCTTTATCTCTAACAAGACATGGTGCTTCATTACCAAATTTCACACTTCTACCTTTATAATGATCTAAGTTATCAAACTTACTCTTGTCACCAGTCATGTGATGTGAACAACCACTATCAACAATCCATTTATCATTTTTGTTCACATAAGATATCAATGCAATTTTCTCATCCTCATCATACTCATCTTTCATTGCAACATAGAGAACCTTAATTTCAAAATCATCACTATCAGTTTTAGTCTCTTCTTCAACAATATAGCAGGATTTCTTACCTTTTCCTTTATAGTCCTTGTACCTTCGGTAACCTCTATCTTCTTTTTTGTCTTTATGCTTTCTATCTCTTTCTTCATCCTCATCATCCCTATCAGGACATCTAGCAGCTATATGACCAACTTTATTACATGAAAAACATATAATAGGGAGTTTACCTTTATACTTTCCTTTTCCCCTTTTCAGTCTTCTAGCCATAAGAGCTTCTAGATCCTCAAGTTCTTCATCAGATGTGTCACTTTCACTTTCACTCTCATTGATGCATATTTCTTTTTCCTTCTTTGACTTACTCAAAACCATTTGTGACTTAAAAGTAGATTCAACATTAGCAATAGTGAAGTTATCATAGTTAGAAAGTTCAAAAGTAGTAAGCTTACCAACCAAACTTTCTAAAGTAAGAGCATTGTTAGGGTTACATCTAGATTCCTAAATTGCTAAAATTTTGATGGCATAAATAGGACGCAAAGTTCTCAATAATTTTCCAATTACAGTTTCATCATCAATAGTTCCATTTTCTCCTCTAATAGAATTTACAACTTCTTTTATTCTACCACAATATTGTGCAATATTCTCACCTTCTTGCATTCTCATTTCATTAAATTTACCTCTTAGGCTCTCAGCTTTTGCTCTCAGTACATTTATGTCACCGCCATAGATGTTTGCAAGAGCGTCCCACATTTTCTTTGCATTAGTGAAGTCTTTGATGTCTTCAAATTTTGGATAACTTAGGGCAAATGCAATCTCCAACATTGCTTGGTTGTGCTCTTGTTTAGCTCTCATCTCCTCAGTAGTCAGAGGTGCAACAAGTGTGACATAATCATGCTCAACATAATACTTTGTAGAATCACCAATACTGGCCAGATTTAGCTTCATCAAACTTTTCCATGTAGGGAAGTTCTCCTTATTTAGCTTCGGTACCTCCTTATACATCCCGATCATTTGTTTCAAGTACCTTTAAACTTGTTCTTTGTAAGCACCAACAAATCTGATACCAAATGTTAATATGATTTAGAACAACAAAGAGGGGGGTTGAATTAGTTGTTCTTAGGTCCAGATGTATAAAATAAACTTTAAAATTCTTCAACAAATTAGATCCAACAACCAATAGCTACTCAATCATTACTGATTGCATAACATAAACATATAATAGTTCAATCCACTATCCAATAGTATCTAACTTGTAAAGCACAGAAATGTTCAAACCAAAACATTCACATCAGTATTAACACTAGGATTTATAGTGGAAACCCAATTAGGGAAAAACCACTTTTTAACATGTTACTATTATTTTCACTCTTCTGAAGTGAGCTCTGTAAAAAGCCAACCTTGTCAAAGGTTAAAAACACACTATCAGGTGTGACCCAGTTAAAGGTGCACCTTGTTATAGGACTTACATACATCCCATTAGAATGCAACCTTGTTGAAAGGATTTATACAAAAGACTATTAGGTCAACCTCTGTTAAAAGGATTTTGACTGATACAGTAGTTAGAAAGTAACAGTAGTATTGATCTGAAAAACATACAACTCACTTTGCAAATATCAAATCCAATTCCATACACATATGATGGCTTATTGACTATGAACCTTTACCATCTCCATCACTGATCTGCTTGGAAATCTCTTCAAGAAATCAAAGCACTTCTCCTTCAGCCTGTTCTACTTATATAGTCAGTAACATCAACAATACCTCCAACATCCTCTTCTCTGTTCAACCTCATGCTTAGGTTTCCTTAATACTTCCTCAAATTAGGTCAATACATCTTTTGCCGCTTAATCCCCTTTGTAGATCTTAGGGTTAGGTCAGATTCATGAAATCCTTCCAACTTTATGTTATTTGTCTATCCTTCTAGAAATACCTCAAATCTCTTAATAGATTTACAATAAAACATTTTACAGTGCATTAAATGCTTTCATACAATCAATAAATAAAGTCAACACATTTTACATAATCCAAGAATTCAACTATGTCGGCTGGAAATCTGAATTCTTCCTCAAATGTAAATTACTGACGCTCAGTCAATACAATGTTCAACTCCTCGGTCTTCATTAGAAAGCTCGGTCACCTCAAAAAATATTTCCTCAGCTAATACTATCTTCCTTGGTAATTAACTGATGTTTGATCAACACTGAATTTACTCGGCATATACTAGCTCAGTTGACACTAACATCACTTAGCTTAAACTAGATTTCTTCACTTTTTCTTGGTTAAGCCTACCAGTTTAGTCTTCATTCTTACTTAGATAAACAATACATTATCTTATCATTTTTCCACATAATCAAGTACTCATTGAAGTATCAAGATAACTCAACCTTTCCTTAGGTGCTATTGTTACCAACCTTGCCTATCCCCTTCACAACAATCAAATAGATATAGTACTTTCTTAGATAGCAACAGTCTTACCAATTAAGGTTTGACATCAATGACAATACAACAGTTGCTTCAATTACAGTTTCTAACAGTAAGATTTTCCATTTGATGGAGGATCAATTGGTCCTATGAAGTCCATACCCCATTTATCAAAGGGTTTCATCACCACTTGTGTATTAAGTGGCATCTCATCTAATTTTTTTGGACGACCCATCCTTTGGCATGTATCACATTTTTTTGTATAATTGGCTGCATCTTTGTGTAATTTTGGCCAATAATATCCCGTTGTTAAGATTTTCAGGGCTGTTCTCTTTGTTGCAAAGTGACCTCCACATGGCTCATCATGACAAGCATGGAGTATGTCATATATTTCATCTTCTCTCACACACCTCCTTATGATTTGATCTAGACCAGTGTAAAATAGATTGTTATCTATCCATGAAAATTGAAAGCTTTTCTCTGCAAGCTTTTTCCTGTCCTTCTGAGAAAAATGTGGGGGCATCTTATTTGCTGCAAGATAATTGGCTATGTATGCATATCATGGGTTCTTGATTTCTATTTGGAACAAGTGTTCATCTGGAAATGTATCTTCAACCTAAGTGGTGTATTCATCAACATTTTGAATTCTAGACAAGTAGTCAACAACTACATTTTCCTTCCCTATCTTATCAACAATTGTTATATCAAATTCCTGCAATAGTAAAAGCCATCTTTCCAATCTTCCTATTATAGCAGGTTTGTTCATCAAATATTTTATTGCTAAGTGATCAGTGTGAACAAAAATGGGATAGCCTGTGACATAGTGTTGGAATTTGTTCAATGCATAAACTACAGCTAGGAGTTCCTTTTCAGTAACTGTGTAGTTTAATTCAGGGCCATGGAGGCTTTTATTGATATAGTAAATTGCATTCTCAAGGTTAGTAGGCTTTTGTCCTAGCACAACACCTACGGCATAATCTGATGCATCTATATGGATGTGGAATGGAATAGACCAATATGGTCCTTTGAGGACTGGTGGAATTGTTAGAAGTTTCTTTAGCTATAGGAAGGACTCATCACATGCTTGTGTCCATATAAATTTAGCTTCTTCTGTAAGTAGTGTGTATAGAGGACTAGCAATTTGACTAAAATTTTGAATAAAGCGTCTATAGTATCCAGCATGTCCTAAGAAAGATCTTACATCTTTTTTCTTAGTAGGGGTAGGTAATGTTAATATGATTTAGAGCAACATAAAGGGGGGGTGAATCAGTTGTTCTCAGGTCCAGATGTATAAAACTGTTAAAAATGATAAAGAACAAATAGGAAATTATTTAATCCAAGAGCAAGGAGTTAGGAAACAATACCATGAATTTGCACAATAACTAGGAGCATACACCAACAAAGTAAAGAGGAGACAAGAATTTGAAAGGGGAAAGCTAAGAAAACCCCTTGTGAATTATGAATGAGGCATGAAAAGCCTAGAGAGAGAGAGAGAATATGAGCACTTAGCTCAATACAATATGATAGAACTATGAAAGAGAGGAATTGAGAGAGTTGTGAGAAAAAGATTCTTGAGTGTGTGGAGAAATATCTCTATATGTAGAGATAAGTGAAGGAGTTCAAAAAGTAACTCCCATGTGCATGTAAGCCACATTCATAAGTGTGTGAGCCACTTGTGCTATTTCCTCTTAAGGAGGAATCTAGAAATAAAAGGAAATTACAAATAAATATTATGTCCTCACACATGGAAAAGAGGACAAGTGTTCATGTAGGGATTCTATAGGAATCTCCTACTTACATAATAAATAAACTAAACTAAACTACCTTGGTTTATAATATTTCACCAAGGAAAGATTACATATTCTAACACCCCCCTTTAATCTTTACTTGGGGTAATTACATCAAGGGATATTAACCCTAAATTATTACAATGAAATTCAAATTTCTCTTTAGAAAGAGGCTTTGTAAAAATATCAGCAACTTGATCTTCTCCTTTGCAATGAATGAGGGAAATTCTATTTTCTGCAATGTGTTCTCTAATGAAGTGGTGGTGGAGAGAAATGTGCTTTGACTTTGCATGGTAAACTGGATTCTTTGCCAATGCTATTGCAATTTGATTGTCACAATACAAAGGTGTAGGTTCTTGTTGAGGTAGACCCAAATCTTCAAGTATTCTTCTAAGCCATAGAGCTTCTTTAGAGGCATGAGTACAACTTTTATATTCTGCTTCAGTGGAACATAAAGACATAGATTGTTCTTTTTTACTTTTCCAAGAGATAGAACCTGAACCAAGAGAAAAACAATATCCAAAAGTAGATTTCCCATCATTGGGGTCTCCACCTAGATCTGAATCAGTAAAACCTTTTAAAGAGAAATCAGAATTAGCATCATAAAAAAGACCTAAGTTAATAGTACCTTTAATATAACGTAATATTCTTTTAGCAATTTTAAAATGAGTTTTTTGAGGTTTTGACATAAATCTGGAAACTAAACCAACACTAAAAGATAAATCAGGTCTAGTGAGAGTTAAATAAATCAGACTACCTACGAGTTCTCTATAGGGAGTAGCATCAATATAAGGAGATTCCATATCTATCATTAATTTAGTTCCTAAGTCACATGGAATTGAAACTGGATTAGCATCAGTCATATGAAATCTATCTAATAGATCTTTAGCATATTTACTTTGAGATATAAAAATACCATTAGAAGTTTGCCAAATTTGCATTCCTAAGAAATAATGTAGTAATCCTAAGTCTGTCATTTGAAATTTTTGGTTGAGTTGAAATTTGACATCAGAAATTAAATGGTTAGAGCTGGAAGTAAGAATTAAATCATCAACATACAGAATGATAATAATAATGTTATCTTCACTATGCTTGATATATAAGTTAGGATCATTTTTACTTCTTTCAAAACCTTGGGAAATAAAGAAAGCATTAATTTTAGCATACCATTCTCTAGGAGACTGTTTTAAACCATAGATAGACTTCTTTAATTTGCAGACTAAATGTTTATTACCTTGAATAAAACCAGGGGGTTGAGACATATAGATTTCTTCATGCAGATCACCATTTAAAAAAGCACTTTTAACATCCATTTGATGAATAGGCCAATTCATTTTAGCAGCTAAAGCAATAACAACTTTAATGGTAGGCATTTTAGCAACAGGAGCAAAGGTTTCATTGTAATCTATTCCTTCAATTTGAGAAAATCCTCTAGCAACTAGTCTAGCTTTAAACTTACTGATTTCATTATTAGAGTTTAATTTAGTTTTATATAACCATTTACAAGAAACTAAATTCTTACCAGGAGGTAAAGTAACTAAATCCCAAGTATTATTAGAAATTAAAGAGTCATATTCTTCTTGCATAGCAGTTTGCCAATGAGGTTGATTTTTAGCTTGAGCAAAAGTTTGAGGATCATTAGCATTAGATAAAGAAGACATAAGAGCATAATTGCAGTAATTTATCCTTCTAGGTTTAAGTCCACCTGTTCTAGCAATGTAATCATCACCTTCATTAAGTAAATCCTTAAACCATTTAGGATTTCTTCTAGAATTAATAGAAATATTACTAGGAGGAGTAAATAAATTGTTACCATCATCATCATCATCACTACTACTACTAGTAGGAACAGAATCATTAGGAGGAGTATCATTACTATCTTTGTGCTCATTATTAGTGTTATTACTATCTTTATGTTCATTGTCACTATTCTGATTGTTAGAAACAGAAACAGAAGGAACAAAAACATTAGGAATAGAGACTTTAGAAGGAGGTTGGTCCTCCACAAGAACAATATTGCTGTGATTAAAATCAAAATCTAAAATTTGAGAGCAATCATGAACACCATTTTCAGCAATGCAAACATCTCTAGCTATCTGAACTTTATTAGTAAGAGGATCATAAACTCTATAACCTTTAGTATTTTCTTGATAGCCAACAAAAATGTGAGGTGTGGAGAGGTTCAGCGATGATCAAAGTAGCGGCACCAGTGACAATGTGGATCAATCAAAGATGGATGGAACCATGGAACACCATGGTGTTGAAAAAAGGAAAGGAATATTCGTTATTCTGTAGTAGAGATGGAGGCAGTAGCAAAGGCGGTGCCCAGTTTTAGAATAGGAATAACATGCAGCGAGGCTGAGCAGAAGGTATAATGCAACTAGTTTTAGATACTAACATGGTAATGAGGACCAACCATCCAACAAGGGACACGAACATAGAGATAATGAAAATAAATCACATGCAAAAAGTGGCTTGTAATAATAATGGAGTGAAGCGGAGATGAAGATTTATAGCATGCAGCCTCAAACAAACTGAAGTTAGAAATATAGAACAAAGAGCACATGCAAGTGAAACAATCTAATCTAGTATGCCGAAACCATAAACATGCATATAAAATTGATACAAGAAACTGGGTTTTCAAAACTGCTAAGACTAATGCAAAACCCTTATCCTTCCCGTTTGAAGATTGATTTGAGCTAATAAAATAGGCAATAAAAATAGGATCGCTCAGAATGATTTAAGCCGGCTCTGCAAACCTCCTCCGCTCACAGATTGAATGAACCAAAGGCTGTTATTTGATAAAAATAACAAGCGACTACCGAATGAAAAGAAGTTAGCAATGCTGAACTTAAAAAAATGATAGAATGAAATCAATGAACCAACTAAAGAGAAAGAATACATGCAAGACCTCTGACCACCAAAAAAGGAACTCCTGCAAAAAATGTTAATTAAAAACTAATAGAGCATGCAGAGGCAATGACAGAACAATAATGATATCGGTTAGGAAGAGAAAAATGCATGCAAGAAAAAAGATATTCTTTAGTATATGAAATTCTTTAGAACCAAACGCATGCAAAGAATAAAAACCAAACTTAGAAACTACAAAGAAGAACTAAACTTAGAAACTAATAATTGCAAAAAAATATCCAATGCAGGAATCCGAAATTAGAAACAAGGATATAAGAATGAATTTTTGATTTTTGAAAACTTTTAATATTATAATAAAAAATATTATAATTTAAAATTAAATGTTTATTAGGATTTTGAAATATTTGAATTGAATTATATTTTTTATTTTAAGATTTGAAGAAATATAATATTATAATATGAAAAAAAATATTATAATATTAAATTCTATAGTAAGGACACCAAATATTAAAGTGTCGAAACCTGCACAAGTTAGAACAAGAATGAATCCAATAGATAAATCAGGTTTTGGCGGTAAACCAGCCAAAACCAAAAAAAATTGATTTTTTTCTCTTAAACAGATTAGTACAAAAAAAACTAGTAAAGAACTCTCTCAAGGGTCTCCGATGTGGAGTGCTCCAAGATATGATAGCTCCTTCACCTGTACACTCAAAATGAGATTAAACCAACCTACTCTGATACCATGTTAAAAATGATAAAGAACAAATAGGAAATTGTTTAATCCAAGAGCAAGGAGTTAGGAAACAATACCATGAATTTGCACAATAACTAGGAGCATACACCAACAAAGTAAAGAGGAGACAAGAATTTGAAAGGGGAAAGCTAAGAAAACCCCTTGTGAATTATGAATGAGGCATGAAAAGCCTAGAGAGAGAGAGAATATGAGTACTTAGCTCAATACAATATGATAGAACTATGAAAGAGAGGAATTGAGAGAGTTGTGAGAAAAAGATTGATGAGTGTGTGGAGAAATATCTCTATATGTAGAGATAAATGAAGGAGTTCAAAAAGTAACTCCCATGTGCATGTAAGCCACATTCATAAGTGTGTGAGCCACTTGTGCTATTTCCTCTTAAGGAGGAATCTAGGAATAAAAGGAAATTACAAATAAATATTATGTCGTCACACATGGAAAAGAGGACAAGTGTTCATGTAGGGATTCTATAGGAATCTCCTACTTACATAATAAATAAACTAAACTAAACTACCTTGGTTTATAATATTTCACCAAGGAAAGATTACATATTCCAACAAAAATAAACTTTAAAACTCTTCAACAAATCAGATCCAACAACCAACAACTACTCGGTCATTACTGATTGCATAACAGAAACATATAATAGTGCAATCCACTATCCAATAGTATCTAACTTGTAAAACACATAAATGTTCAAACCAAAACATTCACACAAGTAAACACCAAGATTTATAGTGGAAACCCAATTAGAGAAAAACCACTTTGTAACATTTTACTATTATTTTCACTCTTTTGAAGTGAGCTCTGTGAAAATCCAACCCTGTCAAAGGTTACAAACACACTATCAAGTGTGACCCGATTAAAGGATTTAAACCACTCTGTTAAAAGTGTGCCTTGTTATATGACTTACATACATCCCATTAGAATGCAACCTTGTTCGAAGGATTTAACAAATGACTCTTAGGTAGATCTCTATTAAAAGGATTTTTACTGATACAATGGCTAGAAAGTTGATGCAGGAGCATCCTGGGTGTAAGAGCAATCTTGCATCACCCAAAAATATTTCTATTTTTGTATTCAATAAGGGCTATTTTGTGCAGAGCTGCTATTTATGGAAAGTTACTATTTTTGGTAATTTTTGTATGTGCTCAGAATGATCTGATTTCTTTCTTGGAGGTTCATTTTGGTCATATAAGTCTACCAGTAAAGTTTCATTGCCAGATCAAGTGTATATTGGAAGATATTGAAGATTTTCGGTTTTGGCAGCAGGGTACAGAAACTTTGAACTCAGTTTTGAAGGCTTTAGAGGCCTCGGATGAGGTCAAAAATTTGGGTGACAAGTGCTTGCGCTAGTCAAGCCTGTAGAGCGCTTCGTGGTGTTTCTGAAATGGGGTTATAATAGCCGATCGGGTCAATTGGTGATGACTTATGGTCTTCGGAAGTTGGGCCACCTGAAATGGCGAAAAATAATTTTCTTCAAAATTTCTGTTCGGGTTTCAAAGGTTATCTTGAGCTGACTATGATGTAATAAAATGTAAAATAAAATAATTCTAAGTTTGGTCGGCCTTATTGGCTAAAATTCTAGAACCTTCCCAGGCGGTGGAAAATTGCCTATATAAGGAAGGCTGTATTATTGTCTTAGGCAGTTCAAAATAGTTCTGGGTAGTAGATCTGAGTAATAGTTCGAGGCTTTGTCCTACAGAATATTGTAAGGGAATGCCCATGTGGCTTTGCATATTGTAATTCTGAAAGTTTGTAATTCCACATTTGTGGAGATAATAAGAAGCCAATTTTTTGTTCTCGCATATTGTTGTTGTTTCTCTATATCTGTAATGTGTTTGTGGTATTAAGGGGAGCACCCTTCATCAAAATTAATAGTAGTATTGATCTAAAAAACATACAACTCACTTTGTAAATATCAGATCCAATTCCATACACATATGTTGGCTAACTGACTGTGAACCTTTACCATCTCCATCACTGATCTATTCAGAAATCTCTTCAAGCAATCAAAACACTTCTCCTTCAGCCTTTTCTTCTTATACAATCAATAACATCAACAATACTTCTAGCATCATCTCCCCTATTCAACCTCATGCTTAGGTTTTCTTAATACTTCCTCAAATTAGGTCAATACATCTTTTGTCACTTAATCTCCCTCGTAGATCTTAGGGTTAGGTCAGATTTATTGAATCCTTCCAAATTTATGTTCTTCATCTATCCTTCTAGAAATATCTCAAATCTGTTAATAGATTTATAATAAAAAAAATTTATAGTGCATTAAATGCTTTCATACAATCAATAAATAAAGTCAACACATTTTACATAATCCAAGAATTCAACTATGTCGGCTGGAAAGCTGAATTCTTCCTCAAATGTAAATTACTGACGCTTGGTCAATACAGTGTTCAACTCCTCGATCTTCATTAGAAAGCTCCGTCACCTTAAAAACTATTTCCTCAGCTAATACTGTCTTCCTCTGTAATTAACTGATGTTTGGTCAACAGTAAATTTACTCGACATATACTAGCTTGATCAACACTAACTTCACTCAGCTTAAACTAGATTTCTTCACTTTTGCTCAGTTAAGCCTACTAGTTTAGTCTTCATTCTTACTTAGATAAACAATATATTATCTTATCATTTTTCCACATAATCAAGTACTCATTGAAGTATCAAGATAACATAACCTTTCCTATCCCCTTCACAACAATTAAATAGATATAGTACTTTCTTAGATAGCAACAGTCTTACCAGTTAAGGTTTGACATCAATGAAATTACAACAATTGCTTGAATTGCAGTTTCCAACAATCTCCCTCTTTGGCATTGATGGAAACACCATATGAATAACACATGAATCACCAACCAATCCAAAACTTATCTATCCATCAAAAATATTTATAATATCCTTAGCTTCATTCTAATACAGAATCAATTAGCCATGCTTGTATGACCGTTCACTAAATCTCTCCCTCTTACTTGATCTTCCATGAAATCTCACCATGTGTATTCATTTGTGATCATCTCCCTCTTTGACAAAAATGCCAAAGAAGCAACTAAAACATACATCCTGCAGATGTAGATATCATTTTTTCAGTTCATTAACAATATTTATCCTTTTGTCATCTTTTCTTATGACTGGTTCTTGGCTAATACTATCTTCCTCGATAATTAACTGATGTTCAGTCAACACTAAATTTAATCGGCATATACTAGTTTGGTTGACACTAACATCACTCAGCTTAAACTAGATTTCTTCACTTTTTATCGGTTAAGGCTACCAGTTTAGTCTTCATTCTTACTTAGATAAACAATACATTATCTTATCATTTTTCCACATAATCAAGTACTCATTAAAGTATCAAGATAACTCAACCTTTCCTTAGGTGCTATTGTTACCAACCTTGCCTATCCCCTTCACAACAATCAAATAGATATAGTACTTTCTTAGATAGCAACAGTCTTACCAGTTAAGGTTTGACATCAATGACAATACAACAATTGCTTCAATTGTAGTTTCCAATAGGTAATGTGAGTATTACCTCAACTTTAGCTAGGTCCACTTGAATTCTTGCTACCGAAATAAAATGCCCAAGTACTACTCCTTCCTGCATCATCATAAAGCATTTCTCACTATTAAGGGATAGGTTATGTTCCTTACATCAGATTAGCACCTTTTCAAGATTCTTCAAAGCCTCTTCAAATGTTACTCCAAATGTTGTAAAGTCATCCATATATATCTCCATACAATCATGTGATATGTCAACAAAAATACTAATTACAGCCCTCTGGAATGTTGCCGGTGCATTGCACAACCCAAAAGGTAGGATTGAATATGCATATGTCCCCCATGGACATGTGAATGTATTCTTCTCCTGGTCTTTTGGAGCAATAGTTATCTGATTGTATCCACTATATCCATCAAGACAAGAAAAATACTTTTTACCTACTAAAGTATCAAGTACTTGGCTAATGAATGGTAATGGGAAGTAATCTTTCTTTGTTGCTTTGTTTAAATCTTTGTAATCCACACATATTCTCCATTTACCCCCATTTTTGGGCACCATAAAAAAAGATGATACTCATTTACTATCAGATATAGGATATATAAAGCCAACATCTAATAACTTTTGTAATTCAGTTTTGACTATCTCCCTTAATGCTAGATTAATCCTCCTTTGGGATTGACGGAGTGATAGGATTCCTTTATTTATATAAATCCTATGAGTACATAGTATAGGGCTTAATCCCTTCATGTCCCCATAGTCCCATGCAAATGCTTTCTCATGTGTTTGTAGTAGTTTGGTTAGTTGCTCTATCTGTTGTGAAGGTAGCTTATTATTCACATGGAGATTATGACCCTTAGAAATCTCAATAGTATTTGTAAGGTCAAGCATGGATAGTTCAGGGATAGGAATTATGTTTACTTCACTAGGTAGCAACTGATGGATAATATTGGGTTCTAAAGGTAATACACAGTTCTCAAAATTGTCTTCATATGTGGTTAATTCTAACACAGAACTTTCAAATATATCCTTGATTACAACACAGTCATTATTAAGAATGCTTTGAATGACTTCATCTTCTTCTTGCAGCTTTAGAAAAGATTGCCTATGTAACATCATAAGCTGAACCATAGAATTCAGTTCTTCTTCCCCATCTCCTAAATCTGGCCATATAGGTGTACTTAAATTTGGCTGCGATTGAGCTGGAGGATACAATGCTAGTTTCTTAGTGGCTTGCCCATCTGAAATTGTCATGTTCCCTAATCTACAAATAATGTTTTCATTAGCTGTTTCCAACTATGGGCATCCTAGGATAATAGGGTAACTAGCAAGATTGACCTTTGGTGATAGAATCATGAAATCAGCAGGGTACTCCCAAGAATCTAAGACAACTATTATGTATTATATCATTCCATTAGGGGTGACAGTAGAGTTGTCTGCTAACTGCAATATTTTTGGAGTAGTTCTAAACCCTTCAATGCTCAATTTTTTCATAGTATCCTTGGTCATTACATTAATGGTAGCACCTAAGTCTATTAATGTATTTTTGACAGACTGACCATTAATGATGATGTTCACAACTGGACTCCCTGGATCTGAATATTTTGGTATTACCAATTTTCCTAACATGATATCAGCCAACTGTCCTATAACATGAACTATTGTAGGATCATTTTTCTTTCTTCTAGGTTTCTTAAGACAAGTTTCTTTTATTGCTTTTCCAAAAACTGAGACATCCTTTATTGCTTGAAACAGGGGAATCGAGACATGCATGTTCTTTAGCTGGTCAATGATATCAAATGGTTGGTCTTCTTTTTTTATGGGCTTGTCCATGTTGAGCCTCTAAGGAAAAGGTGGTTTAACTGATGTATGAACATTGGATGAGTTGGAAACATTCTCTGGAATTGGTACTGATGCTGCAGGAAGGTTCGACACTTTAGTGATAAGAGGTGGTTTAGGTGCAGGCAAAGTAGTACCTGATCTTAAATGTATATTAGCTATGTTAAGTGCATAGGTAGGGTACTACTGAGCATCGCTAGCATACATTTTCTATTATGGTTGTTGACTATTGGGATTCGGTTGTGGTTGAGCAAGTAACTGTGTTTTCTTTTGAGGACCTGTATTTGCAGGTGGTGGCATTATTGCAGGTATATTTGTTGGAGGTGGTAAAGGTGGATATCCAAGATTTGGATTAGGCCATTGCTGAGGTCCTCTCCACTAGTTAGTGGAATGCCAATTCCCTTGTGGTTGTTGCCATTGGTTTGGAAATTGTGGCCATTGGGGTTGTTGTGGAGGATACCATTGATTATTTGGCCAATCATTATTCCAAGTGGGTTGATTATACTATGGAGGACTTTGGACATTCCAGTTTTGCCACTGAATATTATAAGGATTTGAAATTTGTAATGGGTCTTGAGGCATACCTTGCCTCATGGCCCATGGCTGACATTGAGAAAAAAAGAATACTTGCTCATCCTCTCCTTCTATCTTTAAGTATTTAGTTGGAAGATGCTGATTATCCAGGTTTGCGACCAATTTGTACTGACAATCCTTCTTTTGTTTGCGGCAATAAGGACAATATTCAGCTAGTTGCACCTCAGCGTCTACATGTTTCTTCTTGGTAGTCATGATGTCCAGGTGTGTAGCGACATAATTTATGATGTCTTTCTCGAAGTCTGAGAACAAGTTTCAAATCTCCATCTTTGAAATACTAGAGCGACTTCCTTTGGCTAGTGTTGAGCGAAATCCCCTTCCTTTCTTCACGACTTCTCTAGAATAGTTTAGACAAATCTTCTAAAGATCATCCAAGGAAGATTGAGATATATCTCCTCCAACCATGAGGTCCAAGGCTTCAAGACTATTTTCATTCAATCCTCTTAGAAAAATTAGCTTCTGTGAATCCACCTGCAATGCATGTTGAGGGTTCTTTTGTAAGTTAAATAAGAAGCTTGATATGTAGTCCTCTAATGTCTCATCTTCCCTTTGTGAAATTCAAAAAATGTCATCTCCTTTTGAATCACTTCCCTTACAGTATTCCTTATACTTCCTTAGAAATAAATCTCTCATCCCATCCCAATTTACTACTACATTTTCTGCTAAGCCCAGGAATCATCTGAGAGCTGACTCCTTCAGTGTTGCTTGAAACAACTTAAGCTTATGACTATCAGTGTTATAGTCAAAAATTTGACATAGTATGTCAAACTCAAACAAAAAGGTGTCAGGATCCTCTGTAATTAGGCCATAGAACTTTGGTAGTACTGAAGAAGGTATATTCTTGAGGTTAGGATTGTCGATAAGACTTGGAATAGGAAATGGAAATGTAGGAGCTGCCATTACTGGAGGTGTTGGATATTGAAACTGTGGCTAGAAAGTATTATTGACTAGAGGGTTTTGGACAACAGGTGGTCCTGGATTGGGATTACTATGGAACCAGGGTAATATTTCCACAAAAGGATGGAGGTCAAATGTTTCATGAGTGTCTTCTTCTGTTGAAGATGATGCAGCAAACTTAGGACTTGCGTCAAGAAATAGTAACTCAAGTTCTTCAAATTTTTCTTTCAATTTAACAGGTTCTTTTGGAAGAAATTTTCCATGAACATCTTGCCTTCTTTGATGCATGCAAGTAAGTTGATGAATTGTGAAGAAAGCTCACAACTACTCTGTATTGACTAAAAAAAATAAGAAACTAATCTGAAAAATAAATGACTCATTAAGGTTCCTATTTTGACACCATCCCTAGCAATGGTGCCAAAAATGAACAGTCTCACAATAGGTAATAATAATTATGCCATTGTCTCTATTAGGATTGATATACTCATACTAAGGATTACTTTCCTCACCATGAAATGCATTTACATTGTCAACCCAAGGACGTAGACTTGAAATGGGACAACATAGTTTGTGCACTAAGTTCCTCTAAGAGCCACACTACATATGCTGCAGGAAGATAAATACATGAAAGGAACCTATGATATTATTGTAGGAAAGTAAACACACTTGGATACTTAATGAAATTACTAGAAAAATCTTGTGAAATGAATCTAGTCAGTCTAAGAACTCAAAACATTCACTATGTCTATCTTCTGCAAGTGCTACAGGAACATCCACATTAGTAATGCTGCAGGAGTAATATAGTAACTCTACTTGAAAGTAGGGAAAATGCAGGAAGCAAATCTACTCTAACTTAATCTAATCCACCTCCCAAGTGGGCCCCCTTGGTTGGCTTATGCTAACTACTAACACAAGAAATAATCCAAAATCACTCTTCCATTAAATTCTTCTTAACTAGTTACATAACAATTGAACAACTCATGAAGAACATAAAAGAGAAACTTCTGCTATACTGAATACATCATTCTATATTTTCTTATTACCTAACTAAGTTGATCAAATCCCTTTATAAAGAGGATTGACACTTATTGAAAACATAACAGAAAAGTTTGAATAAACCTTGCCAAATAAGGAGGTGATAAAACAACCATGACATATTACAATTACTATAGATAATGGAATAACAACTCTGAGGAAATATAGCAAGACTTATTTCCTATATTCTTTGGAACAACAACTCCTTTCTAGGCATGGCATATCCTTCAGAACCATGCTAGATTCTTCCACCATGATTTGTCTTCTAATGCTCCTTCTTTAATGTGGTTGTACCACTCTTCGTATTGCTCCTTGTTTACCTGAAAGGTTAGTAACATTCGGTACACATATGCAAGTCAACATTTCAACTCCTACTCAAATGTTAGAACACAACTTAAAATAACTATATGAAGTATTGCATTATATTTATAATAGTTAGCAAAATATGTCATTCAAGCTACCCATAGGCTTTGTGGCTTTAGTTGTACTTAGCATAAGTTCACATAGGTATAATTTATAAATGTTTTAGAAATGTCTAATAGAGCATAAAGAGTGTTAACAAAATATGAAGATTATAAAAAAATTGAGACAATAATTTGTCTCATCACATAGTTGTAGCAAGGGTTTTGGTTCTTGATAGGAGTAGTCATAGATTTCTTGTCAATTGGGGAGAGATTGTATTGGTGATGTGGCTCAAGGGAAGGGTATATGCATGGAGACATTGTGTTATAGTCATGGTATATAATTAGTTTCATGATATTTCCTATCATAGGAGTTAGAGCTTGGGATGCGAGGTCACACTTTGATAGGTGTGGGCATTTGAGCATATAGCAGTATTTTGTCCAATTTTCAACAAACCATTGAGTTATCTAGGACAAACCTATGCATATCATTATGATGTAGTGGTGCATTGAAAGATGGGACATGTGAGATACTGGAGACATTTACTAGATACCTTGAAATTATTTACCTAGAGACCTTACATTGGATGCCCCATGTGGGATGCTGAGGATGATCATCTCTCATTTTGCAGACATGAGAGGTACTTGATCGGGAGGTATACTCAGTACTCAAGGATCATTGTGATACATCTATCGAGAATATTTTTGAGATAGTATGGAGAGAGATAGGGAGTATTAGTTGGATTGACATAGTTTGTTAGATGTGTAAGTGATGTTATAGGTTGGGGACCGATGATCCCTATTGTGATAATAGTCATAGAGTTTGATGCATTAGTTCCTATGAGATGGGATTAGAGATTAGATAGAGCATATGTTGGTACTTCAATAGAGTATAATTCTAGGTGGGCTACACACATTCATATCCCTTATATGGATCCAACTATACTGGTTCCTTTAGAGATGGGATGACAAGAGAGACTACCTCAGATGGAAAAAAAGGTGAGATTGGAGCTACACAGGGAGGCTAGGATTGTGGTCATATAGAGAGAGGTGGTAGACAAGGAGGTAGTGTCATACATGGAGGTAGAGATGGAGGAGGAGATGGTGGATATGTTGGTTGTAGAGGAGGTAGAGGTGATATGGATGATAGAGGTGATGGTGAGGATGGATATGATAGGATTGGTGGAGTTACTTTTCTAGCTTCCCTATTTATTCCTCTAAGTGGTGTGCCAAGAGTAGGAGGTGGTGATACAGATGTAGATTTGACTAGTAGTAGTTTAGAGGGTACTGGGAGTGGTAGTGAGATTTATAGTAGTAGTAATGAGATTGGTTCTTCTAGTGGTGACGAGGAGATGGAGGAGGTAGCCAATAGAGGGGATGATGTAGGTTTTATGGATATAGCCATGGGAGGAGATGACGAGGGACTCATGGATGTGGCTATGGGGGATTTTTATGATCTTGTACTAGATGTACCTATTCGATCAAGAGGAGATAGTTTTAACATAGAAATGATAGATATTGATAGCTTGAGACAACATTGCACAAATCTACAATTATCGTATGATGGATTATGGAGGAGGGTTATCCAAGTTGAGGCTAGAGTTGTGGAGGAGGATGGTAGGGTCTCAGTTGTAGATGCATAATATCATAGGTATGTCAGGAGGGTGACTACTCTAGAGATGATGTTAGAGAGGATCCAGAGTGATTTGTATGTAGAGAGGGAGATCATGGGAGTAGAGATACATGCCATTAAGGCTAGGGATCAGGAAGCACAAACTAAGGTGAGAACCTTCATTGCAGGTGTACATGTTCTATCTTTTATTTTCATGTTGATGCCTATGATGTCTATTATGTGACATATTTTTATATCATGCAATTTCTATATGATGTGACTACATGTGATATGTTACTCAAAATTACAACATACAACAGAATAAACATTAATAGGAAAAAAATGCATCTTTAAGGGTCCAATTAATACTACCTTTCAGGTATTTATTAATTTACATTTCATTATTGCATTCATTATTATATTTCTTTTTTCTACTCTAAGTATTGAACACATTTCAAATTTCAAAATTCATAGTTGATCATTACATTGTGCATTCAAATTGAATGTAGTATACAAGTGTCTTTTCATATTTCATATTTCATGTCAACAATAGAGTACATTTGCAGAATTGAAAGCATGATAGAAGTATGGAGTATGGGTCCGATGCATTGCCTTGTTGTCTGTGTGTTTTCAGCTAGTTGTCTATCAGGTCCTAAGTCCAGGTCTTCATCTGCATTTGGTTTTTTAGGGTTTTCACCTCCATGAGAGAAAGAAAGTGGTGTTAGATACTGTTGGATCTAAGCAATGCATGAAACACAAACAACATACAGTGACAATCAAATTTTCAATGCTGCATATCTATCTAGTAAATTCAATCCAATAAGGAAATGTGCATCCACACTAAATGAAAGGTAGTATTAAAGGGACTTGTTTTCTAAACATGAAACCTTTTACTATTAATGGTCATTCTGATGTATGTTGTCCTTTTTATTAAACAGATATCTGAATGAAAGGGACTTAGTGTCTCCAACTGAGAAACCTTTTTTAGCACTTGCAGGACCTTGGTAGATTAGTGAACATAATGGTTTGAATGTTGATTTACAAGTGTCATTTTTGGCATTTTCATAAATTGAATTATTTATTATGTTCACTAATCTAACAAATTTGTAATGTTATTGTTTGAAGAGCTTAACAGAACATTTTATAGTGTTTCAAGCTAACTAGTTTTCACATTACAATCAAAGAAAGAAGGTGTAGAACAAGTTGAAATATAACAAAAAAGTGCCAAAAGTTTCAAAACATTCATGATCAAATGCCAAGTTACAGTTACATAATCATTGGTATTGCACATCTTTGCTGAATTCAAAGAAAAAATTCAATAAAGTTTTTGTTGTTGCTAGTAAAAAAGAGAAATGCTATAGAATTAAAGCTTTAAAGTTACAAAAATGTTTTTAGTTTGTATTTAGTGGATGTCATGAGCCCATGCTCAAACTTCATTGAATTTCATTATGATGTCTTTGAATGTCACGAGCCCGTGCTTGAACTTCATTGATAGTAAATAAACATTTTTAATCTTTTGCATTTCTTATTTCAAAAGTTCATATTCAACATCAAAACTAAGGAGAGATAGTTTAAGCATGGTGATAAGCACAAGTGAGTTTTAAAAGTTGTTCATTGTTTTCAATATTGTATTCAAAATTGAAGATGACTATTCTCAAATGAAACAAGAAAGCAAATAATAGTCACTGTGCTAAAAGAGTATCAAAACAGTGGGTTTTAAAACTTGGATTGATTGTTGGAGCTGTAGGAACTTGCACATATGACTGATACATAAGGGTAAAGTGAGACATTGGTTTGTTTGAAGAAACAAAAATGATTGGTATTGAAAGAATTTAAAACATGTCTATTTTTTTTATAACAGTGAGGACTTATCATTCATTTTTAGTTGAGTCTTGTGAAGAAAAATAAAATGGCTAGTGCATAACAGTAGTAGTGACTGTGTCATCAAGAGGATGCTAAACAGTAACTATGTTATAGGTGTTCTAAGGCATGAAGTTTTATGGTTCATTCTTTTAACATGAACTAGTTGACTGGTGTACTGGTGATCAAAGACAATAGAAAATAAATGAAAAGCATTGCAACAGTAAGCATGGGGATTCAAAAGGTGAACAAGCATATGTAAGATTTTTTAAATTTTCAAACATTTTCAATAAATATTTACAGCCAAGCTATGAAGCTTAATCAAGAAACAAGTTGTAAAAGAACTTGTTCATCCAGAAAAGCCTACGACCTTTTATCAATTGAGCTATATGAGAAGAAAAAATGAAATGATTGGTGCACTGGGTTCAAAATATTTCACAGTAACTGAGAATATTAACAGTGAGCATGACTACAGTGAGAAGATATATGCAGTATCATCAAGCTGAGAGTGGAATGCTTATTATTTTATAAATTTTTAAACATTTTCAGTAAGCATTTATAGCCGGGCCTTAAAATCCATGAATTCATGTATCAAGCTGTGAGTATCATCTTTTTTTCTATAAGTTTTCATCTTCAACAAACATATGTAGTTGAACTTTGGAGATTACAAGTTTGTGAAGGAATAAGAATATCATTCACAGGCAGGAGACAAAGTGGATTCTCATTTTGTGCAGTGTAAAAACATTATCATATATATAATGAGAAGGAAAAAAAATAGAGACATAAAGATGTATGTAAACTGCTGACAAGAGTTCAAAATAAACAAAGAGTGGAATAAAACTTATCTGTATCTTTTTGTAGTAATAGCTTGTGTTTCTTGTCCAAGCTTGACATCAAGTTCCAGATAGCTCATTAAGATTCTTAAGTTGTGACTGAGAGAGGTCATAGAGAGTGTTGAGTTTCATTTTTTCATCTCTTAGTCACAGCTTAGGGTATGCCGGGCTGACCGGAGATAACCCATAAGTCATGGAGCTATCAAAAGGATAATAAAGAAAACCACATCAAAAAGTAGTAAAGTGAACAAACTATATGAACTCATTTGTTATGTTGAGATCTGAAGCTTACTAGTTAGTCATATACTCATTAACAATGAGCTCGAGATTTTAGGCTTCAAGTTATAGCTAAGAGCACTCACAATGAGTTCAAGCTCAGATATCTATAGTCAAGACCAAGATGCTAGATGTTCAAAGCAGTGATAGGAAGGAACTTGAGCTCAAGACCGAGTTACAACTAGGTTGTAACTTCATGTTTCACTAATGCTCACAGCCCATGAGTTACCTATTCACAACTTCAACCCAAGAAGGGAGTCCAAGATGAAGGCTAGGATGTTAACCAGTGTAGCCATGACAAAAGGAACTCAAGCTCGAAGATGTGTTACAACTAGACTATGAATTTATGATTCAAACAAGACTCACAACCTGGGAGCTATTTATTCAAACAACAAGCCTAGAAGAGAGCGGAGAATAATCATCAGTCACAAGTTACAAAGCAATGATAACATCAGTCACTTTTTCAAATGAAAAACACACAGTCACATACCAGTGTGAGGTCAAGAAAAGAGTTGAAGCCCGAGTTTATTACTCATGGACTGTGAGTCTTGTTCCACAGTTATTCCAAATCCAAAGCCGAGCCCCAAAGCTACAGGATGAAGCAACATTCGAATGCTGAGGAACAAGCAAAATGAATCTCTTGATCACATAATAGGAACCAAGCTTCACATAAATTCAAAATCTTAGTCCAGATCCGATGCCAGGGAGTGAAAATGATTAAAATAGAGAACTCCATGACAATAAATCAGAGTAGGATTGAAAATTTTGCTAGAGTTTTCTTATTGTTAGGGTTTCATTTCTTCCTATTTCTTCTCAATAAAGCTAAACAATAACACCAAGTTCAAGATTGATAGTTGGTTTTGTGATTTTGGAGTCTGCACTGCAAAAACATTGAATTCCATTAAGGAAAATGTTGACATCCTGTAGGCCTCGAAGTGAGCCACAGTGGCACCTCACTCCTTTGATTTCACATATCTTGCAAGTCTGAAAGTGGTCATGTCGACTTGCTTATCCCTTTGCATTTTTATACTCGGGGATTCATTTCTTAAGTTTATTTTTTAATTTAGTGTAGGTTTTTGTTATTTTTTTAAATTTAATTCAAAATTTAATCATTTAAATATTGGTAAAACAATGTAAAAAGGATTTATATCCTTTAGTAAAACCAATATTTAGGGCACTAGTTATGGTGATAGGCTAGAATTTTGGCACAATTTTTGGCCAAATTAGGGAAAATAAGTAAGGTTTAGATTTTTGAATTTGAGGCTTTAGGGTTGTATAAAACTAGTTTTGATTATCAGAGTTGGGGTTGCAAATTTTGGAGAGAGGCCTAAAAGTGAGCTTATTGTTCCTTGATGCCTTGGAGTTCATTTTTGTAACCACTTTATCAGATTTTGAGGAGAATGATAGCTTATGATTCATTGGGCCACATATTTGGAGTTTTTTATTTAAGAATCCTGATTTCATCTTTCTTTGCAAGTGTCAATTATGTTGTTATCCAAGAGAAGTGAATGAATCAATCTTCCTTTTCAAGGTGAGCAATAATTCAAACCTTGTTTGGAAAATGTATGTTTGTTGACTGGTTAAGCTATTTGTGGTTCAACCCTAGTAGTGAGATCTTTTAGCCTATACGTTGAACAGAGATTCAAAGTGTCAAACCTTTGATATATGAGTTGGAATTGTAGTCTTATTTCTCAAGAAAAATCTAAATCCATTTTGGTGTATCACCCCTATTTATTTTCAATTTTAAAGATTCCTTCTTCCTTTTCCCACTAAGTTACCAATTAGTAGGTGATATTCCATATCAAATAGGAACCAACCTTGAATCTAGAGACTCCTCCTTAATCAGAGTCCACCCACAACTCGAGGAGGTTTCCATTGTTAGGATAGAAATACTGTGTAGCCCTAATGCTTGAGTTGGGGTGGTAATTCTAAACCTAGATAGTTTTTGGCATGCCCGGTGGGACCTTGTGATACATAAATTGAATCCAAACAAGGAGTGTTAAAGAATTTGATTATTTACAATTATCTTTCACTAGGAGAGGAAAAACTATTGAAAGAGAGCCAAGAGGTCCTAGAGAGCTATATGTTTAGCCTTTTCAAAGAGGTAGAAGACCTGGGAGACCAAGGAAATGAAGATCAGAGAGAAGTTTAGCTCCTCCCTCTTACCACACCGAGTTTCCAAATTCAGAGTGGGAGAATTTTGAAGATCTTGGAGTTTCTCAAAGAAACGTTGTTTCCCAATAGCCACCATTATCAAATCAGACTCCACCAGCCAGTTCTAATACAACACATCAAGCAATGGAAATAAATATGCCATTTGTTCCTTTTGATCAAGGTAGTCCTCTGAGGATTGAAAATCACAATGACATTCTATTGGATACTTTGAAAAGCTTTCCATCATTTACTGGAGAAGGACAAGTGATAGCTATTGAGAATATCAAAGATGTTACTACTCTTTGCAATGTCCATCATATCACAACGGAAGATGTAGCTTTGAAACAATTGGCTACATCATTAAAGGGAAAAGCTCTTGATTGGTTTAGGACATTTTTGGTGGACTCTATCCTACTTGGGATGTTTTGGGAGAGAGGCTTTCTAAATTCTTTGAGGAGAAGTCTGATAACTTGTCTTTGGTGGAGAAATTAATGACTATCAAGAGGGCTCCACAAAAGGAAATGAGTGATTTCGATCTCTTTTTCCAAAAGACTTGGAACATAATTCCTATTATGGTGAGGCCTTTAGCTGAATATGCATTTTTTTATTATTTGAAGAGTTTGAATAGTGATATTTCTGTTATGATTCAATTTATGGGGGGTACTTCATTACCCCTAGCTTTTGATACCACTATTAGGTCAGAGAACAGTCTTATTCAGGTAGAAAAGATAGCTCCTAGGCCACCTATCCCTTTCTTTCCAAGTATTCAATCCAACATGCCATTGATAGATCCACCTCTATCTATTGTCCCATCATATAAAACCCCAGAGGTAGTCCCTACTACCCCTCTGAATGAATTGCAGAGTATTGAAGATAGTTAGAAAAAGATAGAAAGTTTACTGCAGTCTTTTGGTAATGAACTAGTGACCCTTAAAAGGAATCAAGCATAGACAAATCCTGTAGCTCAAAACTAGTTTGCTAGTTCCTCATCCCAATATCCTAATCAGTCCAATTATCAGGCTAATAGGCATTAATTCCAAGGGAATACTAATGCAAATAGATAGAATTGGAATCAGAGGCCTAATAAGCAATACAATCCTATACATCTTAATATTGTTAGAGATATTGTTCTTAGTTAGAACAAAATTGCTACTGACTGGTGTTTTCCATGCAATCAAGATCATGATCAGTCAACATGTTCTAATGGGGTTCTTAACCAAGATCTTATGGTCCAAAATGTAATGAATTCACAACAGAATATGTCTGTTGAGGAGGTACAACAACAATCAGATCAGAGTGTTATGGATACTAGTTTCTTAAGTTGGCAAGAGGAGGAGTTTTGTGGTCTAAATGATGATTCACCCATTTCAGCAAATACCAAAGCCAAAAAGAGAGCTCTTGAGGTAGATCAATCAGCTGGTAATGTACCCTCTTCACCAGTTTCAATTTTAAAGAATCCATCTTCTTCATCTAGTAAGGATCAAAATCAAAAGAGTGTTGATCAAGGTTCTCCTAGATCTCCAAAAAAGGTACAATTTTCTATTCCATTCAACATTATTGATTCTATGAAGAAAATGAATGTAACCTTGTCTATGTGGGAAAATTTAGCTATTCCAGGATAGGCTGAAATTTTAAAGGAAGGGCTGTTCAAGTTGACAGCCAGATCATAGAAAGCTGTACAATAACCTCCTAGAATGGTTATGACTAATTCTGAGCCTCCTAAAGCTCAGGAAATGGAACTAAAAGAAGAAAAGAAACTAGTTAAGGTGCAGAAACTAACAGTACCAGAAAGTAAAAAGTCTACAAATTTGAAGCAATCGACAGTGATAGTTGACAAAAACCTAGCAAATAATCAAAAGACAATTGAAAAGGAAGGTAAGAAACCTGCAAATAATAAGCCTCCTCCTTTTTATGTCTCATTGATCATGGAAACAAATTAGTGCATAATTGTATGGTAGACAGTGGTGCAACCAGTATTGTCATACCTAAGAAAATAGCAGATTTATTGGATTTAAAGTATGAACCTCTTGAAAAAGGTGTGGTCCAACTTGATGGAACTTTGGTTAAGACCTTAGGGGTTTTTAAAAATTAAAGTTTGACCTTACATTCCTATCCAAATTTTTCAATTCCTCAAGATATTTATGTCTTAGATTTGCCACCATATTTTTCTATGTATTTGTCAAGAGACTTTACAGCTAAGATAGATAGTTATTTCTCATCAAATTGGTCTCACTTATATTTTAGAACTAGATATGGTACTAAGGTAACCATAAAATAAGAATTGATGGCCAATGATCACATAGAGCCTTACAATCCAAGCCCTATTAATGCTAGTTATGTGATGATAGATTCAGATGAAATTAAAGACTATTCAGCCTATAACACACAAACTGAATAATATCATGATATTGTTTTGGATGAATGAGCCACTAGAAATGACCAAAATGATGATATGTTTGATGCTAGTTTTGGTAACTATATGATTTTAGAATCTGATACAATTTTTCCTAATTTGATAAAATATCTGGATTCTAAATCTGAATTATCTAACCAGCTATGGGATTTGTATTTTGATGGATCAAGGAATAAAGATGGTGTTGGTGTAGGGGTTATGTTAGTTTCACCTAATGGTGATAAGTTTTATGCTACATACAATTTATCTTTTCCATGTTCTAACAATGTGGCTGAATATGAAAGTCTGATTCAGGGATTAGAGTGGGCTAGAAAAAGAGGAATCAAATGTTTGAGGGCATTTGGGGACAATGAGTTGATTGTAAATTAGGTGAGAGGTATCAATGCTGTTAAAATGATCTTTTAAATATGTATAAATCTAGAGTATCTGATATTCTAGATGATTTTGATGCATTTAACCTCATTTAAATTCCTAGAAAGAGACATAAGCATGCTGATAGGTTGGCTGGTATTGGTGCACATGTTTCAATTATAGAAAATAAAGGACATATTTTAGACCAGTCACATGTCAAGATTGTTGTTGGGCCATCTATCCCCAATAGTGATACTAATTGGAAAGTTTTCAATAAGGATGAACATATTTTAAGTTTTATGACAGAAACATATGGTTTCTCAACTTCTAAAAATGACAAACTCAATTGGCAAATGGAAGATCAGATCATTCAGCTAAAAATCAATAAGCTTCCAAAAGGATTGGTCAGCTTGGAGTCAGCTTTTAATTCTAACGATCAGTTTAGGAAGAGTAAAACCAGCCTGCTGATCAAAGAAGATCACTATGAAGAAGTGGAGATATTCAGAGATAATTATTTGAAGGTTGGTAAAATTAATTCTCCTAAATAAAAAAGAGTTGTTTATTGATCTTTTCAAAGAATATAGTGATGTGTTTGCATGGGATTATGCTGATTTGAAAGAATTTGATCCTTAATTAACCTAGCACACCATAGAGTTAGAACTAAATGCTAGGCCAATCAGACAAAGGCAAAGGCCCATAAACCCCAAGTTAGAGCCTTTAATGTTGAAAGAACTGAGAAAAATCTTGGATGGTGGTATTATATTTCCAATCAAGCACACATCCTGGGTTTCCAACTTAGTTCTAGTAAGGAAAAATAATGGAGAAATAAGACTTTGTGTGGACTATAGAGACCTTAATAGAGCATCTATGAAAGATATACACCCTCTTCCTTTCATGGAACAAATCTTACAATGTCTCAGGTTCTGAAAGATTCTAACTTTTAGATGGGTATTCTTGTTACAACTAGATTTTAGTTAAAGAATCTGATTAGTTTAAAACAACTTTCACAACTAAATGGAATACAATGGCTTACAGAAGAATGCCATTTGGATTGTCAAATCTAGGGGCTATTTTTTAGAAAGCAATGGACATGGCTTTCAAGAATTTGATGTATAGGTTTGTTCTAGTATACCTAGATGATGTTACAATTTACAACAAGGTTGCAAACCAACATATAGATCATTTAAGACAAATTTTACAGAGATACAAAAAGTTTGGAATCTCTGTTAACCCAAAGGAATATGTTTTTTCTGTTCATGAAGGTAAACTTTTAGGATACCAAGTGTCTAAAGAAGGTACAACTATTGATCTTGAGAGGATTCATGCAATTCGAGAGCTTTTATTGTCCAAACACAAGAAAGGATTGTAGATTTTTATCAGGAGAATAAATTTTGTTAGACGCTTTATCCCTGATATTGCAAACTTATTAAAACCTTTGACTATTATGCTAAAGAAAGATGTACCTTTTAGATGGATTGATGAGGGAAAGAGGAGTTTTGAACAAATTAAAGAGGCTTTTTCTTTAGCCCCTACTCTAGTTAATCTTGATTTTACTAATGATTTTATTTTATATGCTTATGGTGGTTCTGACACTATTTTAGCAATGCTAGTTCAAAATAATGAGGATAAACAGGAGCAACCAATTGCATTTTTTAGAAAAGGTATGGATGATTATGAGAAAAGGTACAGTTTGGTTGAGAAACATGTGCTAGCTGTTATTAAAACTTTAAAGAAGTTTAAGCATTTTGTTGCCAAAAATAAGGTACATCTAATGGTTGCACATCCTAGCATTAAGCACTTCTTGCTGAACAAAGATGTTAATGAAAAAAGAGTAGGTTGGATAACAAGGATTATGGAATATGATGTGCAAATTCATGTGACCAAGCTGGTTAGAGGCAAAGGCCTGTGTGCTCAGATGGAAAATGAAGAAGATAAAGCTAGAGCCACTGAAGAGGCTACCATACTCCAAGGTAATGCTATTTTATTTAATGATTCAACATCCTGGTTATCAGATATAACCAGATTTCTGCAAACTGGACAATGTCCAATAAATATTGATAAATCTAAAAGAAGGTACTACATGTTACAATCTATTCCTTATGTTCTTATTGATGATATTCTTTATAGGAAAGATTTTTTTGGTATGCTTCTTAAGTGCATTGATTCAGTTGATCAAGATAGGATTCTATCTGAATTTCATGATGGATCTTGTGGAGGACATTTCAGTCCTAAAACTATAGCCTAGAAAATTTTAAGAGCTGGCTATTACTGACCAAATTTATTCAAATATGCTCATTCTTGAGCAAGAAAATGTCAAAAGTGTGCTCTATTTGGAGGGAAACAAAAGCTGGCAGCATTTCCATTAAGGCCAATTATTGTGGATCATCCATTTGATAAATGGGGAGTTTACTTTATTGGTCCAATAAATCCTAATTCAAGTGCAGGTCACAAATGGATTTTGACAGCTACAAACTATTTTACAAGATGGACTGAGGCTATTGCATTGAAGGAGTCTACTGGATCTATTATGTTAAAGTTCTATGATGATATTATAACTAGGTTCGGTGTACCTCAGTCAATTATTTTAGATAATGCTTTAGCTTTTGTTGGTTCAACTATAACAGAGTGGGCTGTTCAAAATGGCATTTATCTTAATACTTCTTCTAACTATTATCCTCAGGGTAATGGTCTTGCAGAGTCCACTAATAAAAACTTGATTAGGATTATCAAAAAGACTTTGAAGGAAAATAAGAGAGATTGGCACTCTAAACTAAAGGCAATCTTATGGCTAGATAGAATCATACCTAAAAAGATTATTGGGATTTCACTCTATGTTCTGGTTTATGGTAAAGAGGCTAGATTGCCAATTTCTATGGAATTTCCAGCTTTACAGCTAGCTGACCAAATGACGTTGTTTGGAGAGGAAGATCCTCTTAAGTTGAGATATGCTGAGTTACTACAACTTGAAGAAGAAAGGAGAAAAGAATTGGAAACTATGGAGTTAAGACAAGAACAAACTAAAAGGTCTTTTGATAAGAAAGCTACACCTAGGGATTTCAAGGAGGGTGATTTAGTTCTCCAATGGGATGTATTAAAGAGAAGACTAGGCCAACATGATAAATTTGACAATTTTTGGTCAGACCCTTTTGTTATTACAACTTGCAAAGAAAATAATGCTTTTTAGTTGTCCACAACTGATGGAGAAGTTCAATAGATTCCAGTTAATAGAATTCACCTAAAGCTTTGCTTTGAGGGATAGGTTAGGTCTAGTTTTTTTTCAATAAGTGTTGTCCAAGCACTAGGTCTCTAGGTTGCATGAGTCTAGATTAGATGCATTTTCATTTCAATAATGGTTGCATTCATGGTTTTTGGTTTCCTAACTCTGTTTCGCAATGATAAGGTCTATAGGTCATGTCTAGTAGGCAGACATCTAGTAGAAGTCGCCAAAAATGTTACTCAAAATTACAACATATAACAGAATAAACATAAATAGGAAAAGATTGCATCTTTAAGGGTCCAATTAATACTACCTTTCAAGTATTTATTAATTTACATTTCATTATTGCATTCATTATTAGATTTATTTTTTGTACACTAAGTATTGATCACATTTCAAATTTCAAAATTCATAGCTAATCATTACATTGTACATTCAAACTGAATGTAGTATACAAGTGTCTTTTCATATTTCATGTCAAAAATAGAGTACATTTGCAGAATTGAAAGCATAATAGAAGTATCAAGTAGGCATCTGATGCATTGCCTTGTTGTCTATGTGTTGTCAGATGGTTGTCTATTAGGTCCTAAGTCCTCAGGTCCAAGTCTTCATATGCATTTGGTTTTTTAGGGTTTTCACCTGCATGAGAGAAAGAAAGTTGTGTTAGATCTTGTTGGATCTAAGCAATGCATGAAACACAAACAACATACAGTGACAATCAAATTTTCAATGTTGCATATCTATCTCATAAATTCAATGCAATAAGGAAATGTGCATCCGCACTAACTGAAAGGTAGTATTAAGGGACTTGTTTTCTAAACATGAAACCTTTTACTATTAATGGTCATTCTGATGTATGTTGTCCTTTTTATTAACCAGATATTTGAAATAAAGGGACTCAGTGTCTCCAAATGAGAAACCTTTTTCAGAACTTACAGGACCTTGGTAGATTAGTGAACATAATGGTTTGAATGATGATTCACAAGTGTCATTTTTGGCATTTTCATAAAATAAATTATTTATTATGCTCACTAATCTAACAAGTTTTTAATGTTGTTGTTTGCAGAGCTTAAAAAAGCATTTTGTAGTGTTTCAAGATGACTGGTTTTCACATTACAGTCAAAGAAAGAAGATGCAGAACAAGATGAAATATCATATCAATGTGCCAAAAATTTCAGAACAGTCATGATCAAATGCCAAGTTATAGCTACATAATCACTGGTATTGCACATCTTTTCTGAATTCAATAAAGTTTTTGTTTTTGCTGGTAAAAAAGAGAAATGCTATAGAATTAAAGCTTTAAAGTTACAAAAATGTTTTTAGTTTGTATTTAGTGGATGTCATGAGCCCATGCTCGAACTTCATTAAATTACATTTTGATGTCTTTGAATGTCATGAACCCGTGCTCGAACTTCATTGAAAGTAAATAAACATTTTTAATCTTTTGCATTTCTTATTTCAAAAGTTCATATTCAGCATCAAAATAGAGGAGAGATTGTTTAAGCACGGTGATATGTACCAGTGATTTTTAAAAGTTGTTCATTGTTTTCAATATTGTATTCAAAATTGAAGATGACTGTTCTCAAATGAAACAAGAAAGAAAATAACAGTCACTATGCTAAAAGAGTATCAAAACAGTGGGTTTTAAAACTTGGATTGATTGTTGGAGCTATAGGAACTTGCGCTTATGATTGATACATAAGGGTACAATGAGACATTGGTTTGTTTTAAGAAACAAAAATGATTGGTATTGAAAGAATTTAAAACATGTCTACTATTTTTATAACACTGAGGACTTATCATTCATTTTTAGTTGAGTCTTGTGAAGAAAAATAAAATGACTGGTGCATAACAGTAGCAGTGACTGTGTCATCAAGAGGACACTAAATAGTAACTATGCTATAGGTGTTCTAAGGAATGAAGTTTTATGGTACATTCTTTTAAGCTAAACTAGTTGACTGGTGTACTGGTGATCAAAGACAATAGAAAATAAATGAAAAGCATTGCAATAGTAAGCATGGGGATTCAAAAGGTGAAAAAGCATATGCAAGATTTTTTAAATTTTCAAACATTTTCAATAAACATTTACATCCAAGCTATGAAGCTTATTTTTATCAAGAAACAAGTTGTAAAAGAACTTGTTCATCTAGAAAAGTCTACAGCCTGTTATCAATTGAGTTGTATGAGAAGAAAAAATGAAATGATTGGTGCACTTGATTCAAAATATTTCACAGTAACTAAGAATATTAATCGTGAGCATGACTACAGTGAGTAGATATATGCAGTATATAAAAGATGAGAGTGGAATGCTTATTATTTTATAAATTTTAAAACATTTTTAGTAAGAATTTATAGTCAGGCCTTAAAAACCATGAATTCATGTATCGAGTTGTGAGTATCATCATTTTTTCTATAAGTTTTCATCTTTAGCAAACATCTGCAGCCAAACTTTGGAGATTACAAGTTTTTCAAGGAATAAGAATATCATTCACAGGCACGAGACAAAGTGGGTTCTCATTTTGTGCAGTGGAAAAACATTATCATATATATAATGAGAAGGAAAAAAAATAGAGACATAAAGATGTATGTAAACTACCGACAAGATTTCAAAATAAACGAAGAGTGGAATAAAACTTATCTGCATCTTTTTGTAGTAATAGCTTGTGTTCCTTGTCCAAGCTCGACATCAAGTTCAATAAAGCTCTTTAAGAGTCTTAAGTTGTGACTAAGAGAGGTCATAGCTAGTGCCAAGTTTCTTTTTTTTAATCTCTCAGTCATAGCTTAGGCTATGCCAGGCTGACTAGAGATAACCCATAAGTCATGGAGTTGTTAAAAGGATAATAAAGAAACCCACATCAAAAAGTGGTAAAGTGAACAAACTGTATGAACCCATTTGTTATGCCGAGATCTCAAGCTTACCAGTTAGTCATATACTCATTCATAGTGAGCTCAAGATTTTAGGCTTTGAGTTACAGCTAAGAGAAGTCTCAATGAGTTCAAGCTCGAATATCTATAGTCAAGACCAAGATGCTAGATGTTCAAAGCAGTGATAGGAAGGAACTCAAGCTCAAGGCCAAGTAACAGCTAGGCTATAACTTCATGTTTCACTAATGCTCATAGCCCATGAGTTACCTATTCATAGCTTCAAGCTGAGAAGGGATTCCAAGATGAAGGCTAGGATGTTAACCAGTCTAGCCGTGACAGAAGGAACTCAAGCTTGAAGCTGAGTCACAACTAGACTATGACTTTATGATTTAAACAAGACTCACAGCCTAGGAGCTATTTATTCAAACAATAAGCTTAAAAGACAGTAGAGAATAATCATCAGTCACAGGTTACAAAGAAATGATAACATCAGTCACTTTTTCAAATGAGAAACACATAGTCACATACCATTGTGAGGCTGAGAAAAGAGTTGAAGCCTGAGTTTATTACTCACAGACTATGAGTCTTATTCCATAGTTCTTCCAAAGCCAAAGTTGAGCCCCAAAGCTACAAGATGAAGCAATAGTCGTATGCCAAGGATCAAGAAAAATGAATCTCCATATCACATAATAGGAACCGAGCTTCACATAAATTCAAAATCCCAGTCCAGATCCGATGCCAAGGAGTGAAAATCATTAAAATAGAGAACTCCATGACATTAAATCCAAGCAGGATTGAAAATTTTGCCAAAGTTTTCTTACTATTAGGGTTTCATTTCTTCCTATTTCTTCTCAATGAAGCTAAAAAATAACACCAAGTTCGATATTGACAGTTGGTTTTTTGATTTTGGAGTCTACACTGCAAAAACATTGAATGCCATTAAGAAAATTGTCAACATCTTGCAGGCCTCAAAGTGAGCCACAGTGCTACCTCACTCTTTTGATTTCACATATCTTGCAAGTGGGAAAGTGGTCATGTCGACTTGCTTATCCCCTTGCATTTTTAGACTTAGGGATTTATTTCTTAAGTCTATTTTTTAAGTGAGTGTAGGTTTTTATTATTTTTTTGAATTTATTTCAAAATTTAATCATTTAAATATTGGTAAAACAATGTAAAAAGGATTTATATCCTTTATTAAAACCAATATTTAGGGCACTAGTCATGGTGATAGACTAGAATTTTGGCACGATTTTTGGCCAAATTAGGGCAAATAAGTAAGGCTTAGATTTTCAAATTTGAGGCTTTAGGGTTGTATAAAACTAGTTTTGATTATCAGAGTTGGGGTTGCAAGTTTTGGAGAGAGGGATAAAAGTGAGCTTATTGTTCCTTGATGCCTTAGAGTTCATTTTTATAACCACTTTATCAAATTTTGAGGAGAATAATAGCTTATGATTCATTGGCCTACATATTTGGAGTTTTTTATTTAAGAATCTTGGTTTCATCTTTCTTTGCAAGTGTCAATTTTGTTATTATCCAAGAGAAGTTAATGAATCAATCTTCCTTTTCAAGGTGAGAAATAATTTGAACCTTGTTTGGAAAATGTATGTTTGTTGACTGGTTAAGCTATTTGTGGTTCAACCCTAGTAGAGAGATCTTTTAGCCTATATGTTGAACATAGATTTAAAATGTCAAACCTTTGATATATGAGTTGGAAATGTAGTATTACTTCTTAAGTAAAGTTTGAATCCATTTTGGTGTATCACCCCTATTTATTTTCAATTTTACAGATTCCTTCTTCCCTTTTCCCACTAAGTTACTATTGAGCATCATTTTTACACAAAGACAACAACTAGGAATTTACGCGAGCAAATTCCCCTCTTGGAAGATTGATGGAATCAATCTGAAGGTTCCTTCTGGTTGGGTCTCAACTGCTTGGATAGATCAATAGAAGACAAATATGAATTTGTTAACAAGGAGGCCTTTTCTAGTTCTTCTCTCAAGGAAAACTGTAAAACAAACTTTAGAATTCCACAATATCTCTTTTGGATTTTCAGATTTAGAAATAAAAGCAATGCTAATCTAATTAATCTACTAAAATGATTTTCAAAGAGGGTAAGAAATAGTAGGGTAACAAGAGATTGAAAGGAATTGCCGAAAAGGAAACTAATGGACATAAACTAGCATCACACCACCATGCTAATTAAAAGACCGAGAAGATGAATAAACCCACAAAATAGAGATCAGATCATATCGCAATCTTCATCTATATGGATGCAATCACCAACGAAACAAAACAACACAGATGTATGATAAGCCAAAACTCATCAGATCACAAAGCCACCATAGATGTGCGCACACATGAGACAAGTTAATCTTCAAGCACCAAAGAATAATCTTCTCAAAAATTCATCACAACACAACAATGTAATACTAGCAAACACCGAACTAAGAATCACAAACTTAAAATCATTAAACAATCAATTGGCTCTTTGAAATAAAGAATGAGCAACACACACATTCAAAAATTTTGCATAGATAGCAGAAATATTATACCATGAATGAAGCACCAATTGTATGTATTGTATTAATGATCAAATCAACCCTCATTACATCATTTTATTACAATTTATAGAGTAGTGCTCTTATTTTTGCAGCTAGGGTTTCGGCTGCATGAAACTTGGAAATAAATTATAAACTAGAGATTACATAAAGGAAACTACCTCTAAAGATTATTTAAACTACCCTAGCATGAAATTAAACCTCATGCATTACAAAACTTTGAGTAAATCATGCATTAAACATCTCAAAAATGGAGCTGGAACTCGTGTATGCTCTTGATAATCTTCATGATTCTACCCTTGATCTTTGGTTTTAGCTTCTCCATGTGGATTCAATTGGAAGTGATCCCAAAATCATGTAGAAATGACCCCCAAAAAGAAGCCCAGTTGACTGGAAAATCAACTTTGAGATAATTGGAGTTAAACTTCAGACGCGAGAAAAAATAGTCAAATCCCGAAAGTTGGTCCAAAAAAATCAAGTTCCAAAAATGAATAAGTCACAAGTCCTCCATCTCCCAATTTTGGACTTCAGACTTTTAGAGGAAGAAAGTCCTCTAGGGTCGAAAGGCTGAAAAATAGGCTCTACAAAATTGGCTAAGTACAAAAACTGCATTTTCTCTATATAAAATTTGGCTAACTTTGGACTGACTGCTCACTGACTGGGGAGAACTTCTAGATGTGCTTTCTGAAACCTATCCACAATCTCCAATACTTCTTCAAAATTAGGCATCTTGACCCCCTCGATGATTTCTAGCTGCCTGTCTTAGAAGGCAACCGATTCTTTTGCAAAAGTGTGTATTTTTCTTCCCGAGACAACATTTTTTGGATCTCTTCCTTCTGATAGAACATTTGTTGGAGGTCCTCCTTTGTCTTGACTCCCCAGAATATAGCCAAGTACTGATTGATGATGACATTCAATGAATGCATGGTTTTGTCATCATCTTTATTGTACAGATTCAAGTCCAAGCCCTCGAAGAACTTATGCAATTCTTTCACAAAAAGTATACTATTATCCCTTCTCTTATCCATTCTTTTGAGAACCTTTTCAAAAATAGTTATTGCTGTCATGATTTCCTGGATCCATTGCTAAAAATTTTCTAGTTCTGAGCCTTTATAGACTTGTACCAAAACTTGGAAGCATTGCTTCCTTATTATTGTTAGCTCATCAAGCACCTTTTTCCATTTCAAAATCTTTTCCTCCATGTCATCTTCTTCACTCATGATCTCTACTAGGGAGGTTATTCCTGCAAGAATGCCTCTAAGAGGCCTTAGAATCTTCTTGAGGGATAGCTTCATAAACTACTCAAAATCCTTCTTCCAATCTGCATAGGCCTATACAAAAGAATGTGGGATATCCATGCTTATTTCACCCTTCTTCTCCAAAATGGTCTATAATGAGGCCTCAGGGTTACTAGGGTCAATGAGACCCACTACCTTCAGAATAAATCTTTTCATGGCTTCATTTTGTTCTATCAAAGCCTTTATTCTCTCTTCATCCTTGTCCATAAATCTGAGGGCATGTTTCAATCCGAGGGTAGCCAATCTTTTTCTCCCCTCTCTAGTTAGCTCTCCCAAATCTACCTCCTCCAACACATAGTTGTCAGGAGTGATCTCACTTGTACTGATACTCATCATGGGTACAACCACTTATGCCTTCCATCTACCTGCTTGATCTTGCATCACATATGATAGTGTCCTTTCTTGGGTGCTAGATGAAATTTGATGGAACACTTTCCCTAGTGCCACCATATTAGTCTCATCATCCTCGTAGACCCTAACCCTTAGCTGAATTTCTTTTGTAAACCAGATGGACTTGGAGAAAGCATTCAATGGTTCATACGGAGCTGCAAGAGTTGAAGAAGTTGTTGGATGTTCTATGTTTATTTCTTCATGACTCTCCTCTCCTTTATTCATTTCTTGTTCATCCATTACATTTTGCTCACTCTCCTCAGCTATTTTCTCTTCATCAGCTATTTTTTCTCCTTCATCAGTATGCTCTTCATCAACAACTTGTTTCTCCTCCTCTGTTTGTGGCTCTTCTTGACCAACTGGTTCCTTTGATCTTGTGGGTTCTTCTTCCATCATTTCCTCACCGGCTACTTTTGTCTCTTTCTCAAGCTCTTGCAAGCTTTGTAGCACTGATTCATCTTGGACAAGTGGTGGATTGGAGGTGACAAAGGGAGTGGGTGAAGGCATTTGAGGCGGAGGCAGAGTTGGATGCATAGGCGGAGGTGGAGGTGTTACTATAGGTGAAACCAAAGGGACTTGTGAAATTGTGTCTTCCTCAGAAGTGACACCAATAGAAGAGCCCTTTTCTGTCTCCATTGTCTCCTTTATAACTTTAGTCATCTCTTCTAGATTCGGCTCTTGAGACTCTTGTGGATCTTCCTCTCTTGTCGTGCTATGGGGAACAATAAATTATGTAGGGAAAGAATAAAAAGTCATCGACTATCTTGGGATCATAGCCTACTACTTAGATTCTTTGAAACCATAAAGCCCTTCGAAGTTCCTGATATCAAATTCATCATCTCCTAGAGGATCTAGATCTATGGGTTCCCCTTGGGTTTCCCCTTCAGTATCCTCCTGATCATCCTCCGTAACTCTCCTTCTTTTCATGAATCCCGCAGAGTGGGTTCTTCTGCTAAGAGGTATTTCATCCAATTCATCCTTGTCTTCTTCTAGAAGGGTATCCATTTGTGTAGGCATTGAGCCTTTCTTCCTTTTGTACACATTTCCCTTGATTACTCCAACCGGTTTAGGTCCTATTATTTTGAACTTAGTTTTCTTTGCTATAGTTGGAGACTCATGGCTACTAGAAGAAGGCACATCTAGAGGCACTATGCTCCCTGTCATTTTAGTCTTAGACTTCTTTGAATGCATGGCTAGACCATAAGTAGTAGGATGCTCATGCCTATATACTATCTCCAATTTTAGGGGAGCAAATTCCTTGAACTGTGGTTTCAAAACCTTCTCTCCTTTCTTCTTCTTTTCTTTAGAGGGCTGCTCTGAGAGTTTTTTCATGGGAACCAACTTCATGGAGAATGGATGGGTGATCCATGCTTTGGTGACCTTGATAATGTGTCGGGCTTTGAAATAAATGTCATCATTCTCATCCCTGTCCACCTCTGCATTTAGGATAGCCCTTGTATACACCTTATCTATGTTGTAGATGGGATCCAAGATGTCCTCAATGTCAACATATTTTGCCTTCTAAGGGATTTTCAATGAAAGAGTGGTCTATGCCAGCTCCAAACTCATCTAGAAATAGTCATAGATTCTCACCTCATAGTCATCCACATAGTTTATCCAGTGATCTTCAATATGTGGATCATAAATATAATGCCTTCCCATAATATGGTTGAATGTACAAATGGGATCAAAGTGAGCTCTTATCAAGTTGTAGGTTGCTAAAGGGAATTCATCCCATTCAAAAGTCAAAGCCTTGCAGATTTTCATATCTAGCACACAGTGGGGGCCTATAGAGATTGGGAAGTCCCAACAATATTTCTTCTTGTGCTTGATGTGTTCATGTGCATCTGACATCTACCTTGCTATCTCTAGGAGGACTACTCTATCAAAAGGATACCTGGGTAGCTTCTTTGGTGGAAGGGTGCATCCTGCCACCTAAATATATGTGAATGTCCTGAATTGAATGTAGAATTCCCCAAGGGCCTTTACTTTTGCTGCAACTTCAGTAGACATCCTCTTGGCATAATCTTCCTCTATGGAGTGAATAATAGTGAAGACAAATGCGTTGTTGACAATCTAAAAATCTGGACTATTGTGGGTGTAGTACTCCTTCCTGACCAATTGCAGATACATCGTGAAAGGCCAGGTGTTCAAGTCGCCCATAACACCAATCTTTGTCAATCCTAGATATACTACTCTAGAAGCTAGTAGATACACAACATAGGATGTCATGTATAAATGAGGATCATTTTTTACTCTAATCAGTTTCTCATCTAATTTGTCACTTAGGATGGTTTCCCAGTCGAACCTTGCCTATCTCTTCCCTATCTTTTGGATGAGTAGGATCATCCAAGGCTCCAATTGAATAGATTTTTCCAACCTATACACCCTAATGATCATTGTGATTTCTTCTTGGATGTCTTCCTACATGTGTTCCCTCCACATATCAATTCTTTCTAGCTTGTTCTTTGGCATGGGCTGCATGAGGTATTCATTATTTACTATGTCGTGGGCTTGTGACACATCCTTATTGTAGAACTCCATTCCCCTATTGATGTGGAAGTTGTAGAACTTGTTAACCCCTTTGGGTAGGTGGAAGACATCCTCAATGTTATCTGGCCTTAGGTCCAAGACCACTTCACCAACACTGTTCTTTACCATCCTCTCATCAGGCACATAGTGGCTGGCTAGAATGTTAATCAAGTCCAAAGATAAGATGGAGACTGGATGAGCTACTGCATTCACCAAGGAGAAGTGCACTAATGAAGTGCAATCTTTTGACCATCCCATTGGTTGGACACACTTTACTAGGTAGTCATTCCATCTTACACCACCAATGTCAATGTCTATGATATCTGAGTGTAGGTTGGTCACCTTTGAGCGTGGATGGTATCCTTTGAACTGGTATTTCATCACTGATGCTACAACTTTCTCAACCATTTTTGCAAAGAACAAAAGATGTGAATCAGTAACATGACACTGTAGGAGAGAGGAAATTTTTTTAAAAAAACAAAGAATTCTAAAAAATTAAGCTCAGGAGGGCTCTGAAAATCCTTTTTGGCCTTTCAAACCTTCGGGGGTATGAGACCTCTGAAATGCCAAAAGGATCAAAAATACAAAAAGAGGCTTTAGAAACCTTTGAAAATACCCCCTTTTTTGTCTTTCAGAAAATTGAAGGTGTGAAATCTTTGCAGGATGAAACCTCTGAGTCACCAAAAAGATCCCTTGGTGTTTTGCCAATGTTTAGTATGTGTAGACTTTAGAAAGGCGAAGAAGTGAGAGTTTCAGTGTGTGACAACACCGAAAGACCAAAACTAGCACTTTGGAGTTAGTCAAAATCCATTGGTCCTTTGGTTTTGGTGAATCAAGCAAGAGGATGTTTCGGTGTACGACAAAATTGAAATGCTGAAACAACAACACTTAGGAGATTTTTGAGGTTTGAAAGTCTAAAAGTTTCAGACTGTGAAGGTCCAAAACTAGGGTTTGGTCTGTCAAACTCAAAAATAAGTCTGACGGTGATTTTGACCACAAACTCACCAGTGGGATTAGAGAGGACTACCTCATGAATCCCGAGGCCAAACCAAGCCAACAAACAAAAAATAAACCCAAGATGACAGGCCCAAAAGAACAAAACCCTAACTAAAACTGAAATTAAAAAATAAAAAAAATAGAAGGAAAGAGAGAGGGAGAAGAGAAAGACTAACCTCGAAAACAATGGAGGACAAAGATTAATAGGAGAGACCGAGGCAACAAGCGAGAAGAAAAGGCACACAAAAGCTATAAAAATATGATAGGCGAGGGCAAATAAGTGAGTTAAAAAAACCCTGTTCAGCCTTATATAGGCAAATTGGTGGGTGACGTCAGCCCCCCACCGATCGGCCTTTCAGGGGTATTAGACTTTTGAAAGGCTGAAAGATCGAAAGGTCAACTCCCTTTTGGGGTGTCGGACCTTCTGACATTTCAGCATCCAAAAGTCCAAACACCACCTAGGTCTGGAAATGCCTAAGGCAAAATAGATCGCTACTCCAACCTTTCAGCCTTTTAGACCTCTCGCACATTAGGACATCCAAAAGTGCGAAAAGACCGAAAAAAAAGAAGAAAAATAACTAAATCACAAAGGCAAAAAAGGACAAAACAAACTAGAAACCCAAGGAGAAGCTACAAAAGAAGGGGGGGCCCTGAAGCCAAGAAGCAAAAGGGGAGTGTAATTGTGGGACCACAACAGTTACCAATCAGGAGGTGATATTCCATATCAAATAGGAACCGGCCTAGAATCTGGAGACTCCTCCTTAATTAGAGTACACCCACAACTCAAGGAGGTTTCCATTGTTAGGATAGAATTACTATGTAGCCCCAATGCCTGAGTTGGGGTGGTAATTCTAAACCTAAACATGATACATTTATATGATTTATGTATGCCTTTTGATATCTAATCATGATGTATGATTTATGTTATATGTACTAACATGTTTATGCATGATGCATTTTTTTGGTATACCATGATACTTGTCCATAAGAATTTGTTAGGAATGACCAAGAAAATTGTTAGTAATGAAACTTTAGAAGATGATAGAAAGGAGAAGAGAGAATGATAATGAGTCTTTTATTGAAAAACTTACATTATAGTAAATAGATATTTTAGTTTTCAATAACCACATTTGAATTCCAACCGAATTTGAGCAATTTATTTTTCATCATTCAACCACTTTATTATAGAAAAAATGGACACCATCCTACCAAGATATGAATGATCTAGGTATGATATCTTCTTGCATTTAAAATAGGCATGCTAAAATAGAAAAGGAATGTGGGTTGATCCATCTAGGTCAAGCATTTAGATTTGAGGTATGTGTGGCATATCATGTTAATACTAGGTAACACTTAGAGGGGGGGCATATCAGTGTAGTTTCAGATTTAAACAATATTCACCATCAAATAAAGAAACCATGAAACATTCATAACATGAAACTATGAAGAAATAAAATAAATAATAATCCACATATAAAACACTTGACACAAGTATTTTTTTTATCATGGAAACCCTTATTAGAGGGGAAAACTATGCTGGTAATTATCACCTAGAAATGTTTATTACTGTAGTAATCAAGTTTCCATGTTAGGATCTTTTTACATCCACTCGGTTAGGATTTCACTTGGTGAGGAGTGTTAATACTTGTTAGAAGCTTTAAAAATAAGACATGTTAAGGGATTTAGAACTTCTTCTAAGAGTCACCTTGTTAGATGATTTTTCCTTCATACCTATTAGGATCCTACACACCCAGTTAAGAGTGACCTTGTTATATGATTTTTCTTGACAACCTATTAAAATCAAAAAGTAATGGTTGATATGAAAGTTGCACTCAGTGCATGACAGATCCTTTATGCTCTAAATCACTTCTCTTCCCTGGATTTATTCTGACACACTTAACTACATCCACAACATTATAATTTGCATTCAAACATGTATCAACAGTTCTTCACACTGATCTTTTCATTATATAAATAGTTTTATTAAGTCGGTTAATAAATCCTAAATGTGTTACCCTTAGTCATCTTCAAAATCAATTTGAATTTCATGAGTGAGCACCATAACCTTGAATTTTGTGCCTTGATGTCATGCTAATCTTACCTAACCACTTTGACTTTTCAACCAACATCATAAAACTTACTGATTTACCTAATCTTTACAAGTATACACTTACAATTAACTTTTCTTCACTCAGTGTCCCGTAAACCTTATCAAACCATTTCTTCCTATAGATTCTCAATTAATATAATTTCACAAATCTCTTCAAATGTCTTTGTAGATCATATCTTGTAAACCATTCACCACAATTCATCAGAATAATTACCGGACATCCAATTTATTGAAACTATCTGTATTTACCTCGTACATTCTATACTAAACCATTTCATCTCTTCCATAAATCCTATCAGTGGTATAAGTGATCTAACACTGGTAGATCACTTGGTTGCCAACAATGACAACACACAAATGATGATCTAACAAAAACTTTCAACTATACTCATCATACATCATCATCATCATGCCAACAATACCCCCTTTGGCATTGATGGAAACACTTAGAGAAAATTTTACTAAGTGTCCAAAATGTATATAACTTCCCCAACTTGTACTACTACTACTTGGTATACAATACCACCACATCAGAATCCAAAAAATTTACAAAATTTTATCATGTACTTGACTCCTCCTTTGACAACAATGACAAAGGTGTATACAAAACTTGTCAATTTTTTTAAAGAAATGTATAACTAGTAGGGGTTCAAATCCCCTTGAATAGCTCTGCAAAAATTTATCTTCAACACTTGTAAATTAGAGTCCCATGCCTTCTGCATTGTTTCCACTATAATGATCTGAATTTTGATTTGATATGCCAACTCTTCAAGTGCATCCATTGTGCTCATCTCTGGCAGTGCTAAGAAAATCTTGGCCTATTTGATTCCAGTTTGTAAAATAGTTACCTTACGTATCAACTAACTCACTAAATCATTAAGGTTAATATTCCTCTTCTCCTACTCATGACTCAGTACCTTGAGCTTATGATTCACTAAACTCATTGATGCTCCAAACTCTGTAGTTGATTATTTATAAGGATCAAAATTTGTGGCTAACAATCTAAGCTCTTGTTGAGCTTCATTCCTTCTCCTATTAAGGATCTAACCAATTTTTATTCCCCATTCTTTCCTTCTTCATTATCTGAGCTTCAGAATCCTATAACTCTCTATATCCAATGATCACCAATATTGATGCAATTGAAACAATAATCCAGTAATATCACCAAGATCACACAACTATAATCACAACACCTGATTTTATTCCCATGGGACATGCCAATCAAATCTTTCATCTATATTCCTTTACTATTAAACCAATTCCTTATCTTCACCAAAATGATTGTAACTTGTACAAAAATTATCATACACATATGAAATCATAGATATAATTCTAAACATCTCTAATTCCTATGTTCCAAACCGCATACCACAATTCACAATATAACTCTTGATTCATCTGCTACATCATAAATTGGTACACCAAGATCATAGCCATCTTTTGACATCAATGACAAAAATATAGCTAACAAAAACATCAACATACTTACTCCATCTCATCTGCATCGATTATTGTTTCTACTCCAACATCTCATCCTACATCAATATGGGTTGCCTTAGTATCTAGCTCTTCTTCTTCATCATCCATCTCTGGTTCTTCATCTTCAACTTACACCACCTCTTCTTCCAACTTCAGATGTTTCTTCAAGATCTTATTGGTTTCCTCTTCAATAGTCTTTGTGTCACCATAGATAAGTATAGATAACCTCTTCTTCATTTTGAATGGTGTCTTTTTTTGTTCAAGTATTTCTTTGATTTCCTCAGAGTGTAACTCCGTTTGGAGTTTCACTAGCACATACTCTATCAATTATTTTTCTTTCTTTATTGATGCCTTCCATCTAGCTTCTAATTTTTCATACAAAGAATCTAGAATTTGACCTTGTAGTTCAATTAAAGCTTTACAAAAATTGTTCATACTAGAGACTTACAACATATTCTATCCTTTTATGCTCATCCTCTTTAAAAGAAATGTAATATCTTTTAATATTTGGTAACAAACTTGACTTTTTAACTTGTTTAAAAATCTTATCAACATGATTATACTTACTCATTTCATCCTGGATTGTCTTCTTAGTTGATGCTCCAACTACTTTGGATTGTCTTCCACTAGCTCTTACTTCTTGTTTTCCTTCATCTGATTCAGTGGCTTCTTCTTTAATGCCCTACCAAGAAACCTAGGAGAAAATAACCTAAAATATGCTACTAAGTTTACAAAATATATTTTTTCTTAAGAGTTTACAAACAATAAGTGAATAACTAAGTAGAAGCAATAACATAAATTCAACACATACTCATATACACAATCTCATTTATAGATTACAAATCTCAAGGGTTCCTTGATATAGAAATATGTAAATATAATTTGATCTATTAAGTACAATAATCATATAAATCTTCCACATAATGAAACTAAAATACATCATCTTATAAAGAATAAACAAATACATCTAAACCATAAGGTATACATGATATCCTACTGTAATACCCCAAAAATGGGCTATAAGTTCATTAACCTCCTATATCATCAAATCATATGAAATCGACATCAAAGTCCTAATCTAAGGCACATCTAAACATCATCAAATCTAATTGATTATCTTAAATTTTGCATCGGAGAATATTCCTAGTAATATTCCTAATTATCTTAATTATCTTTAATTTTATAATTATTTGGCAATAAATCACATTTATCCTAAAAATTTGATTAATTGAATATTTTCATATTTAATTAATTAGATTTAATATTTGCCACTTAATTATGTAATTAAATTTAATTCTATCTATTATTAATTGTATTATTTAATTTTGACAATAAATCAAAATTCCTATCTTTAATTGATTAAATTCTTATTTAATTAATTAAAGCATGTTGTCATTATTTAATAATATAATTTTTAATAAAAGTTTGGTAAAATAGTTAATTAACCCATAAATTAATTATTTATTTTCAAAAATCAGTTGAGTTGAGGATAAATCACTTTATTTATTTATTTAATTCTTAATTATTATGCATATTCAAAAGAAACAGTTAAACTCCAAATCAGAAAATCAATGCAAGTTATTGACTTTTTGGAACTCAACATCCTTTTGGAGTTCAAAAAGCTGATCTAAACTCTAATTTGAGTTAAAAAGCTGTTTTTGCATGTTTTTGCATGATTTTGAGAATTAACTATCTTTTATGATCAGATAACTCAAAAATCAAGATGAGTTAATTTGAGTGATTTATGGCTTTTATTCATGCACCTCCAAAGCCCTGGATTTCTATAAATTAAGGCTTTAGCTCTTCACAAATCATCTCATATTTTGCACAATCACGCTGGAGAATTGGAGACTGAGGAATCAACTTGCGAATTCAAAGCTTTGTGAGATCAATCTTATTTTTTTTGCATTCATATTACATATCATTGTTAGATTCATAGCATATCAATTTTCAATAGCATTCATAGCATATCAATTTCATTTAGCATAGATTTCATATCAGTTTTTACAATTATTATTGCATAGAAAAATCCAAAAAATAGCTTAATTGCATTTATTCCATATCCATCTTTTGCATTCAAATCCTTCATTTAGGTGTCGTCTAGGTCACTGATCTTGATTACAATCTGAGAACATTAATCTCGCACCTATTAGAAGGCAGTAAATCGCTTGGTTAGATAGCTTTCAATTTTGCATGATTTTGATTATAGCTAACCTCTAATGTTTTACTGAGTGTTGTGTCTACAGATCAGGTATAATTTTCACACACACATTTCTGGCGCCCACCGTGGGGCAACCCACCTTTGCATGCTGGTTTTGATTTTTTTGGGAGCTAAAACCCCAAAGTTTCAAAAATTTAATTTTATCTCCCAAACGGCTTGGAATTTTGGTCTGAAATTTTTTTGGTAGGTTGGTAACATCTCATGGAAGCTACAGTAAAAAATTTAGAATTTTATGAGATGTTTTGAATTTTTAATAATTTTTTCTTGAAATTCCGGAAAAAATTAATATCTGACGCAAATCAGCATATTTTTCAAAAATTTTTATATTTTCGGAAAGATCTTTAAATTATACAGGGGGTCTATTCTTTGTGTTTTAAATTTGGATATGATATCATAGCTCAAATAGTCAATTTACAAAAACTGGTCTGTATTGATAAAATGGGTCTCTAGGGCACAAATGAAGAGGTTTTTCTAAAATTTTTGCATTTTTGGAAAGCTCTCTGTTTTTTAGCAGGGGTATCTATTCTGAATTTCTATTTTTGTGGCCAAAATCATATCAAAAAAATTAGATCTTGTTGACTAGGTCAAATGCAGCAAAAAAAAAATAAAGTTTTATGATGGGTATGCACTTATTTTTTTTACATGGTTCAATGAATGATATGAGTTGTCATTTGGGTTGATTGCTGGTTATTATTACTGATAATAATTGATTTTTAGAGCTAACCCTATGGTTTTCATAAGTTGAATATATTTTGCATATCTTGTTTGCTTGTTTGCTTGTTGGAGAGTTCGTCACTTGCTTGCATGGAAAAGCTCAACAAAAATTGCTAAAAATCAAGTAAAATATACTAAGTGCGTTGCAAGGATCCCAGGTATTCTCCTTCATCTAATAATATTTTGATTTGGGACTTAAAATAAATCTCTTATGTGTCAAGCTTGTGTGCATCTTTTCATGCTTTTGATCTATTTCTACACACTTGCATAATTGATACTAGGTTGTGAACCCTTAAGGATTCATTAAGTAGTCTTAGAATACTTGTGATTGATCTTGATTGCTATCTTGGGTTATTGGACTCGCTAATCCGCTGGCCCCTCATTTCCGCCCCGTGGTTGCAATCTCAGCGCCATAAAGGGGAGGGGTCAACAGGACAGAAGCGTTAAATGTTCCACTTGGCAACCCTTTTGTGCTTTTAGGAACTCCCTTGTTTTCTAAGTTGTGGACTCATTTTTAGCTTGTGTGAGGTGTTAAGTGTTCCACCTTGTGGACTCATCTCATATTCGCTTTAAACGTTAAGTGTTCCTCTTTCTACTTTTTGGATGCTTTTGGTAGATTTGCTTTCGGAACATACATCTGTGCTCACATAGTAATTAGGCCCTATGAACACTATTTGTGATTCTTGAGAGATTGGATTCCTAGCAAAATCCTTTTTGACGATAGAATCCTTGTAGGTAGGGAGGATACTTAGTGCGTTTCACATTCAACTTAGTTAGTGAGTCTTCTCTTATTGATCGACACATTCTCTCTCCGGAGAGGTTGATAGATCATGTGGGGTTGATATCACAAGCTTTGGTGAATCAAAATTGGTTAGTGCGTCTTCTCTTATTGATTGATACATTCTCTCCCCGGAGAGGTTGATAGATCACGTGGAGTTGATATCACAGACCTTGGTGGAACAAAACTTTGTCTTAGCGTGTCGGATTAATCTGCTTGCTTTGTTTGGGTTAAAAGTGAAGAGGTGTCAAAACCTTGAATCTAGAGCCAAGTCCCCTTGTGGTATACTATTGTGAGTCATCTTTAGAGAGGGTTAACCGTAGCGGACAATCCCTTCACAGGGCAAACTGCATTGACGGAACCTCAAGTGGTAATAGCCATTTTCGCCATGGTAGTGACAACCGCTATATAAATGTCCTTGTGGAAGAAATCTCCACGGGTATGGTTCATTGTTGGGTTGTCAGATCTCCCTAGCAGCTCTTGAAGATTAAGTTCTCGGACTGTGTCAAAACCCTGGTGCGCCGGGATTGGAGTTCACCCCTTTGAATCATAAAAGTTGCAGAGTCAAACCATTACTAAAAACCTTAGAGAGGCCAATTTTTCATTCTCAGGTATATGTGTGTTATTGCAAAACTTTTCAGAACATACACAATTAGTACTCCCAGGGATTAGCACAATTTGGTCACTTGATTGTTCATGCGCAAGGTTGCTTTTGCCCTTGTTCATTGTTTTCAGACGTGCTTGGAATCACTTGCTTGCTATTCTGCGTGCTTATTTATCTACTTGGCTATTAAAAAATGATCAAATCTAGTATAACCTTCAAAATCTGGACAATACAATTTGCAAACAATCCAAAACTGAAGACCTTACATTTTGCAAAAAGTGACGTAAAATCTTTTCTGGAGTCAAAAGTCATTTCAGGAAGTCAAAAGTCGTATGAGTTTTGTCAAGTGTCATTTTAGTATTACCCAACTGTCATATGAGTTTAGCAACTGTCATTTCATAAACTACCCAGTGTCGTACGAGTCTACAGAGTGTCGTTTGGAAAAATTTGAGAAAGTTGTCAGAAATTGTCAAATTGTAAGATATCCAATGTTTCCAGCCTAGTTCCAGAATCTGTCAAAAATATCATTGTGTCAAGAACAGATCAGTAGCTATTGAGAATCAGTACACATGTCTCAAAGAATCAGTAAACAAGAGGAAGAAGCTCTGATCGCCGCTATAATGAAACAGATACATGTTATGCAGGTCCAGCTTGACAAACTTGGGAAAGAAAAGGAACCTCTATACTCTTTTCCATTTGATAAAGACTTGTACATGTCACCATGCCCCCGGAAAAAAATTGAGCAATATGATACCTCTTCCACGGAGAGTGACACATCTAGCTTTGAAGACTATGATGACTATGATGACAGAAAATGTAATGATACCTATGACACCTCTGTTCCTAAGAGTCCTCCTCATCGTTCATTCCTGCTTACTACAAATGGGCCATCACATTGGATAGATCATGATGGTGATCCATATGATTCTGATTTTGAAAGAGATTTTGATGGCTTTTGTGGACAATACCTTGATGATGATCCATCTACTACTTCTGAGGACTATAAAATACATTGTGCTAGCTTGAAACGTCAATACTATAAGGATCTCTCCTCTAAGAACTCTCCAGCTGAAAATAAAGATTACACTCTCAAGCAAGATCATGTTAATGTTGAACCTTTGTTTGGTGATGGTTCCCTTCCATCCCCTACTTCCTCCAATACCCATACATTTCCTAAAGCTTCCGAGTCTTTCAAATCTTTCACAGAACCTTCATTCGACACAAGCCTTGATACTTCTCATGTGGTTCCCTATAGTTATCCTCCAGGGCTACCTCTTAAAGAAACTCAAGCTAACTTTCACTTGGCTGCAAATACTTTCAATAATGATAAACCTAAAGAGCCTAAGCCTTCATATGCTATAATCCCTACTTCAGCTAGTCCTCCACCATCTCTTCCAAAGTCATCCATACAATCCCAACATGCTTCCTTGTCCTTAGAAGTGGCTCCATGTCAAGAGGACTCTAAAAATGATGAAGAAAAGAACATAAAGAAAGATCAAGATCAAGAACCCTCCATGTCATCCACTCCTTTTCACGATGTCTCTTATCTGCCTCAGGGTTCTTTTGATCCTGTATCCCCTTTTTCATGCATTCCACCATGTCTTAAGTCTTCACCTAAGCAAGATCAAGCTACTACTTACACTGTTGAGCTTATTGACAATCAAAATAACCTTACTACGCTTGCACTTTCCAAAGATGATACTTCCATTAAGGTTGGTAAAAATGGTGTTCCTTCCAATGTCAAGCCTATTGAAAATCAAAAGAAAAATTATGCACTTGTGCTATCCAAAGATCCTTGTCAAGATCAAAGTCTTCCATCTTCTTGTTCTACCACTCCATGTTCACTTTCACTTTCTACTCTTCCAAAGTCTTTGCAAGCTTTGAACAATCCTATCAAAGAAGGTGCTCATATTCAAGATGTCCATGATTCTATTGAAGATCCTAATGCTCACTCTAAAGATGTTGATATCCTTGGTTGTCATATAGATGCTAATGAACTTATTGATTATCCTTTTGCGTCTTCCACTTCCATCCTTGGACCTCTTCCACCACTACAAAGATCTTCACACCTTCCTTCCATCTTGGGTCCTTATGTCCCTTCACTTTCCCCTCCTAACTCTCTTAATTTTCCATCCATCTTGGGTCCTTACATACCTCCATCTCCCATCTTTCCTCAAGATCAACATAGATGCATACCCTTGAATCCTTTTCATCCAACTACCCATCTAAACCAGTCATATCCTCCCTCTTCCACAAATCCCAAGTCTTTTGGAAGTAACTTGAATGTTCAATACAAGAAAAAGAAGCAATACAAGAATCCATCAAAAAAAGAATATCACCATGTCTCCTCTCATAGACATGGAAGCATAAAGTCAAAAGAAATATCTAAGAAAAAAACTACAAGACAAGTATGGGTTCCAAAATCCATCATTGAAGATATTCTCTCTAGATCATCAAAAGGAAATAAAAAGCCTACGACTATATGGATTCCAAAGTCTCTCTTGAAAGATTCTGGTGTTGAACAAAAAGTGAAATTGACATTCAAGCTTCCAAAGGCTTCCACTACATCTCCTTCCAAAAATATTCTTCCATTTCATGTGCCCAAACCTCAACCTCTGCTATCCATTCACCATATTCCTTCACGTATTCCTTCATTCACGATTCCTCCATCCTCTCACCACCCTTCAAGGTATGTGTTGACGTTGATCTTGCCTTCCTTTCCACCTACCCTTTTACAATCCTTCCATGCATTATCCTTTTACCTTCTATCATTTTTCCTCATTTTCCTATTCCTCCTATCTTCCAACCTCACTCGCTTTACATAAAACCTTATCCTCCATTTTTCTCTTCCATCTCCCTTTCCCTATCAGCATCTTTGAGCATATCATTTTGAATCTTTGGCATATCATGGTTTATCCTTTCAAGGAGCATTACATAAAAAGCTTGCCTTCTTCCAAAAAAAATTAAAAAAAAATTTAAAAAAAATTTAAAAAAAATTGAAAATGTGCCTTGGTGAAAACCTGGAAACAGGCACCTTGGTAGCAAAAGTAAAATTTTTTTTTATCCTAAGGTGAAAACCACTTCCTTGTGGCACCTTGGATAAGTACCATGATGAAAACCTGGCAATCAGGCATCATGCGTAGTTCTTCTACATATTTCATCCATTCCATCTTCTCTCTTTGATCTTGACAATGTTGATCTATACACGAATATTTGGCTATTTTGTGAGCTAGCTTACGATGATCTTGCTTTCATTCCATCCATGTTTAGCCTTCATATCCATCTTCCTCCATTCATTTTCGCCTATCGCTATCCTTTTCCCCTTTGGTCTTGATATAAAAAAAAGAAAGAAAGAGTAAAACACAGTGCTATGAAGCCTCTTGACATGTCTACTTCTTTGGAATACATCCTGTCCTTCTTTGGCATTACGATTTTGTGACTTATCCTATACTAGCCTTTCATTACTTGTCTAAATGTGCTTTACATGAAAATTTTTCCCTAGCTTGGGTATTCTTGAGGAATTTTCCCTTGAGGATTTCTTCCCTTCATTCTCCTTCATTCTCTTGTCTTCCATCTCTTCCACCAACTTGTCAATCCCTCTTGTTCTCCACCTTGCTAGACATTGGGACTGCACGATATGATCTTTCTTGGGAGTTTGCAAATAAAAAAAGATGCTATCAAGTATACCAAGTATCAAAATAATTATCAGAATCAGTATCAGAATCAGTATCAGAACCAGTATCAGAACAATTATCAGAATTAGTATCAGAATCAGTATCAGAATCAGTATCAGAACCAGTATCAGAACAAATATCAGAATGGGCCTACAAAACAAGTATCAGAACACCTATTGGGGCTACACCTTTCACTTTAGTTTATGGGTCTGAAGCGGTACTGCCTATTGAGGTTGAAATCCCATCACTCAAGATCAGAATGCATGGACTTGTCACTGATGAAGACTACAGAGTGTCGAGGTTACAAGAACTTGAACTATTAGATGAGCGCAGACAAGCAGCGTATGATCATCTCAGAGTGTATCAGAAAAGAATGTCTAGAGGCTACAACAAGAAAGTCAGACATAGAGAATTTCAGGTTGGCGATCTAGTGTTGAGAGAAAATTTGAAAAATCAATCCCATCGAGAACGCAAGGGGAAGTTCAAACCCAACTGGCTGGGTCCCTTTGTTATTACTGCTACTTTTGGCTCTGGTGCCTAACAACTCTCAATGACTGAAGGAGAACAGCTCCGAGAACCAATCAACGTTCTCCATCTGAAGAAATTCTATGCCTAAGGCATTCAGTGCTTGGTAAATGTCCTGAAAAAATCTTAAAAATCGGAAAAAGTCCTGAAAAAATGAACATCTTGGTGAAAACCTAGCAATAGGCGCCTTGATGATTCACAAAAAAATCAAAAAATATCAAAAGTACAAAAAAATTGAAAAAATGAAAAATACAAAAAAATGAAAAAAGAAAAAGTGCCTTGGTGAAAACCTGGAAACAGGCACCTTGGTAGCAAAAATAGAATCTCTACCAAGATGGTGAAAACTCGGCAAACGGGCACCACTTGTTCCAAAATGCTCCATCTATCAGTACAATCTTGGTCTTTCCCAGCTTTCAGTCTTGCTTTAGTTTGTACATATCTCCCGGTTTGTTTCTGCATATCCTGGTTTCAATAAGTCGGTCTGTACACCAATCAGCTCAAGTGTCTGTATCCTATCAATGTTCAAACTTGGGGGCAATCAATGTCATATCTTATAGTCTCCAATGTATCTTAGACATGTCATATCCACTCAGAGTCCTTTGAAGCTTCAAGTTGAGTCAGTCAGTCTGTCTCGTCTCCAGAAAGGATTTTGCATCAACAACAATCAAACATCAAACTCAAACTGAAAACAATATGTGCTTTTCATGCTTTTATCTCCTTGTATGCTTACTGATTCGCATTGAGATTTTTGCATATTGTGTCCCTTCGAGCTCTTCGATGATGTCTTTTATAGGATTTAGAGAGTGATGACTGGGGGCATAATCTTTTCTTTGTCTTCTGCTTGTATGTGAAAATCTAACATCTTTGGAAATTCTGGATTGAAATGGTGTCTGACTATAAGAGCCTCTATCTCGAATTGGATGGCCATGCGTACCTCGACCATTGATACCCAAAAAAAATTCAAGGAAGTTTGATCTAACTATTGTCTTTTTGAGTGAGTTCTTCCTCCTACTGTAGAACGCAATCTTGCCTAAGGATGTGAACGATAAAGGGTCACTACGGGTAATTCACATTGGATTTAGAATGATCTCTTGACTGTTTGATGTGTTTGTAACGCAAGGCGTACTCAGGTCATCACGACGTGTATGTTTTGATGCTTGTACAAATTGCTATATCAAAATGGACATGATATTCAGGTCATCCTGGCGTTTGTGCCTTGATGCTTATATCTAATCCGACATTCAACAACTAAAATCAATATTCATATGTCCATGGTTGTTTGACCAGTGGGTGTTGTATTGATTCTTGCACATACAAATCGATATTCATATGTCTATGGTTTCATGGCTAGTGGGCATTGTATTGATTTATCCGGTTACCTAAAAAGTTCAATGATGATAACAAATCGACACATGATCAGTGACTAGGTCCTAGGTCTTAGGTTGCATTTCATTTTGCATGTCTCATTGCATTTTGCATGTTTACATGATCTCACAATGATTAAACGAACTTCAATGCTTAAATGATTTTTCAAATCGCATCTTCAAGTCTAACAAGAGCTGAATCTCACACGAAGGTTCCTCTAATGAAATAGCAAGTAGAATCCTTTTTTGGGATCAAAATTCAAATCTGAGATCATTCATATTATTAACTACTTGCATATTCGACCTTCAATCATCACAGAAATCTAGTATTCAACTTAACTGATTATCTTACATCACACTATCAAAATTTCAACTTGGTCAACCATGGTCAACTCATGGTCAAACCTAGTCAAACTTGGTCTTTTGGGACCTTCCAACGATGCAAAATGCGTTCTCGGATGTAAATAACCACTTCTCAGATCAATTAACATGCTTCTAAACTATCAACGCTGACTTTTCTTGTCAGATTTCAATTTTCATCCCGAAGGGGGCATGGTATTGCACATCATTCAAAGTCTGTAAATCAAATTCTATCGATCAAGTCTATCAATATCTTTCATCAGTGATCAAGACAAACAATCACGTCTAGTTACTGATTCATCAAAAGTCCTCATCGCTCGGGGCAAATCTATCATCACTTGGGGCATATCAGATTCATCAAGATCCATATCAATCTGATATTTTCTTAATCTTGTAAACTGTATCAATTTTTGCAACCATCGGATCATAGTGTTCTTTCCTTGGTTCTTCGGCAACTGAAGGATTCAGATGTGATACTTGCTAGTTCTGCTAAGACAATCGAGTCTAGAACGGGTCACTCACTTCTTATCAATCCTAAGGTTCAGAATCAGGCATTTTGACACTTTTTCGCAATCATAGGTTCATTTGCTGCTACAGTGAACATTATCTTTGGTCATTCAAGACCTATTATCTCCATATCAAGTCAATATCAATCAACTCCTATCTCAATATCTTTCAATCGATTTCTATCTTGAGATCGGTTTATCTTTTGAATCAGTTTCATATCTTTATCAAACACAGACTATCTTTGAACCACTGCGCTTCGCACAGTAATTCAAAGAGGGGCAAAATGTAATACCCCAAAAATGGGCTATAAGTTCATTAACCTCCTATATCATCAAATCATATGAAATCGACATCAAAGTCCTAATCTAAGGCACATCTAAACATCATCAAATCTAATTGATTATCTTAAATTTTGCATCGGAGAATATTCCTAGTAATATTCCTAATTATCTTAATTATCTTTAATTTTATAATTATTTGGCAATAAATCACATTTATCCTAAAAATTTGATTAATTGAATATTTTCATATTTAATTAATTAGATTTAATATTTGCCACTTAATTATGTAATTAAATTTAATTCTATCTATTATTAATTGTATTATTTAATTTTGACAATAAATCAAAATTCCTATCTTTAATTGATTAAATTCTTATTTAATTAATTAAAGCATGTTGTCATTATTTAATAATATAATTTTTAATAAAAGTTTGGTAAAATAGTTAATTAACCCATAAATTAATTATTTATTTTCAAAAATCAGTTGAGTTGAGGATAAATCACTTTATTTATTTATTTAATTCTTAATTATTATGCATATTCAAAAGAAACAGTTAAACTCCAAATCAGAAAATCAATGCAAGTTATTGACTTTTTGGAACTCAACATCCTTTTGGAGTTCAAAAAGCTGATCTAAACTCTAATTTGAGTTAAAAAGCTGTTTTTGCATGTTTTTGCATGATTTTGAGAATTAACTATCTTTTATGATCAGATAACTCAAAAATCAAGATGAGTTAATTTGAGTGATTTATGGCTTTTATTCATGCACCTCCAAAGCCCTGGATTTCTATAAATTAAGGCTTTAGCTCTTCACAAATCATCTCATATTTTGCACAATCACGCTGGAGAATTGGAGACTGAGGAATCAACTTGCGAATTCAAAGCTTTGTGAGATCAATCTTACTTTTTTTGCATTCATATTACATATCATTGTTAGATTCATAGCATATCAATTTTCAATAGCATTCATAGCATATCAATTTCATTTAGCATAGATTTCATATCAGTTTTTACAATTATTATTGCATAGAAAAATCCAAAAAATAGCTTAATTGCATTTATTCCATATCCATCTTTTGCATTCAAATCCTTCATTTAGGTGTCGTCTAGGTCACTGATCTTGATTACAATCTGAGAACATTAATCTCGCACCTATTAGAAGGTAGTAAATCGCTTGGTTAGATAGCTTTCAATTTTGCATGATTTTGATTATAGCTAACCTCTAATGTTTTACTGAGTGTTGTGTCTACAGATCAGGTATAATTTTCACACACACACCTACATCCACTACACAAGTAACAAGGTATGTAAATTTAGTCTAAGTACAAAGTGCAAATAAAATAAAAAAGGAAGAATATGAACCAATCTCCAAGGATGAAAGAATAAGGAACAACTGTAGCAAGGATCATCCACCATTGGTTCAAGAATGTCAGAGCCTCAAATGGTAAGAGAATCCCTACCTCTCAACCTCGTGAAAACCTGTGGTTACACTCTCACTGTGTTGAGGAGATAACATCATACCCCACTTGGATAACAATACAAAACCAATCACCAGGTAGTACACACATAGGAAACCTAAGATAAAATTAGGGAAGTACAATCACATATGTCAACCCCTTGGAATGATCTCATTAGACTCTGACTCCCAATTGTGAACATGTGCAGAACTTGAAATCCTCTCATGTAGAAAAGGATAACCGATCATGCCAGAACTCATCATCACTACTATATAGGAAAGCATCTTCTCCCACTCCCATCCTTATCCTATACTAACACTCAAGGCATGGGTGAGGAACACATTATCTTATTAATTTATTTTAAAACCTTATTTAATGTATTATATTATCACGTATTAAGTAACTTACTAAGGATATCCAGGTAGCCACTTCTAGGGTCCGATGCCTCCAAAGCAAGCCACTTCCCTTCTAACACCTAGATAACCTGCCCTATGCTTATAAATCTCAAAAACATCACATAGATAATCGTGAATCATAAAAGTGAAGATCTGGTTCCAAAATTTAATAGGAACACACATAACCAACTTCCATCACATATACATCATAACATAATCAAGAGTTTCTATAAGGTTGCATTATAACAAAATTGAATGGCATACAAGTATGCAAGGAAAACAAACATAACACAATTTCCCTAACCCTGCCTCTGGTAACAATCTTAAAAAATGATGACATAAAAAGATTCCCTCTTAACCCACAATTACAAAAGGAAAAAAATTCATAAGAATTTAATAATAATAAACTAATTTTTAAAACACCATTACAAAAATTAATTTATTAAAATAATCACTAACACAACTATAATTACATCTCCAAAATAAATTCCATTAATTAGAAAATTAATTTATAATATCATTTAAAACAAATTGATTCCAAAATTAATAATTACGAAAATAATATAATTTACATGCATATATACTAAGTATATAAACAACCACATAAGTGTTTCCCAAATAAAAGTATCCCATGCACATACAAGAATATTCCTTCCCTATGTAGAATATTATGAATTTCAAAATAATTATCAAAACAAAATTCAACAAACCATTTTTAATCCTTAATAAATATTGTTTTTTATTAATATTCATTAATTAACAAACATATATAAATATTAATAAATATTACAATTTATATTAAATAATTATAATAAAAACTTAATTTTTTTTCAATTTTTTTTTTTGGGGGGGGCAACCCTCCCCATGACTGCCTACGATAGCTCTACCATGGCAAAATCTATTGTAAAAGCTACAATTGCCTATGATAGTTGTTATCGTAATGGCCAAGCTGTCGCAGGGTGGGGGAAATTAAACCCCTGCTCCAAATACTTATATTCATTTATTTTATTTTATTTTATTAATTTAATTTCTTTTTTTAAAAATCTGTCAGAATTTTTCAGACACAAAAAGAACAAGCATAATATTGTTTTTTTAAATATAAAGAAGAACATCCACCCATATATATATATATATATATATATATATATATATATAAGATTAATCAACGATTAATTTAATGGCTAATTCCTACCAAGAAGAAAAACCTTCTTAGATCTACAGAGTAATTATAGAAATTTATAAAATTATTTAAATATTTTAATTTGATTGAAACCCTAAGGTTCTTAACAACAAAATTTAACAAACCCTAACTAATGTTGGAAAGTGGCTAACATATGTGCACATGCATGTTGTCATTATTGTCAACACTTATCTCTTAGATCATTGCAAGGCATTTTGATACTATTTTGATAATAAATAATGTGAAAAATGTCTAAGTCCACAGTCAGTTCCAAATAGAGAGTCTCATTATTTTGGTCAACAAGCATGCTACAGATAGAGATAATATATGTGAAGTTATACTTGGGTAGATAGATGTATGGAGGATACTTAGGCAAGATTGCAAGCATTTTGGATGTGAGATGGAAAACATACAATTCTTTGAGTGCATGTGAAGACATGAAACAATGAAATAGGGAAAGAGAAGAAGTATAAGTCTTGGGTCACTTAGGTTATGATATTTATTGTATTTTTTAAGGGCCCAATGATATTGTAACAGGGGAAAATCCACACAATGTAATTTGTATTTTTTAAATGTCTAAGGATATGATGAAGGTCGGCCCCAAGGATTATACTCTTCATCGGGTATAAGTATATGATGATATTTTGTATTTACATATGGTAGTAGGTGATACAAACATGACCAGTGAAGTATAAGCTAAATGAAGAGTGAGAATATAGATTGCATGGCATGCAGAGGTGAAGTTCTCATGTATTTATTATATTATCTTTTGTAATACTAGACATGAAGTCCAATTTTGTTAGTGCAGTGTGCACAACTTTTGTATACCTCTAATAGGGTTTATCAGTCCTCTAACAAGCATGCCTATTGTAATACTCAAATCCTAACAGGGCTAGGGCTCCTAACAGGGTCTCAATACTTATAGTGTAGATATTTGTGGGTAACATCCCCACTAGGGCTTTCCCTTGGCCAGGGTTTCCTTGAAAACAAAATATGGTGTTTGAGTTCTCTTGTGTGTGTACTTGTGGATTATTTTATTAATATTATTATTTGTTAATTGGTTAAGAAAGAATATAAACTATTGTGATATTGATTCACCCCCCCTCTCAATATCACTTAATCCTAACAATTGGTATCAAAGCATCTAGCCCTTGGAAGAAAAGCCTAACAGCTTAAAAGAGATCCAGATGGATTTTAGCAATTTAAAGAAGAACTATGAAGCATGACTAGAAGATCTTGACTAGGCTAATACATATAATGTAGATTTAAAATTCAACTTAAGAGGGGCAAAATATTTCATCAAGAAACTCAAGGAGAAGTTGAATCATTCAAGAAGTTTAAGGGAAGAACTTGTCAAAATTCAAAATGAACCAAACAAAGAGCAATCTGATTTAGAATAGGTTGAGAAGCTTAAGGAAGAAAAAGAAGCACTCAAGGATGAATATGAGATCTCAAAGTTGCATTTGTTTAAGGAGCTTGATGAAGAAAAAGATAAAAATGGGAAAATGAAAGACGAGTTACAATCAACAAAGAAAAAGGCAATAATTGAATTGTAGCTGGAAGAAATGAAAGCAAAATATCAAAAGATTGAGAAATACAATATCTTGGTGACTTGTGAACTTGAAGAAACAAAGGAACACATTAATAAACTTCATTAGAACAGTTTGAAGATTGATGAAAAGTATAACACACAGAAACCTGTTGGAGATAAGACTCGAGTTGGATTTGTGGAAGACATATGTCAGAATAAGGATCATACAGTCATCAATGTTAACTCACCTACGAAAGATGGATCCAAAGCTAAAGGATCTAAGTAGGGATAGACCAAACCCTCAGATGACAAGTGTCATGAATGCAATCAGGAAGGAAACATGGAGCAAACTTGTAAAGGTACAAGCAATAATAAATCATTTTTGGTTTATTTCTTTAATTTCTTTAATTATGGTCATAAGGTGAAGGATTGTGGAAAACTAGACATGAGATCCAGAAGGCCAAGTTATTCTAATTTGAAAAAGAATGTTGAGAAAGAAGGGGAAACTAGTAAGCCAGAAGAAACTATGAAAATAGATGAAAAATAGCCTAGCTAACCTGATGCAAACAAACTCGAGGAAAGTGAGAAAGATGTGAAGAGACCTAATGGAAAGCCTAGGAGGATTGTATGTTACAAGTGAAACAACTTTGGACACATCGCAAGGTTCTATAAATTACAAATTGATTACAGTCAACTCAGACCTAGAAAAAAAGTTACATGTTACAAGTGAAACAATGATGGACACATTGCAAAATATTTCATATTCAATGGACTAGTAAAAAGGACATTCAGACCCTTGGCAAGGAAAAGGGAACTTATTAAAGATGAGAAAACCTTTGAAGAAATGAAGGGACAATACAAAGACAAGTGGGTCAAGAGTAGTGACCTAAAGGAAAATAATAATGAGCCAAAAAAAGGTGCAATGAACAATTATGAAGACTAAGTACACTCTACTAGATCTTCACATGATATTAACACCTCGTCATAATCATGAAGGGCCATGCAAGGCCTTAGGGGGAGCATTGGAATATAACACTAGTATCTCATATTGTACCTAGAATGTAAAATAGAGTTTTGCGAGCTCTTATGGAGTTGTGTATGGATATTTAGTAACTTTAGTTATCATCTAATGAAGGGTGCTCCCTTTAATACCACAAACACATAATAGAAACAGAGAAACAACAACAATATGCAAGAACAGAAAATGGGCTTCTTATTATCTCCACAAATGTGGAATTACAAACTTTCAGAATTACAATATGCAAAACCACATGGGCATTCCCTTACAATATTCTGTAGGACAAAGCCTTGAATAAAACCTAGATATACTACCCAGAACTATCCTGAACTGCTTAAGACAACACTATGGGCCTTTCTTATATAGGCAATTTCCACCACTCGAGAAGGTTCCAGAAATTTAGCCTTTTAGGCTGACTAAACATGGAATTATTTTATTTTTACAATTATTACAATAGGGTCGGCTCAAAGAAAATACAAAATATGTTTTTAGGTAACCCAACTTCCAGAGGCCATAACATTTTAACCGTAGATCCATTTTTCTATTGTAACCACTTTTTGAAAATGCCATGACAAGATCTACAGTACTTGACATGCGCTAGCGCTAGTCAGTCGAGGGTCGATCGCAATCCGAAGTCTCTAAGGCCTTCAAAATTGACCTAAAATATTTTGTACCCAAAAACCTCAATAACTTCACCAATACAGATGATGTGGCAATGAAACTCAATTGGTAGGCTGAAATGACTAAGATGAACCTCCAACTGTGAAATCAAAACATTTCGATATCATATGACCAACTTACTAAAAATAGTAAGTTTCTATAAATAGTAACTCTACACAAGATAGCCCTTATTGAAAAGAAAACCAAAAATATTTTTGGGTGATGCAAGATTGCTCTTACACCCAGGATGCTCCTGCATCAGACACTTGAGGTAATTTGAGAAGTGACCCTATCACGACTCAGGTGTGCAGAGGAAAACCAAGATGGTTAACCTCCTCCTTTGTTAGCCATGATGAATCTTCAATAGGTCATCCTTTCCATTTGACCAAATACTCTTCATATGTCCCATTCCTTATGCTTATGTTGACATGACTATCTAGTATGTCTTCAATCTCCTTGATATCTGAACTAGTTGCTGGAATACTCCACTGTGTTGCTGTAACCTCATCTTCAACACCTCCTTCATCATACTCTATCAGATCTGAAACATTAAATACTAGTGAAATATTCAGCTTAGTAGGTAACCCAACCTCATATGCATTTCCTGAATCATGCTTCTTCAGTATCTTACATGGCCCAAACTTCTTCATTTTCAGCTTGTTATATGTACCAACTGGAAATCGCTCCTTCTGCAAATGAACCATGACTTCATCTCTAACCTAAAATTCCTTATGCCTCCTTTTCTCATCTGCCTTATCCTTATACTGCACATTTATCTTGGTAATATTCTTCCTCACCTCCTCATGGATGTTCTTCAAATGTTCTGCAAAATCCTCAGCTTCAGCACTACTTATTTCTCCTTTATCTATCTTCCTCAACTCAGATGCATTTTTGGGACTACTTCCATATACAATCTGTGGATGATGTGATGAACTAAACTTCAAATTTGTCTTCAACTCCTCACTTTCTACTAGTGTCATTCTATGTGCTACTTTATTTGGAAAACTGGCTCCTGGAATCAAGTTCATCTGATGACTAATCTTTCTTACTGGTTGTAATCCATCAGGCACATTATCGGATACAATATCCTAAAACTCATTCAATAATTTTGCAACTTCTATAGGTACATCTTCTACTTCCTCTTTCCTAGCCTTTGGAATTAAGGTAAAACACACATGCTCATGCCTCATACCATCTAGGAATTTTCTTCCATCAAAAAATTTTATTCTTGCATTACCACATACCTTTTCTTTGGTCTCCTTCAATGGCTTTAGCTTATGTCACACTCCATCCTTTGTCAGGGAATAGGTATTCACACGACCATCATGTACAACACATCTGTCAAACTACCATGGCCTACCCAATAATATGTGACATGCATCCATAGATATGATATCACATCGTACCTCATCATGGTACCCGCCAATCTTGAACTTCACTAGGCACTATTCACTGATGATGACCTTGTGGTCATCCTGCACCCAAGCAACCTGATATGGATGTGGATGTTTCTACCTCTTGAGCTTCAACTTTGTCACCATCTCTTCTAACACCAAATTATCAGTACTACCACTATCAATAATAACATCACAACACTTACCCTCACACTTGCACCTAGTGCGAACAAGGCTCATCCTTTGTTCAGGTTCATTCTCACCACTCAGCAGGACTCTTTTGTTGATTAGTGTTTCTCCTCTTTCAGCCTCTTCAAAATTTGATGATCTGGCATCTTCATCTACATGTGCAACTCTGGCCTGGCCCTCGTTCCTCCTATCTATCCTTCCTTGGTGTTGAGGACATTTAAATACCCTATGACCTTCTTCTCCACAGTGAAAACATGTTCCACAGAAGCCTCCTCTTCCAGATCTTTATCGTCTTCCTCTTCCTCTCTGATCTTTATTATTCTGATCATGGAAATGATTGAAATTATCTCCTCTTTGATTCTGACTGTTACTGGCCTCATCCTGCTTTTTAGATCTTCATTTTGATCTCCATATGACTGTCCACCAGATCTTCCATCATGACCTCTTCTGCTTTGTCTGCTCTCAAACTTCTTGTTCAACTTTTCCTCTACTTTTAGGGAAAACTGGTATGCCTCTTCAATACTGTTCATTCAAACCAGATTCAATTCTTCCTGAATGCTCGGCCTTAACCCATTAAGGTAATAGGAAACTTTCTTCTTGTCAGCTTCTGCATGGCCTATTTTGACGAGGATTTGATAGAACTCCTTTGTATACTCCTGAACAGATCTTCCTGCTTGCTTCAAACTTTGCATTTTCTTCAGTAGGTCAAGCTCATAATCAACAGGGATGAACTGTCACTTCAATTTATCCACCATCCACTCCCATCTTGTGATTTTATCCTTTCCTCTTCGATTTCACTCTAACTAAATCTCCTGCCACCAGATCTTCGCATGGCCCTTCAGTCTGGCCTTCACAAACTTGACCCGATCAGGATCCTCAATATCTTCATACTCAAAATATTCTTCACATTCATTGATCCAGTCAATCAATTCTTTTGGGTTAAGACTTCTAGAAAATGTCAGGACCTCAACTTAGGTCTATTCCCGATCTTCGAAATGGCTTAGAAAAGTCTTTCTTCTTCTTGATTCAAAACTTCAACTTCTCCTTGTCCAGAATTTCCTTCTTCAGCTTCATCTTCGCTTTCATCTCTGACATTAAGATTCATTCCTTTGTGAATCTCCTCTTGCAATGCTCACACTTGTCTCTACAGTTCCCTAACCTCAAGTGTTACAACATCATCTCTTCTACCATGTTCCCTTCATGGAGGCATTTTCACGCTTCTCGTTGAAACCCTAACCATGGTCCTAGTGCAAATTGCCTCACAATCAACGATCTATTTACACATAAACCCTAACCCATGATCCTGGTGCAAACTGCCTCACAATCGGTGATCTATTTACACACTCAGGAACTCCCACTCTGATACCACTTGATGAAGGGTGCTCTCCTTAATACCATAAACACATAACAGAAACAGAGAAACAACAATAATATGGAAGAACAAAAAATGGGCTTCTTATTATCTTGACAAATGTGGAATTACAAACTTTTAGAATTACAATATGGAAAGCCACATGGGCATTCCCTTACAATATTCTATAGGACAAAGCCTCGAATCAATACCTAGATCTACTACCCAGAAGTGTCTCAAACTGCTTAAGACAACACTATGGGCCTTCCTTATATAGGCAATTTCCATCGCTTGAGAAGGTTCCAGAAATTTAGCCTTTTAGGCTGACTAAACATGGAATTATTTTATTTTTACAATTATTACAATAGGGTTGGCTCAAAGAAAATACAAAATATGTTTTTAGGTAACCCAACTTCTGGAGGCCATAACATTTTAACCGTAACTCTATTTTTCTATTGTAACCACTTTTTGAAAATGCCATGACAAGATCTACAGTGCCTAACATGTGCTAGTGCCAATCAACCAGGGGTCGATCGCGATTCAGAGCCTCTAATGCCTTCAAAATTGACCTAAAAGATTTCATACCCAAAAACTTCAATAACTTCACCAATACAAATGATGTGTCAATGAAACTCAACTAGTAGGCTGAAATGACTAAGATGAACCTCCAACTATGAAATCAGAACATTCCGATATCATATGACCAATTTACTAAAAATAGTAAGTTTCCATAAATAGCAACTCTGCACAAGATAGCCCTTATTGAAAAGAAAACTAGAAATATTTTTGGGTGATGCAAGATTGCTCTTACACCTAGGATGCTCCTGCATCATCATCACATGGATCTAGGTTGCTAGATCTATGATCCTAGATGATTGGTAGATCACCTGAAAGTTATCAGCTTTATGGTTGCATAGGGTTTTGTGTGTTTCAAACTATAAGATGTTACACTGAGAAGTTTTTGACACCATTTAGATCAAAGAGCAGTAGAGACTTGAGCTTTGGAGCTAGATTTGTGAAGTGATTGTGAGCTTGTTTGTGAAGTTGAAGGAAAACCCTAGATTCCACTGGTTGTGCACAAAGTATTTGTGAAATATCTTTCCAATCTTACATGATTATTCTTATAAACACATAGAGATGGAGGCACCTAAGTTATATGATATCGAGCATAGGAAAAGATCTGAATTCAAGAAACATGTGAATAAATCTATGGAGGATGACCATATGGGCGCATTTTTGTACACTCTGCATGGATTTCTTCATGTAGAGGATATTAGGGGTTACATCCATTATAATTATGAGAAAATAGGCTCACTAAAGATACTTTATGGTATAAAAGAAATGATTGATGATGATGAGAAGCTTAAACCTGAATTCACTCATTTGGAAAACCTAAAAGTACTAGACTACGTAGAACACTTTGAGTTTGAGGAAGAAGAGTGGATTAAAATTGACTTGAGAAGATTTCATGACCAATTATTTTGGTTGGGAGGAAATCCTATAATGATCGGTAAGTATTTGATTCATGCAATAACATGATTACCTATTGGAGGCAAGTTGTTAGTCTCCATGAAGAATACTAAGAAGAAGGTAGAAACCAAAATTGGATGCAAATGGAATAGGAAAGACATGATAGTCAAGGATGTAAGAGTAATTTCTATGATTTTTGGTTACAAAATGCAATATAACAGTAGACTAAACTCAGTTTCTGTAGGTTTTATTGACATGGAATATCAGATTGTTAAACAAGGTGAACAATATGATGCACGTGAAATTTTTAGAAAATAGTTAATGGAAAAAATCAGAGCGATAAAGAAGAATAGAACATCTTCTTCATTCATATTTTGATCATTGATCCTTTACATTTTCTTTCATATAACACACAATTTTCTTGGATTATACCTATGGAAGAGAAATGTATCAATAGTGAAATAGATCAGTGAAGTATACAGAAAAGAGGATGAGATATAGAGGTATAGCAACATTTTAGGAATATTCAAGGGAAAGAATTCCTAGAACACTTGTTAATTCCTAGAATATGAAAGTTAATTACCTAATGATGTTATGAGTGCATATGGTTTCATGAGTGAAAAAACTAAATTGATTATGTTATGTTAATTCCAAATTAGTTATATGATGATGTAGATGTTTTGTAAAAGTTGAATGATGATTATTTCATAAATGTTGTATATTATATTTCTTGGACTACTGATGTTTGGATTTAATGTGTAGGGAATATGACCATGGAAATAAATCGGGGAACCAAATCTAGGCAAATGTGAATTCAGTGCAAGCCAAGGTTGCGTCTAATAAGAGACAAGACCTCATTCTATTGTGTTTATTTTGTAAGTGTATGAGCTTGAATGTGTTCTATTCAAATTGTAAATTATAATTTTAATTATGTGTGTGCTCAAGTGGAAATTCCATGTGTCTTGTGAAGTGTAAAATGTGTGTGTCACTTGACACTTGTACTATGTACATGTGGTCCGGACATGTCCACTTGAGGATTGGATGCCCACAAAACTAGATAAGTATCATACAGAATGCTCATGTGCACCACTTGGTTAGGGAGCTTGACGTATGGTATTTTCAATTGAATTTTGAGGGTAAGATTTTAGTGGAGTTTTGGGAGGTAAGAAAGGTACCTAGGGGTGTGTTTGGCTCATTTTTAGGAAACCCTCTTGGTATACCTTTGGCTAAGGGTCATTTTTAACCCTATGAAAACTCTTAGTTGACCAAAAGACCCTTCCAAAAGTTGGATTTTCAAGATGGACGAAAATCAACTTTTGGAAGCATGGTCTTGGATAGACAACCCATCCATTTGGGTTCAAGGACTTTGTTCACTTTTTGAGTTACCTTTATAGAATCCATTTGTTGGTAATTTTGTAAGGAGCTTATGGAAGACCAATCGATGAGAGAATTACCTTATTCCTAGAGCTTGTGGGGATATGTGTAGAGGTATTTTTAGTGGAGACCCTTCATTGTTGAGAGTTTCAACACCCACCCTTTATCTTAGAGATTAGGCTAGATTTGGAGAAACTTTGGAAGAAGGGAGTTTTGGACAAATGGAGCTCTTCCTTAACTACTTGCCTTAATCTTGGACTTAGGTTGGTGGCTCTCTCATTTAATTTTCTCATTTCTCTCAATGTGTATGTGATAATGGTAGAAGAATGTAGTGTATTTTGTTTTCATGGATGTTTAGGAGTGCTTCCATTCTTGTTTTGTGAATGTTTCTTTTGTGTTCTTTTACATTTCTTTTTTTTGTTTGGGAGTCTCAAGGTTCACTCACCCTTCGGAGGGAAGAGTAGCCTTGGGGGTGAAGGGTTTTAGGACAGCCCATGGGTGTAGAGTCTCCTCAAGGAGGAGAGGGAGAAAACATGGAGTATGGGCTCCATGAAGCCATTATTTGTTTGCATTTGGGGGTCATAAGGGTTAAACTTGTGTTATGGAGAGTATGCTTTGAGGTGTTGATTTTTGTATTCTTTTTGAAGGTTTAATTTTCATATTTTTTTTGGCTTTCTCCCCATAGGGTACCTAGTCCACCTTCACCCCAATTTTAGGGTCATTGTGAGACCCATTGTGGAAGCCTTGTTTGGGAGTCTCTTTAGTGAGTTTGTTGTTTGTTTTTTCTTGTTGTTGTTTTGCATGTGTGTGTCCTACCTATTTTTGGTTCCCCAAGCTCAAGAGGCCTAGGATGGGAGGTGAGCATCCCATGGTCATGTGTATTATTATTTGGTTTAGGTCTTTAGCTTCATGGATGTTGGAAGTAGAAAATTTTGAAAAGGATCTACCTTGTTCTTTTTTTTTAAAGGGGGTTGTAAAATGTTTTAGTAGCATTGAAAGTAGATAGATTTATATGTTGTATTTTCTTTCCAAAGATGGATAGATATTTTTTTAAGGGAATGATCCCTATTAGTGAGCCAAAATATTGGTAAAAGCATTATGTAATTTTATGATTTTATAAATTTGCAAATTTAAGAAAAGCATAAAAAATAGGATTATTCTTGTATGTTGTTAAGTTTCAATAGAAATGATCTTTTAAAAAAAAAATTATATTCTACAAAAAATTTATATTACAAAAAGAAAAGAAATTTTATTCATGTTTCTTGTGGTAGTTGTTGTTTACTAAAATAATGTTTTTGTTGAGACTTAGACCTTAATATATGTGTGTGTGTGTGTGGCTGTGGATAAGGCTAGAAATTTGCATTATATTATATGAGTTTTTATTGTTTCATTTTAAAAAAAAAACAATAAAAATAATCTTGAACACCACATTTATTTAGCTCAACGTTAAAAGAAAATTAGTTCTCTATGATGTATACATCCTCCCTATTCAAATTAAAAAAAACACTTGATATAGTTTATTTTCCTAAAAAATAAATAAATTTATACATGCTATTGTTCAAAATATATATTATATAAACAACTTCTTTATTTGGTATGTATATACACTGATATGGAAAAAATTCATTTTTATATGTATTCTGAAATAAATATATATATATATATATATATATATATATATATATATATATATATATATATATATAAAATTTATAATAAAAAAATATTAACAAATTTATTTTTTATAATAAATAAAGGGTGTGTGGATGGGGAGCTGAAGGCTATCCCCACCCCCGATGTGGCCTTCTCTATAAGAAGGCACATGGAGGGGTTGGGAGGCCTTGACCCGCCCCCCTCTGTGGCGGTCATGGGTTGTGGTTCTGCCACAGCTTCCGTGAACTACCACAGGGAGTGGGCGGCTGTCAGCCTCCCCACCCCCATCATTGCAAAAAAAAATATTATATAAAAAAAAACTACACAAAAAAAAATGGCATAACAACATGAGTAAACAAAAAAATTTTTACCTCAGAAATCTGGGGTTATTCATGAAATTAGTTTAATATATATACATATGAGTATACATATACACTCAGTGTGTATATATGTATATATATCCATGGGTATATAAACTTGGTGCCCTCTCCCTCATTTTGATTTGATCCTCTTTCAACTCCATACCTACAAAAATGGTGGATTTACAACAAAACATTTATCCTAGGATTTTGGGGAAAGAAGGGAGAGAGAAAGAAGAGGGAAAGGGAAGAAATGAACTTCCTTTTGGAAGTTACTTTTTTCACCCTAACCCTAATTCTGAATTAGGGTTAGAGTGAAAGACAACTTTCATTTTGAATTCATTTTTTCCCCCCTCTTATTTAGTTAAGTTAATGATACATTGAGAAAGGAGTATTAAATGTTTTTGTTTTTTTCACCAATTTAAACTCAATTTTTAGGGACAATTTTAATTTAGATTATTTATAAAACCTTTGGGACATAAATGTTTTATATTTTGGGGAGTATTAATTAATTTAAAAGGCATGTTAAAATATCTTTTAAAGGAAAATAATTTTATTAATATGTCAAGGGTTAAACACTGATAATGTTAATTAAAAGTTAAATGGACTTTAGTAGAGTTGACAAGTGTTTATGATGCAGGGGCATCCAAGGTTAAGATAGGGCATTCTGTGTCCTCAATGAAACTGCATGGAGTGTTTGTATTTTGGCTAGTGTTACTCGATTATAGCCTTGACCAATGGTCTCGGTCAATGAAGGAAGCTCAGTTATTGAAGGAACTCGATAGTCTCTGGCGCGTGGTGAAAGTGTTACTCGGTCATGCTTGCAGTACTTGGTCGACACTGGTGCTCGATGATGCCTGGTGTGCTTAGTGATTTTACTATCACTCAGTAGTTCTGACTTACCAATTGGAGTTCTATGTGATTTTTTGAGCCGACTTGGTAAATTTATTGTAGGTAGCCATTGTTATGGGCTGGCATGCTGAATTAAATGTTTGTATACATTTGTAAGCCAAATTGTATGGCATTTAATTATTTATTTTGCGGAGTTAAGGGTTTCATCATGTCGACTTGTGGCTGATGATTATTATTTAAGGAGGGCTTGGGCAAATGTTTTGGGATAGAACTGGGAGAAAGAACAACTTAGCAGATTTGGGATATCAGATGTGAAGCTTGAGAGAAAAGTTGTGGAAAAGTTCTTGATGTTCTTGCAGGTTAGATTGTAATCTAATAGTCATTTGTAGTAGAGCTAGGGGTTTTCATACTTGGAGATAAGGAGATTTCTTGGAGGCTTGCAAGCTCAAGTTCAGATCTGCCTTAGAGTTTCTGTAGTACCCCGCCCCTAGTCTATTTTTAGAAAGGTTATGATTACTTTAGGATGATAGATTTGTTAGGAATTTGATTGATGCTTATGATTTTACTGACCCCATACTTGCTTGTGTATGGTTGATATGTTTGTTTTATACTTCTGTTTGATGTGCTTGATGTGGTTGAGGGATGGAATCGTAGTTACTTGCTTGCGAGATCCACACAATCGGCCGATCCCTGCCATTGTCTATTATATCTCTATATATATGCACATGCTTGTCTCTTATGTAGGTTTGCAGGTACCGGGGATCGAATTCCCTAAATTGTCAAGATGAGCGTGCCCTATCACTAATCTCAATGGTAAAAGAGGGGAGATAATATTCAGTTCCAAATCCTAACCTAAGCCAATTATTGTCCTAAAGTAGGGGACAAGATTTTGTGTTTCCACCCTTCTAAACTCGTCCAATTAACATGAGTTTATCCCTATGTCTTGAGTATGAATGTGGGTCCTTAGGTCTTTTTGATTCTTTGATTTGTGGCATTTGGTGTGATTTCTATTTTTAGATCATTCTATTTTTAGCTGTGGAATATTATTTAATTGATAATTAAATAGATGTATTTATCTAGTTCAATTATTATTTTTATTGTATAGTGGTAGCAATAAATTAATTGAAGATTAATTTTATGCTAATATTGAGTGTGGTTGAAATATTTAATTAATGAGAATTAATTAAATAACTTCATCTTAGAAATATTTAATTATAAATTTAACCCTTGTGCATTAAAATATATTTATTAAATTAAGGGTTATTTTAGCTTGTGTAATTTATGTCAAACTAAATGTTCTAATTTTCAATTGTTTAAATGCATTAAGTTGCACATTCATAATTGAATGAAATTGAATGAAATTGAATTAATGATTTAAGTTAAAGTTTTGGTTAAGAGCTTTTCAACAAAAGTCAAAGTGAAGAGGAGACTTCAATTCAACTAAGACTAAATTGTAAACTAAAGTTCATCTTCATGCAAAGCCCTCTTGGAGTCAAGTTTGAAATTTTGAATGGGAAAGGAGATTTCTTTATGTATTGAGAGTTTTAGCCTTTATTCGGGTACACAAGTTTTGGAGGATGAATTTTGGGGACAGATTTGGGATAGATTTGGGAGAGCTCTTCGAAAAGCTTGGATTATGTTTTCTTCATTCTAGACATCATCAAATTTGTATAATTGATTTGAGGTAGGTTTTGTATTGTTATGGTTATTCTTTTTCAGATCTCTATAGAAAAGAAAAGTATGTCTTCCTCGTGCCTGTTGGATTTGAATGTTGAGAAGTTTCGTATGTTATTGCAAGGTGATTTAAATAGTTTTGCCTATTTGTTTCATGATTTGATGGTTCTAAGGAATCTGTAGAAAGAATATTAGAAAGTCCAATTGGACCAGTTAATAACATATAGTGATTACCGATCAAATCTAATATGAAACATGTAAAGTATGACAAAAAAATTTTATCACAGTCAACACATAACACAAGAGATTTAACATGGAAACCCTGTGAAAGGAAAAACCACCTGGGACTGAAAACCCAAAAATTGTTCACTCTTCTGAAGTGAGGTTGGTGAAGACCTAGCCCTATTAAAGGTTACAAAAACACTATGAGGTCTGACCTTGTTAGAGGATTTTAGACCAACCTTTATCTTCCAACCAGCATTCACTATGGGGTTGATAGGATAACACATGTACACTCTATGAATGACATTACAAGAATTTTTAGTCCACTCTGTTAAGAGATTTATCTGTTTACAATGGTTAAAATGGAACAGCAGGTGATCTGATTACAAAACAACTTCAATTGTAGATTATCAGATCTATGTTAAGCTTATTCAAATCCTCTGATCAATATATCAATTTTGTTTCAATGAATATTCAGTAACTTACTGTCGCTTGGTTATAGCTTTCTGACACTCGATAATCTCTGTAGTTCAGTTCTCCTTAACCAGTCTAATCAGGCATGCATGAAGCTTGTTCACATGATATCTCTATAGTCTCCTTCTTCCGGCATTATTTCATCATGAAATCCTAGTCTCTTAAATAGATGAGTAAACCATTTTACTTCCATCTATCAAATTTTTCTTCTTAATCTCCTTTGTTGATTTTGCCACTTTAACCTTCCTCGGCTGATGTGTCAGTAACACATTTTATTTCAATCCCTTAGATCTTCTTTGAATTATGTTAGCTATTGATCTTTGTAACAAACATTATCTTCAACTTTGATTATGAGGTACTTTCCAGCTCATCAACTTCCATCAGCTAAACTAGTCATTTAGTTCTTTTCTTCTGCTCGGTTAACAAAGAAATGTGTCGGTGAACACAGGCTCAGTTTATACTATGCTCGATATACACTACACTGCGTCGATGCATATTGAAATGCTTCTTTAACTGACAACATTTCTTTTTGTATTTTTCTCTATCCTTCATCATAGATGAATGCAACATAATCAAGTTGATAACATAGGGTCATAGACTCATTCATAAGTTAACCAATCTATTCCTTATCCTCATCTATCATATCCATCTTCCTCATGTAGATATATCTATTCTTCATCTCTTTTCTTCTTCTTTCTATAGATGTTTGGGTATAGTAACTTACAAGATAAGTATTGTCAAAACTAGTTGACATCAATGACAACATATTACTGATTTAATCATCTTACATATCTAATCAGCAACTCAATGATCTAAAATCATAGATCTTCAAGTCATACAATTTATTCAAATCAGTTGTAGTTCATCAGCTACCTCTAGTGGGACATTATTTAGAGCATCAATTATCAGAGGGGCATAGGTCAAAGGCCAGGGAGAGGACTAGGAGCTCTCTATGTGATTATGAGGAGGGTTAGGGAGCTCATGAGGTGGATTTGGTTTGTATGCCTGAGCCACCACTTGGGATAGTGTAGAGGGCACCCCATGATGCAAGGACCAGATTAGAGAGCTCCTATGCTTCCAACCACCATTGTATACAAGATCTACTAATGGAACAAAGGATGAGGCTTGGTTATTGAACTTAGACAAGTGCTTTAGGTTGCATCCGTAGGAGAGAAATCTAAAGGCATGATTTGCAGTTCAACTTTTGAGAGGAGGCACCTCTACATGGTGGAGGTGGGAGGAATATTAAAATAATTTATCTATGGACACTATCACTTGGGAGACTTTTTTTGAGAGATTTAGAGATAGGTACTTGTCAAAGAATTTTAGACAGCATTGCATTGATGAGTTGCATGATCTCTAATAGAGGGGACTCACAATATTGTAGTATGAGAGTCATTTCCTTGAGTAATTACCCTATGTAGAATATATGAAGGATGAAAAATTGTGGGTTAATTGCTTTGTTAAGGGACTCAATGATTGGATATCAGGATAGGTTCGTATGACCACTCCATGAATCCTTTGAGAGGCTCTAGAGATGGCTTTGATTGTAGAGAATATTTGGGGTAGGTCATGAGATGCTCAAGATAGGTCTCAAAACTATAAATCCACACCTCAGTCACACGGTTATTAGAAAAAACATTGGAAGGGTAACAATAGGCAGCCTTTAGGGTCTTATAAAAAGAGCCCTCAACAAAAGTATCAGCAAAATTAGAGGTAGAGGACACCATAGGGACAATAGGCTCTATGCCCAAGTAGTAACAGTCACAAGGCCCTAGGAAATATAAACGTCCACAAGAAATTTAGATGCACCTCTGGCTCAAATTCAGTAGTTCTCCTAGGGTGGTTATAGTGGGTCTAGTAGGAGTGGTGGGTAGAAATTCTCTAGACCACAGGGAGTTCAGACTCACACACATGATCCTTGTTATGTATTTGGTGTCATGGAGAACTTAGCTCAAGATTTCCCTTAGGGTCAGATGGAAGGTAGTCAGCACATGGCAGCATTAGAGCCTACAGTTGGGGACTTGGGAAAGTCCCACAAGGTTTTTGCAGTGGTTGATAACTGCCATGAAGAGAATCATGCCATAGTTATAGAGGTTACAGGTATGATAAAAGGTAGCAATGTTACCATTTTTTTTGATTCTGGAGCTACTGACTCATTTATATCTCTATTGGTTGTAGAGCATTGCGGGCTAGTGGAAGTTAGGCAAGATGTTGGTTAGGAGGTCGAGTTATCTTTAGGATCCAGAGTGTCAATCAAATCCTTGGTTATGGATTGTCAGGTGTAGATTGGATAATTGACCACCACTTTAGACCTTCATATCACACCTCTTGGATCCTATGGCATAATATTTTGCATGGATTAGCTTTATGCCCATAGAGCCAAGTTAGATTTTTGTTAAAAGAGGATTGAGTATTTAGATGATCATGACACTCCTATTGTGATTATTGGGATTCAGAGACCTATATCTCTTCATATAATCTCTACTATGTAGCTTAAGTGGAGCATACGAAAGGGATGCCAGTTATTTTCCATCACCATTAGTGATAGAGAGGATGAGGAGGAAAGGGAACCATCTCTTGATGATTATGCTATAGTTCAAGAGTTTGCAAATGTTTTTCTTACCAAGCTACTAGATATGCCTCCTTGCAAGGCAATGGATTTCTATATTGATCTCATACCAAGAGCTGCACTAGTTTTGAGGGAACCTTACATGATGACCACTAACAAGCTTAATGATCTCAAGATCCAATTAGAGGAGCTTTTAGAGAAAGGGAACATTCTTCCCAGCATTTCACCTTGAAGCGCACCAGTCAACTTCATAAAGAAGAAGGATAGATCCTTGCGATTGTGTATGGATTACTAATATTTGAATAAGTTGACCATTAATAATCGGTATCTACTTCCCAAGATTGATGATTTGTTTGATCAGCTTCAGGGTGCCAAAGTGTTTTCTAAGATTGATATTAATTCAGGGTACTGTCAGTTACAGATTATGGATAGAGAAATTCCCAAGAATTCTTTCCATACTAGATATGGACATTATGAGTTTATAGTTGTACCATTTGGTCTTAAAAATTCCCCAGTTGTATTCATGAGTCTTATGGATGGGGTATTCTGATAGGGAGATCTTATTCTAACTAGCCCTACTTTTGTTAGGATTGAACTAGGTCAATCCTTGACCTATCTGAGGGTTCTTTAGACCCTTCACACTGAGGGATTCTTCCTGATCTCCTCTACTATTAAATATCTCACTACTAAGGTTTACAACTCAATCTTATTCACAATACCCTTCATATGAATTCAACTAGGCCCCATTTGTTTGCAGGAATTAGAGAGGAATTGACGGTGTCACTTCCTGATTTTTAGAAAATCTATCATTTGGGAGAGTAAAATGCAATTCAAGGTTTAGGGTTCAAAATCAAGTTTTGGCCCTAAAATGGGCGGCACCATCTTCCCACCCAATAGGTGGAATTTGATTTTCAATTCGTGGATTTGGGTTTTTGTGAATGAAATTTGATATGGTGTCGCATCCACCCCAATTCTCCGGCATGCAATAGTAAAACTAGAATTCATTTTTTTGCTCATTATTGGGTTTTCGTTCATTGTCTCCGTTTGCCTGCTATTGCATTTTTTTCAAGGATAAAAACACTACTGTGAGTTAAAAGGTGAAGCAGCCCACTGAAGTTCTGCAATGCATTTTCCATTGTGAGATGTGGTGGCCTTCACTCTTGGAGCACACCCCAATGGCCTTGTTGATGTTACTAGCACCCTTCTCCCTCCCAAATTATACATTTTTTGAATAAAAAAAGGTAAAACTAGACATTTTATCAATGCTCTCAAAGATGCCATGCAAATCAATTGCAGAAAATAAAATTTGAAAAATAAGATACAGAGGGTATAACTGAAGAACTTAAACAATGGGTGTTTTAGTAAATTTGGCATTATGGCAAGAAAAGGGAAATTTACCCTAAGGATTTTCTCATATTTGGAGACTATTAACCGAGTGTAATCTGGTAAACTATACTGAATGGATCTTGTTGAGACAGGAGTGAGGTAGTAATTATTGACGTAATCATTTCCTCCTAGAGTAATCAAGATAAGACCTTATGCAACAAGTCTCTCAGTTTCATTAAATCCAAGGATCTGTGACACCCTATTTTTATATTGAACAAAATTCTACAACTATTGTGGCATCCTGATAATATTAGCCTGCAAAGTGCAAACAAAATTAATCCTCATTCATTCTCATAGATCCAAAAAAACATGTAAATGATGACGACATCTCATAGATCCAATTCCAATTTCAAAAATGGAAACTAAACAAAAAATATGGATTGTCTCAGCCATCTTCTAGGTCAACCAAATGGTCCAAACTATCTTCCAAGTACACAAAACTAGAATTTCAAAACTTGATTTTGAGATAATTAGGTTTTGACTCAAATTCCAATTCTACAAACAAACAGGGTCCTATGGAATTCATCCCTTCATCCAAATACGTGATTCCAAGTCACAAGAATGAGAGAAGACTCAATTTATAAAGTTTTTGGTTTCTTTTGAGGTGTTCCACCTTTTACTTCATTCTTCCACAATACGATCTCCACAAACTAGACCAAAATCCTACTAGGTCCTTGTAGGTCTTCCAACACACCTTTTAGGGCATAACTTTTCAACATCCCACACAAGTTTCCAAACTGATTACATTTCCTGATACCCTTTTTGAAGTTACAAAATATTTTGGACTCCTTAAGTCTCCAAGCCCTCCATACAATACTTTCCTATCTTTAAGCCTTGTTTTTAGGACTAATTAGGCCTCACTGGTTTTCAGTGAGGGTTTGATGGTTACACCCCCTGCCAGATTGGTCAAAGAATCTCCTTCATAGGATTGATTCTTTGATCATTAAGGAACACTTTCCTACAATTGGATTGACCTTCTCAATCCCTGAGCCCTCTCCCATTTGCTAGATCAATAACAAGCTTCCTAACCGAGCTACCTTTGGCTCACCTAGGGCTTGTTCTTAAAATTTATTCCCCCACAAACTAGACAATAAAAATACATATTTACAAATATTATACAATGCCCTAACATATTCTAGGAGGTCATACAAATCCATCCATGGAAACCTATGTTAGAGCCATTATTGTTACCTCTACTCTGAACAATCCAGTAAACTGGTCACAAAGGAGGATTTAACTTGCAAAGCCAAAAAGAAAACTATCAAACTAAAAAAAATCTCTAATCTACTTAGAAAAACATTAAGAATAAAATCATGCAAATATTTTGTTAGGTCTAATCCATGTTTAAGGATTACTAAGCCTTCTATTCAATGCTAAAATGGGTACAGTCACACCAGTCTATTAAAACTGAAAGCACAGACACAAAAGAAAAACTAATAATAAGGTACTTCTTGCCATCCCAAGTGCATAAGCATCTATCACCACAACATCAAAGGAAGGCACCTATGGCAAGGAAAGGTGCACTAGTAGTTAAAGTAACTTACCCAGTAGACTTAGAAGTCAACCCAGCAGTATTTCTAGTAGCAACTAGAGCATCAGTGGCCCCCTCTTTTCTATTATTCATAAGCACCACCAATAAAGGTGGCTAGAGCATAGACATAGGAGGTAGCTCTACCAATTCCATTACCAGAACCACCAGCAATAATAGATTCTTTTGATTAGACAACTTTTTCATTCATTAATTAACAGCTGCAGCCCATAGGGCAGTAGATGTTGAGTCAGATGATCCAGTCAATGAAGAAGTCAGTGAAGCACCAATAGTTGTAGAGGTGGAAATAGATCCACTAGCAGATGGAAATAGGGCAAGACCCTATAGGAAAATACCTACAAGAGAAAGACCCACCTCACCATTTGAACAGTTTATCCACAATCAATGCTGATTCTCTGCACTGGAACAACTTTGATTAGGGTGGGAGGACATTATCACTTTGTTCAATATATTCTCCTAAGTTCCCACCCCCCCACTATTCTAAAGGGAATTTTTACTCTAGCCCCTACTATTATATGGGGATTCCATTGCCCCACTTTCTTATATTATGGATGCAACCCCCTACTATTCTAAAGGGAATTGTTACTCTAGCAACTAGAATTAGTTATCCTAGCCCCTACTATTCTATGGGGATTCCATTTGGAGGGCCCCCTCATATATTATTGTGGGAAGCCCTTCAAATAGTAGGGGGTTTGGGGTCTAAAGGGGCCAACTATAGTTACTATTTCCCTCAAATTCTATGGGCAGGCAGGAGTCATTAATGTTTGATAGTTTGCTGGGGGTTTCTTTAGGAAGATTCTATATGTAACATGGGTGGGAACTCTTGTTTAGAATAGTAGGGGGTTAAAAATCTATATGTAACATATCTTCTATATCATCATTTCCCTACCCATGGATGAGACACCGCTTACTAACATAATAACACTCCGCAACTCACCTCTCGCTTTGACCATAAACCCACTAGTTATGTCAGATCGATTCACTATCTCATCAAATCAACCCTCCTTCAACCACCTCCTACACTCTATCTTTGGAAAAATAAGGTGGATTTTTAGAATAGTAGGGGGCTTGGTAAACTTGAAAAAGACATATATAGGCTTAGTCAACCAAGTTTGGTCGGTTTCAACCCTATAACTAACTATGTCCCTTGGATAGGCCCTTAGACAAATTGTTGTCATGACAACTTTTACAAATTGCATGACAACTTTTCTAAGGTTGTGCTAATAGGTATAAAAAGACCCCTAATATTCTCCTAAGACCTCTAAGACCCTTTTTCATCTTTATTTCACTCATTTATCTCATTTTCATAGTCAAGCCATTACTTTGACTGATTGGTAACATCAAATGGCATACAAGCCATATCCCTTGGGTCCACTCTAGGCCTAGTGAAGCCTTCACTAAAACATTAAAAAATCTTCCTAAGAACCTATTGGATCTCAAACTCTTACACACACTAGGGACACAAAACAAATTCCTTATTGGACAGTGACTTGGCCAAGGTCACTACAAGCCAAAACTAGGAGCTTGGTTGGCCAAGAACCTAGGTGCTCCTGCACCATACTCCCCTGCAAAAAGAAACTAAGTCCCATTAGGAGACATGAGTGTTACATCAATAACTACATTCTTGAAGCTATTTTTTTCAATCCATTGAGCCTCTGATTCATGTAGATACTTCCACTTCACAATGTTTTTTTTGTAAACCCCATGCCTAGTTTGTTTCTTCACCCTTGAGTATAGAATCTTCTCAGCTTGAGGCTTCACTTGTACTGGTGTTCTGAAGTCTTTAACATCAGCAAGGAAATCTAGATTGTGTTCTTCTTCTTTCACATTAGGTCCTTTGTATCTCACCAAGTCTTGAACATTGAAAACCGGAGAGATAGATAGTTCACTAGGCAGGCCTATCGTATATGCATTTGAGCCATATTTGGATAGAACCTTATAAGGTCCAACTCTTCAAATTTGAATTTTTCTGGGTATGCCCTTCTGAAGCCTTGCCTTGTTGAGATGTGCCATCACCCAATCTCCCACTTCAAACTGTATATCCTTCCTCCTTTAATCAACTCTAGTTTTCACTTTTTGATTGGCTTCTACCAATGTCTTCCTTACCTATTCATGGACCTCTTGCATGGATTGAGAAAATTCATCAGCATGACCACTCACTCCCACTTGATTTCAAAGTTATCTAACCTCACACACACCTCTTGGGTGCATGCCATACACCACTTCAAAGGGGCTCTTTCTGGTAGACCTATTTATGTTGTCATTGTAAGAAAATTCAGCTTGTGGTAACAACTGGTCCCACACTTGTCCATACTCCTTGGTAATACATCTTAAGAGGTTTCCCAACACTCTATTGATTACCTCTATTTGGCCATCCATTTTTGGAGGATAGGTTGACCCAAATGCGAGGTTGGTTCCTAATCTTTTCCACAAAGTCTTCCAAAAATGCCCCATGAATTTAACATCTCTATCTAACACTATGCTAATTGGTAGGCCATGAATCCTTACCACCTCCTTGAAAAATAGATGTACTATATAGCTGGCATCATGTGTGGTCTTGCATGGTATGAAATGATTCATTTTACTAAACCTATCTACCACCACATAGACACTATCAAAACCAGTAGTTTTCTTAGGTAAACCAAATATAAAATCCATACTTAGGCACTCCCATGGCCTCTTAGGGATTGGTAAAGGCTGATATAACCCTGCATTGGAAGATGTGCCCTTACATTTTTGGAAAAAAATACATTGTTCTTCATACCTCCTTACATATCTTGGCATCTTGGGCCAATATTAGAACCTTTGCACTAGGTCCAATGTCTTGTTCAAGCCAAAGTGTCTACTAAGGCTGCCATTGTGTTTTTCTTGTATAAGGTTCTCTCTCATTGAACCTTTAGGTACACATAACTGGTTACCTTTGAATAAAAAACCATTATACAATGTGTAGTAAAAAAACTCACTATGAAATTTATTCTCAAAGTCTTCTCATACCTTATATGCCTTGGAGAAGTCCTCATCTTCCTTGTAGAGTTCTTTAAATCCCTCCACACAAATGCTTTGAAGCTAGATTTCTTGGATAGTTAGAAACCTTCAGCTTAATACATCAGCTACCTTGTTGTTAAGGCCCTTCTTATGCTTGATGGTAAAAGTATAGGCTTGGAGGAACTCCATCCACTTGATGTGCCTATGACTTAGCTTATCTTGAGTGTTAATGTAGCTTAAAGCTTGATTGTTTGTATAGACTACAAGCTCCTTAGGCAATAGGTAGTGCTTCCACTTTATAAGTGCTTGAATCAATGCATAAAGCTCCAAATCATATGATGAATACCTTGACTTATCCTCATTCAACCTTTCACTGAAAAATGCAACCAGTCTCCCTTCTTGATTCAAGACTGCTCCCACTGCTATGTTTCTTGCATCACATTCAATAGTAAACAACTTATCAAAGCTTGGTAATACCAAAATAGGATGAGTTTCTACCCTTTCCTTCAATTTCTCAAACCCTTCTTAAGCTGCCTTGTTCCACACAAATTTTGTTTTAGCTCCACCTTTGATAGTGTTTAGCATAGGTGCACATATCTCACTAAATCCTCTTATGAACTTCCTATAGAACTGAGTTAATCCATGGAAGCTCCTCACTTTTGTCCCTATTTTAGGAGTGGGCCAACTTAGTATGGCTTCTACTTTTCTTGGATCCATCTTAATATCACCTTGAGACACCACAAATCCTAGGTACACTAGCTCTTGTTTAAGGAATTAACTCTTCTCTAGATTGATGGATAATTTCTCCTCATGTAACCTTCTTAGGACACCTCTAGGTGCTGCATGTGTTTCTCTTTGGTCTTGCTAAAGATGAGAATGGCATCTAGGTACAAAAAAAAAAAGCTACCAATATAATCTTTTAGGACTTCATTCATTAACCTCATGAATGTACTATGTGCATTTGTAAGCCCAAAGGGCATAACTAACCATTCATAAAGCCCTTCATTTGTTTTGAAGGATGACTTCCACTCATCCACTTCTTTCATCCTAATTTGGTGATACCCACTTTTGAGATCAATTTTGGTGAAGTATTGAGACCCCCCAAGACAATCCATAAGGTCTTCTATTCTAGGGATAGGAAACCTATATCTAATGGTAATCCTATTGATTCAATACATAACCTCCACTTACCTCCCTTCTTTAGTGCCAAAACCACTGGGAGAACACATGGACTAATAATTTTTCTTATCAGCCCTTGATCAAGAAGCTCTTGAATCTACCTTGCAATATATTTATTTTGGTCCGGGGTCACTTTATATGCTGCTTTGTTAGGAAAAGATGCTCTAGGTACAAAGTCAATTTGATGATTGATTTCTCTTTGAGGAGGAAGAGTAGTTGGTGTCCCATCACTTATTATATCTTTAAATTGGTCTAGTAGTTAATGCACTTCCTTTGGCAATGTAGAGTGTAGGACCTTGGTTTCCTCCTTGGGTTTTAGGACTATGGCTAGCCCTACTCCTTCCTCTTCCTTGAGTTCATGCAAGAATTCCTTCCCACTCATCAAGAGTACATTAGGTTCAACTGAACTTGTAGCTCCTTCCTCCACAAGTGACTAAATTTTATAAGTCACTCCATCTTTATTGAAGTTATACACATTCCTCGTCCCATGATAGACTATATCCCGGTCATATTAGCATGGCCTTCATAGTAGAAAATGGAAAGCATCCATTGGTAGGATGTCAAACAACATCTTGTCTTGATAGCCTCCTATCATGAAGTCAACCCATGCTTGTTCATTCACTAGAAAATTCTACCCCTTATTTAACCAAGTCACCTTTTAGGGATGTGTATGGGGTATCTTTTCAAGCTTGAGCTTTTGGAATGCTTCCTCTGATATTATGTTATCAGTTGAACCTGAATCAATGATAACCTTACAAAATTTGTCAAGGATCTTGCATTTGATCCTAAAAAGAGCCCTTTTATGCTTAGGTTCTTCCTTGATAGGTTCCTTGACTATAAATCTCCTAAACATAAGGTTCTCACCATGTTCTAAATTCAAATTCACTTCCGATAACTTCACACTACTCTCTTCCTATTGGGCATATGCTATCTGTGTGTGTCTAAATGTGGACCTCTAAATCAGGCACAAACGCAACATAGTCATTGCTCAATCATGAGATGATGAGTATGAACATGAATTGTCCATCTCACAACATTGATTGAATTGACCTGTTGCCTCCTATGTAGATGGGGTGTTTAATTACTCTCAAATTGGAGAGCCAACAACCATAAGACTGATTCTACAATGGAGGATTTTCCAAGAGCTATGAAGATGAGCAAACTAAAATTGAACTAAATGAATGCAATTTAATCTAAGATACTTTGAAAGAAATATGATACTATTCTAAATATCTTGAAAGAAATATGCAAATTATTCTAAAGAACTTGGAAATAGCAATGATATTAAACTATGAGCATGTAAGAAAATTAATCTAATATGAGAATGCAATACTATGCTAAATGATAAATTAATCTATTGCAAATGAAAACATTGAAAATAAAGTGAGACTAAAAATTGCTATAGTTCAATTACTCTCAAAAATTGCCTCTTTCGAATGAAGAAAATAGGTTCATTAAATAAGCAAGCCTGAGGAGGGAATGAAGGGGTTCTTGATTTGAAACTCCTAACCCTTCATTTCCATTTGAGACAAAAATGCAAGAATTACTTAATAAAAAGAATGGAAAATGCCACATAGGTGGCCTTTCGAATATCTTGAATTATTAATTCAAAAACTTGTGTCCATTCGAATATCAAGAAATTATTAATTCCTTTTATGGGTAATTAGCCAAATGGGGTGGATTTAATTTAATTCTAAGAACTTAAGACTTTAGGATTAAATTAAATTATCATAGGGGTAATTTAGCTAATTAAAGTCAAGGACTTTAGGAATTAATTTTGATATTTGATTAATGCAATTTATGGTCTTTGCAATTGACATCAAGTTGAATTAAGTCAAGTAGGAGAGAGAAATTTGCCTAGGGAACTAGGACTTTGAAGATGTAAAATTGATGAAAATGCACCAAAAATTAGTTGAATTTAATGGGTGCCAATTTTAGGGTATTACATTTTCCCCTCTTTGAATTGATGTGCGAACAACACGTTGATTCAAAGAATAGTCTGAAGTGACAGATGATGAGAAATTCGGAAGTCTAGGTTAGGTTGCCAAGACACCGAATAGATCAAAGCATGATTTTTTGAAGTCTAAGTTAGATTGCAAAGACAATGGTCTTGAGAGAAGATGAGAATCAGGGTTAGGTTGCCCCAATGCCCAGAATGAGATTCAGATGCAAACTTAGGACTGTCCCAAGAATCAGGGTTAGATTGCCCTAATACTAAGCTCAGCCCTCCGAGACTCACGTTAGATTGCCCAGATAATGGTCTAAGAGAGATTTTGAGAGCCATCTCCAGAATGAAGCTTGACTCCCAGGAATTAGGGTTAGATTGCCCCAATACCTAAAAGATTTTGAGAACCATCTCCAAAATGAAGCTTGATTCCCGAGGATCTGAGTTAGATTTCTTAGATACCTAAAAGATAGATGACCAGATAGCAAGATACGAGGCATCGAGATGCCCCTAACAATGAAAACTGATGATTCAGTTCAGATTGATTCAAGAATTGATTCGACAAGATTCAAATGATGCAATCATCCTGCCCCCTCGGGAGAGAAATCGAAAGATGACATATCAAAAGGATGATTGACAACAAGAGGTTGCAGAACAGAAGCAATTAGACTAGATTTGAAAAGTTGCAGAAGCAAATTGGAGTAAAGCAAAGGTCCTGTTGACCAAGTTTGACCATGGTTGACCATGGTTGATTGGAGTTGACTAGAGTTGACTTTGATGAAAAGAGAAAAGATCTTGAGAACATGATGTAAAGATGAAGATCTGGAAGGAAGATGATGCTAGAAGGCTGACTGCACAAGCGTCCGATCCCAAAGCGTCCTTAGAATTTAAATTGCAATTTCGAGCTCTCTAGAGATGTTAGATTTTGATTTCTATCCTGAAAACTTGTGTAGCCAAGATGAAACCAAGACAAAAAGATGAGAACCTTTGATGAACAGAAAGAAATTAAGAGAGTAACAAAATATCATCTCAAATCTAAGCTTAACATGCAAATGCAAGCCTAAACTAAAATGCAAGCCTAGAATGAAAATGCAAGCCCTAAGACTTGGTTGTTGGACTCACCATATTTATCATCATCGAGTTCATTTAAGCATGGGGTGATTGCAAGATTTCATACAATCCTCACTAACATTGCAATTACGAGAATATGAATATGACATAAGTCTTAGATTTGTCAGAATGAGGTGTAAGCATTAAGGCACAAGAAGCCAGAATGACCTAAACACCTATTCCTTTTGATTTAGCAAGTTAACATAAGCATCAAAGCATAATTGCTAAAATGACCTGAATGTTGCTTGTGAACAAATACACCAGACACACGAGAGTTCCTTCTTTTTCCAAAGAGTGCTTGTAGTGACCCTTACATTCACTTAGCAGGATGAGCGTTAGCCATTTCACTTGTAGCAGAAATAAGTCACTCAAAATAGACAAGGAGAAGAACCAACCTCACCAAAGCATCCATATAAAAGGAGTTGAGGTACGCATGGCCATCCAATACGAGATGAAGGTTCTTACAGATGGACACCCCTCTTAGATAGATTCTTTGGACCATTGGAACTAAACCAACAAGCAGAAAGCAAAGAAAAAATAAACAAACAAACAAGCAAAGGAAAAGCTCAACATGCTTCAAAGGAACACAAAGTCAGTTTTCAATTTTAGTTTATGTTTTTTTTCAAGCGGATTAAAGTCAGATCGAAAGTGCACAATGTTTGAAGTCTCGATGGGATAGCAACAATAGGCAGATGCAGTGAGAACCACTAGTGACCGATACAAGGAAGATTCTAGAAAGAGAGAATAAAATGTGAGCGAAACATCAACAGGCAGATGCAGTGAGAACCACTAGTGACTGATGTAAGGAAGAGATCCCAAAAGAGAGGAGTTGAATGAAAGCTAGGTATCAATAGGTAGGCATAGTGAGAACCACTGGTGACCGATACATGAGAAATCCTCAAGGATAGAAATCTCAAAAGTAGCTAGGCATCAGTAGGAAGACATAGTGAGAATCGCTGGTGATTGATGCACGAACAAATTTTTTGAAAGTGATAGGACAATGCCCCCTAGACCAGGAAGATGCCCCCAAGTGTGAACCAGTTCCAATCCATGAAGAGTCGAGGAAAATCTTGAAGACAACTGAAGGCAAGAGCATGAGCTAGCAAACTAAAGCAGGAAATGAACTAAAAGTAGGAAACAAACTAAAGCAGGAAAGCAAAGAGACTAAAGTGGGAAACTAAGAGCCAAGTGATGCTGAGATGAGATGTAGCTTCAGGAAATAAGGGGCGCCTGTTTACCAAGTTTTCACCATCTTAGCAGAGATTCTATTTTTGCTACCATGACGCGTGTTTACCAGGTTTTCATCAATGGCACATTTTTCTTCTTTTTCAAATTTTTTGTACTTTTCTCTTTTTTTGATTTTTTTGTATTTTTAAATATTTCATTTTTTTTTGTATTTTGTATTTTTTCACTTTTTTTGTATTTTTTCAATTTTCATTTTTTTTGATTATTACCAAGGCGCTTGTTTACTAAGTTTTCACCAAGATAATAGATACATCAAAGTGCCTATTTACCAGGTTTTAAATAAGATGATCATTTTTTTCAGGACATTTTGCAATTTTTTAGGATTTTTGCAATATACCATTTTTTGGATTTTTTCAAGACCAATAAATATTTACATGAGCATGCTGAGAATGTCTCAACTATAGAATTTCTTCAAGTGAAGAGCGTTGATAGGCTCTTTGAGTTGCTCTCCTTCAGTGGTAGATCTCTGAGAGCACAGTATCTTGTAGTAGTAGTCAGTTGAGAAGTTGTAGAATCAGAACTAGTAGTATCCAACTGTCGAGAGATCCATAGTCAAGGAAAGGTCACTTAAGTGAGACCCACAAATATCCTTGTGGATGCATCTTAACTCTCTGTCAGACTTCCCATGCTCTAAACGCTTAGGGAGAGTACGTTCTAGATTTCTCTTAATCATGTCATTAGAAATGAGGAGATGCTGATATGCACTTTGGGACAAGGCAAGATGGAGTGAAGAGGGTAGAGTATGAGAGGCAAGGGTGATGGAATGGAGGGAAGTATGAGAATTTTGGAAGCTCGAATGACAACTTTGATTTTTCCTTTCTTTGGAATCCACATAGCTTTTGAATTTTTTCATCTTTACTTGGAGGTGCTTTTGATGACAATGCTTGTAGAATGGATTTCGAGATCCATTTTTTATTTTATTTTCTGGCGTTTAATTGTGTTCTTCTTTTTGAGGACCTTTGCGGTCTTTTAAACACCTTTGTTTCTTTCCTTTCTTTGTAGTCACGTGTCGATTAGATGGGACATGGTGACCTTAAGATATAAGTGGATTCTCATTATTTTTATTTTTATGTTTCACATCCAAGCTACTTCCAAAAGACTCAGGAATGGTGGATGAAAGAGGCTTATATGATTGGTTCAGGTGGAGAGGTGGAAATGGAAGTGGATGAGCCACTTTTCTAGGAGATGAAGGGGGAAGAAAAGTCAATGGGATGTGCTCAAGTGAAAATATATTAGTATCATCCTCATCATTCATGAATGCATCAGATAGATCAAGAAAGTAATCTTCCATAGAACATTGTTGATTGTGAGTTATCCTAGAAGAGTCAGATAAGTTTGGAGGAATATTATGTGAGCCTAACCAAGATGGTCTATTCCAAGAGTTAGGTCCCCTTTCAGGTGGTAATAGTGCATGAACAAGAACCATTTCAATTCTAGATCTACCAATATTCCATGAAACTACAATAGAATGGGGTCTTACATACCCATGATTTGCTGGAGCAGTAGGAGTATAGCTTGGAGTAGATGGCCTAGGAGCCATAGGAATGATCCCCATAGGAGGGTGGAAAGGATCATCATCAGTTTCTTGATCTGGAGGATTAGAACTTTCTTCTCTTTTAGAGCTGGTAGGAGCAGTATATTTGTGTATAGCATCAACTGGTATCTTTGTAGTAGCATCTGACATGTAATTAGCTAGAGATATAGTAGGCAACATATTTTCTTCATTGTTATCATCTATCATAGAAAGTGTGTCTTCAACAGAAAGACCTTGCTCAGTAGAAAAAGTGGAGCAATCTAGAATAGGCATACCCAAGATAAGGGAGACATCAACTATTTTCCCCCATTCAGTATGTGTTCCATTAGAATCAGTAGTAGTAGAAGTCTATTCAGTAAAGTGGATAAAATCCTCCCTGTGAGGACCAGGATCATGTTCTTGAGGTATTTGAGAAGGTAGACAGGACTCTCTCTGGTAGTCTAAATCAAGATTTTGAATATTCAAGAGCCTTTCATGTGTCATAGGCTAGATCTTTGTATCTTCATTATTTGAATCCTTGTATGAGTGAAAGTTGCAGCGAGGTTGGTCAAGCTCATTGCTCTGATAGCCAATACCAAATCTATCTTCAGAGGGCCTCTCATAGGAGTGCAGAGATGGAGGAAGAGCTATTAGTGACAAGATGGACTCCATCTAATATTCCCCCATGCCAATATCTTTGATCTGTAGGGTCTTTTCTATCTCTTTGAGTTTAGCATTATAAAATTTTGTAAATTCCTTGTTGGTCAGTGCAAGGCTATCACTACATTCTAGGAGCATATTGCAAGTGAGTAGGGGAGCATTATGGCTCAAGGAATGGTCATCTTCTTCAAAGAAGGGAAAGTGATGAGGTGAGGTCAAATGACCCACCATAGATTGGAACTGATCAAGATCTTTTGGGATGTTTGCCTCAGTGAGGGCTTTATCCATAGATAGTTTTGGTCTAAATGTCGAAGGCTCAGGACCTTTGAGAAAAATCTTCACAAAGGATCGACTGATAGCATTCAAACAAGCTAGAGATGGTGTGGGGTTACAAGAGGGAGGCGCAAGGCCTCGCAAGACAAATGGAGCTTTGGGTTTAGGAGCATCCTCGCTCCCCAGAGAAATGATCATGTCACAATATTCAATATCAACAGGTTCAATCTCATTGGTGACAGTGTCACTAATATCGTATGTATAGTTGACCACATCATTGGTACCTTTAGACTTGGATAATTCACTTTTCCCGTGAGGAGGAAAGGAGTCTTTAAATTCTTGATGATCTGGATTCCGATTATGGTTCTGCACCAAAGTCCTATGAACCATATTGAGAGGTTCTCCCAAGAAAGTGGAGTTACACTTAGGTTGAGAGATCCAAGGTTTGTTTCTAGTGAATCTTGAAGGTGGTTGATTTTTCATCGCAGTCTTCTTAGTGGTCTTGACCACTCGTATACTAGAGCTGAGATTAAAGATAGACTTTGATAGTTTTGGCATCATATTGTCAACAATCATGTCATTCATAACATCTATGTTTCTATTGACAATCTTATCCTTATCCCTGTTCAAGGGAGAAGTTCATTGCTTTTTGTCTTTGTTCAAAGTCAATCCTCCCTTCTTGACCATAAATGCTTCTATCCTCATAGCTCACCTAATCATATTGTCAAAAGTGAGGGGACCTTGTAATCATACTTGGTATCCAAAATTTGCGACAAGATTGTCCAAGAAGATATTGAGCTTTTCAGACTCGGGTAATTCATGCGGATACTTCATGCATAGTTGTCTCCATCTCTAGAGAAATGTTAGGAGAGGTTCCCCTTGTCTCTATTTCAAATTGCAAAGGTCCTAGATGTTGACCGGATGTTGAATATTATGGGATTGATCATAATGTTTGTCATTTCAAGACTGAACATGACCTTGGTCATTCTGAGATTGCTCATGGCTTTTGTTGAATTTACCTCCCCTTGGGAAGTGAAATGGATCTCCCATCTTGTTGGTAGTATTCTGAGAGGTCATGAAAATAAGATCGAAAGAGTCAATGGGTTCGATTCTAGAAAGTGACCCTTCAGAGCCTTGCTGGTGTTGAAATAATGGGTTACAATATTCTTGAAATAATAAGTCAAATTGTATCTGAAATAATGGATTGTAATACTCTTGGAACAAGGAGGAATGTGAGGATCTCTCACAAAGTTCAAATTTCATAACAGATTTAGGATGACCTATTTCTTGATTAGGAGATTCACTTCTATCTCGACCAGTATTCTGAATGGGATAAGTTCTACCACTTCTAGTCGTGACAGTCATTGATGAAGATGAAACAAGAGAGGACTCGGGATAATGCTAGACTTGGTCTCTAAGAACAATGCAAAGGAGATAAAGGCTAGAACAGCCAAGATATGAGATGGATTTGGTACGAATTGTCAAAAGAGGTGGCTAGAACAACCGAGATAAGACTATCACAACATGAGATACAAAATGCATAAAGAGATAAGGTAAACCAATGAGAGATGACACAAGTCAAAGAAAAGATTGATTGATTCCTAACTCAAAACAACCAATTTTTGACAATGAATGATAGGAAAGCAGAAAAATAGACCCAAGACAAAAAGTAGATTAGATAAAAAGTCAAATAGTCAATGGAAAACAGGTCTCTATTTTTGCAAATTGGGCTACAGTCTCGCACAAGATAGTACCAGGCTGTGCGAGAGAACACAAAACTTCACTTGAGAAAACAAAGTCTCATGTGAGAAAGTGCTCTGAACTGTGAATCCTCGCGTGAGAAAAGTGCAAAATCTGACAATTTGACATAATTTTCAAGGTTAAAGTTGAATTTTGAGGTACAAGCTGAATTGATGTTTGACAAAAAATCTAGTTTCCTGACAGGTTCGAAGAATAGTTTAATCAACAATCTCATTTTTAGGATTTCAAGCATTCATTTAAAGACACAAAGGTTCAAATCAAGTAGTTTTGATACAAGAAGCAGTCATTAACAGACCTATCAAGGACAAAGAAACTTGATAGCATCAGGGGAGTCTTTGTTTGATAATGATTGGACAAAGTTTAAGACTCGATAACAAACACATAGCTTAGTCCTACAAAAAAATGGTGAGAAGCCAAAACCTTTGCCCCATTGCTTATGCACATACGTGCACCTCACACAGCCATGTCACCCCCTAGAGGGCACCCATGTTTTTGGTGTTTCCAAGGACTCAATGGTGTACATTCAAAGGTTACCCTTGTAGCAGGGGCCAGTGTTGCAACCACCTTCAAGTGTCTAGGTGTATGCCTATGATGGGAATCTATGGGAGAGATTCTTCCCCCTCCCTGCGTAAAGATTGTGACTCCTTTCGGAGGTGAACTAGGTAGGCCACTAGCTAAGGAAAGTTTTTAATAGGATTTCATTCATGCTAACCTTTTTTTCCCCCAATACAGGGTTGAGGCCTCACAGCCACACCAACACCCGAAAGTCATACACCCCTACAAGCAGGGATAGGAGTGGCGCCACTCAGTATAACAGATGGAGCCTTCTCAAGATGATAGTCAAAGTCTTGAGAAGGAAGCTAACATGGTTTTGGAGTCTTTAGACTCAACAAAACATTCTTTATTAGAGTGAGGTAGGATCACCGGTGATAGGTGCGTACTCACTTGGGTCATTCCTAGAGGTTCAACTTCTAGCAGACCCTCTAAAGGTGACACTGGACTTGGTTTAGATTCGGGGGTCAGATTTTTTGGTTCTCCAAAAGGGAGAAGAGCATACTTCTCTATCCCATTTCCTCACCCAATCACATTAAGAAGATTCATCACTGAGTTAGCTTCACTCCACCACAACTACAAGCTTTTGGGTTTCTGTTTCTCTCAAAGAGAGAAGAGCATAATCCCCTGGCTAATAGAAGCATAAAGATTCACTACCTTTCTCCGCTTCCCCAAGAATTTTTCATAGTAGTAAGATCATTAGGATTTCAGGTTCATTCATGGTCATCACCTCCATGTAATGAAGAGATAAATTCCCTACTCACTATCAAAATCCTCAAGAAATTTTAACGGAGCCCTATTTAGACTATGTGAATGAAACCAAGAAACAAACACAACATTTTAGCAAGGCTTCGACTATCATCCTGCAATCAAACCATTAGCATGTTTTATGTTCTTGGTGCTTTGACATGCATTCTTTTAAGCAAATATTTCAAGCAATGAGAGCACCTACAAGCACAATTTGTTAGCTCCACAATGGTTAGCACATCAAAAATCAAATAATCTACAAGTAAAATAGTTGATCAAATGGCAAAATTTGAAAATGAAACCAACATAGTTGGATCAAGCTTGGAAAGAGCTTTCCAACGATATATCACACTTAAATTTTCTATATCGTATGTGAACATTTTTCAAAAATGGGTGCCAGTTTTCCAGAGTAGGAAAACTGAAAGCAACAAGCGAAACTGACAAATTTGGAATTTTGATCTCTGTTTGCCGCAAAATTTCACATGAGACACTACAAAGGGCCATGCGAGAAGGTGTCAAATAGTGCATGAGAAAGCACAAGATGTCACGTGAAGATGCAAGATCTCACACGAGAAAGTGCTACAGGGAGTGAAATCTCGTGCAGGACGCTCTAGATTCTCATGTGAAGATCTGTACATAGACAGTATGGACACATGGTAGACCTTGAATTCCTGTCAAAAAAAAAAATTGAGAATGAGGCTAGAAATCAGATTTTCTACCCCACGGTGGGTGCCAAAATGTGTGTTTCTGAATGTGGACCTCTCAATCAAGCACAAATGCAACATAGTCATTGCTCAATCATGAGATGGCAAGTATGAACATGAATTGTCCATCTCACAACATCGATTGAATCAACCTGTTGCCTCCTATGTGGATGGGGTGTTTAATTACTCTCAGATTGGAGAGCCAACAACCATAAGACCGATTCTACAATGGAGGATTTTCCAAGAGCTATGAAGATGAGCAAACTGAAATTGAACTAAATGAATGCAATTTAATCTAAGATACTTTGAAAGAAATATGATACTCTTCTAAATAGCTTGAAAGAAATATGCAAATTATTCTAAAGAACTTGGAAATAGCAATGATATTAAACTATGAGCATGTAAGCAAATTAATCTAATATGAGAATGCAATACTATGCTAAATGATAAATTAATATAATTGCAAATGAAAAGCTTGAAAATAAAGTGAGACTAAAAATTGCTATAGTTCAATTACTCTCAAAAATTGCCTCTTTCGAATGAAGAAAATAGGTTCATTAAATAAGCAAGCCTGAGGAGGGAATGAAGGGGTTCTTGATTTGAAACTCCTGACCCTTCATTTCCATTTGAGACAAAAATGCAAGAATTACTTAATAAAAAGAATGGAAAATGCCACACAGGTGGCCTTTCAAATATCTTGAATTATTAATTCAAAAAGGTGTGTCCATTCGAATATCAAGAAATTATTAATTCCTTTTATGGGTAATTAGCCAAATGGGGTGGATTTAATTTAATTGTAAGCACTTAAGACTTTAGGATTAAATTAAATTATCATAGGGGTAATTTAGCTAATTAAAGTCAAGGACTTTAGGAATTAATTTTGATATTTGATTAATGCAATTTATGGTCTTTGCAATTGACATCAAGTCGAATTAAGTCAAGTAGGAGATAGAAATTTGCCTAGGGAACTAGGACTTTGAAGATGTAAAATTGATGAAAATGCACCAAAAATTAGTTGAATTTAATGGGTGCCAATTTTAGGGTATTACACTATCTTCTTCTCTCCTTGGGAACTAGAAGCTTTGTCAGGACATCTATAGGCAGGATGGTCTAGCTTTCCACAATTGTAACAGTTCATGCTTGCAAAGTGTGACCCTCTATTGAATCCACTTGATCTTCCTCTACCACCTTGGAAACCTCTAGCTCTGCCATAATTCCCTCTTACACTTGGCTCACTGATTTGTTAAACTAGCTTGGAGTCTTCTTGACTTCTAGGTTCATTGCTCCTACCACCATAGCCACCTCTATATCCTCTAGAGTCTCTCCCTCTATGTCTACCTTTGGGGTTAGAGTCTTTCTTCTTCTTGTTATTTTCTTCTACCTTTAGTGCTAATTGGAAGCACTTGTGGACAGTAGTAGGAGTCCAAAGACTAATCTCTTCTTGGATAATCCACCTTAATCCACCCAAGTATCTAGCAACCCGAAAACTTTCCTCTTCTTGAACCTTGGACCTTAAACAGAGTTTTTGAAACTCCTTGGTGTAAGAAGCCACATCCATCTCTTTTTGCCTAATATTTTTCCTCTTCTTATGCATTTGGATCTCATGATCCTCTAGCAAATAATTCTCCTTGATCTTTGTGACCATATCTCTCCAATTTGCAATGGGTCTTTTCCCTTGTCTTTCCCTCTCTTCTTGAAGGAAATTCCACCATGTTAGGGCTGGTCCCCTTAGCCTTGATTTAGCCACCTTCACTCTTTGTGCCTCTGAGATACCTTTACATTCAAAGTGATTCTCCATCCCTTGGATCCACTCCATCACTAACTTTGAATCCATCTTGCCAGTGAACAGGGGTATCCCCTCTAATGCTTTACCTCCCAATGCCTTAATGGCTTTTAGGAAAGGCTCTTCTTGGATAGGTGGATCAGGTTTAGAAACATAATCTTCATTAGCTAATGCTTTACCTTTTTCATCTTCTACTTCCATCTTCTCCTTCATTTTCCAAATGATCTTTGCCACTAACTCAAGCTTATCTTTCAAAGCTTCAACGGTCTCCTCTAAGAGCCTATTCCTTTCTTTTTTCTCAACCACTTCTTTGGACAATTTAGCATCGGTCACCATTGTGTTCTCTCCAATGGATTCACTTCTTTCTGACATACACCTTTCGCTAGCCAAGCCTTTCAATGGCTCTAATACCAATTTGACAGGGAGATCTTCTTTGAACTAGCCCTACTTCCTTTAGGACTAAACTAGGTCTATCCTTGACCTATCTAAGGGTTCTTTAGACCCTTCACAATGAGGGATTCTTCCTAATCTCCTCTACTATTCAAGATCTCACTACCAAGGTTTACAACTCAATCTTATTCACAATACCCTTAATATGAATTCAACTATGGAATTCATCCCTTCATCCAAATACTTGATTCCAAGTCACAAGCATGAGAGAAGACTCAATTTATAAAGTTTTTGGTTTCTTTTGAGGTGTTCCACCTTTTACTTCATTCTTCCACAATAAAATCTCCACAAACTAGACCAAAATGCTACTAGGTCCTTGCAGGTCTTCCAACACACCTTTTAGGGCATAAATTTTCAATGTCCCACACGAGTTTCCAAACTGATTACATTTCCTGATACCCTTTTTAAGTTACAAAGGATTCTTGACTCCTTAAGTCTCCAAGCCCTCCGTACAATACTTTCCTATCTTTAAGCCTTATTTTTAGTCCTAATTAGGCCTCACTGGTTTTCAATAAGGGTTTGATGGTTACACCCCCTGCCGAATTGGTCAAAGGATCTCCTTCATAGGATTGAGTCTTTGATCATTAAGGAACACTTTCCTACAACTAGATTGAGCTTCTTAATCCCCAAGCCCTCTCCTATTTTTTGGATCAATAACAAGCTTCCTAACCAGGCTAGCTCTGGCTCGCCTAGGGCTTGTTCTTAAAATTCATTCCCCTGTAAACTAGACCATAAAAATACATATTTACAAAGATTATACAATTTCCTAACATATTCCAGGAGGGCATACAAATCCATCAATAGAAACCTATGTTAGAGCGATTGTTGTTAGCTCTACTTTGAACAATCTAGTAAACTGGTCACAGAGGAAGATTTAACTTGCAAAGCCAAAAAGAAAACTATCAAACTAAAACAAAGCTCTAATATACTTGGAAAAACATTAAGAATAAACTCATGCAAACATTTTCTCAAGTCTAATCCATGTTTAAGGATTACCGAGCCTTCTATTCAATGCCAAAATGGGTACAATCACCCCAGTCTATTAAAACTGAAAGCACACAAAAAAAACTGAGATCCAACCTTATTTCTAGATAGGAAAAAGACATATATAGGCTTAGTCAACTGATTTTGGTCAGTTTCAACCCTATAACTAACTCTGTCCCTCGGACAGGCCCTTAGACAAATTATTGTTATGAAAACTTTTCTAAGGTTGTGCTAATAGGTCTAGAAAGACCCCTAAGACTCACCTAAGACCTCTAAGACACTTTTTCATCTTTATTTCACTCATTTATCTCATTTTCAAAGTCAAACCATTACTTTGATTGATTGTTTACATCAAATGGCATTCAAGCCATATCTCTTGGGTCCACTCTAGGCCTAGTGAAGCCTTCACTAAAACATTAAAACATCTTCCTAAAAACCTATTGGATCTCAAACTCTCACACACACTAGGGACAAAAAACAAAGTCCTTATTGGATAGTGACTTGGCCAAGGTCACTACAAGCCAAAACTAGGAGCTTGGTTGGCCAAGAACCTAGGTGCTCCTGCACCGTATTCTATAGCTTTCTTGATAAATTTGTGGTTTTGTTTCTTGATGACATTTTGATATATTCTTGAAATGAGGAGGAGCACAAAGAGCACTTGATGTAGGTGTTGCAGTGTCTGAGAGACAACCACTTGTATGAAAATTTGTCAAAGTGCACAATTTATAGGTATGAGATTCATTACCTTGGGCATGTTATTTCAAGTAATGGAATCTCAGTTGATCCATCAAATATTAGAGCCATTGCGGATTGGTCAGTGCCTACCATTGTGACTGAGGTCAAAAGTTTTATGGGTTTGGTAGGATATTACAAGAATTTCATTAAGGGATTTTATAGAGTGGCACATCCCATTACTTCTCTTCAGCAAAAGCGAAAGAAGTTTGAGTGGTTAGAAAAGTGTGAGAGGGCCTTTTAGGAACTCAAGAAAGCACTTACCAGTGCACCTATTCTTGTAGTGCCAGATCCTTCAAAAGATTTTTTAGTATGCATAGATACTTCCTTGGATGGTTTGGGAGTAGTTCTTATGTAGAATGGTTGATCCATTGTGTATGAGTCCAAGAAAATTAAGACTCGTGAGCTTAATTACCCCACCCATGACCTTGAGCTTCCTGCAGTGGCTCATGCATTAATGAGATGGTGATATTTCCTTTTGGGACATCAGTTTGAGCTTCATTTAGATCATCAGAGTTTGCAGTATATATTCACTCAATGGAGCCTTAATTATCACCAAAGGAGATGGATGGAGTTCCTTTGTAAGTAAAATTTTAATGTTCACTACATCAAGGGCAAGGAGAATATTGTAGCTGATGCTTTGAGTAGGAGACATCATGGGGCATATTCTATAACTACAGGCACAGAGTTGAGAGATTGGATATTGCACCATTTGCATGAGGATGATGGGTACATTGAGGTTAGTCAGGTTATTTGGTCTCAGAGATCTCTTGAAGGGAGATTTGTGGGTTATTCCTTATAGTTCAATGGGATATTACACCATAGAGGGTGCATATATGTACCATCTGTAGACACCTAAAATTGTCCATTCACACTAATGTTAATTTTTATTAATATTTTACCTTAACATTATGGTTAATTTTATTAATTGACTATAATCGTTATATTCTTCTATTTATTTAATTAAATTTATTTTAATTAAATAAATTCATTTTTCCTTTGTATTTAATTTTTTTTTAAATACTATAATATATTAAATTCAATTTAATATATTATCCCTCCATTTCCCTTTATAAAATAAATTTTATTTATTTTATTCCTCCACTAGCCTAAAGTTCTTCTAAACCATGATTAAATTAAATTTATTTTAATTTAATTCATTTTCCCTTTTTCCTATACTTACCTTTTTCTAATATTCCTTTAATCTTGATTAAAAGGTGGATTACCTCTAAACATGTGCACAATCACCTTTTCCAAGGTGGCCACCTCTCCATCTTTTTTCTCCACCAATCATTTTTAAATTTCTCTTTCCCTCTAAAAGTGAAGTTTGACTTTTGCCACTTCACCTTTTGCCTCTTAATCCTATCCACTCATTTCTTTTTGCCTCTTCATCTTTTCCAAACCCTACCTAACCTTTAATCCTAGCCACTCATTTTTTTGCCTCTTAATCTCCACCATCCAATTTTTTTCATTTTCTATAAAAGGAGGCCTCACTCCTCATTTTAGGCTAATTCTTCTAAGTTATTATTATTCTTAATCTCTTAGCTCTTGCATCTTCTAGCTCATTCTTAATCATTCTAGTTCTAGTTCTTTTCTTTTCATTCTAGTCTTGTTTTTAATCTAGATCTTGTTGCATCTTTAGCATAGCTTCTTAATCATATTTCATTCATCTTAGATCTTAATCTTGTTTATCATTATCATAGTCTTGCATCAATCTTAATTATTTATCATTTGTGAAGCTTGGGACAAGTTCCTCATACTTTCTCTCAACTCCTTCACCATCATCTAGCTTGCATCTCCTAGTTTTGCATTAGTTTTGCATTGCATTTGTGTTGGGAGAGCCTACCCACATAATCTCAAAGAGGAAATCAAACAAGGCTTTGGGTGCCCTTGTTTTAACTCATCGGAGGTTGTAGTGAAAGTTACCTATTTTTTGGCATTTACTAACATCTAATGTGTTTGTTTGGTGCTTTTGGTGTTTTCATTTGTAGCAAATAGGTCTACATTTTCATTGCATACACCATCCTCTAGAGATTTGTGAGTTTTTATCATGTTAGAGGCTCATAGAGCACCCTATGCAGTGCATCCCAAAGTCAAGGAGATGCATGCATATTTTAGGTATCTATACCATTGACCAGGGATGAGGTAGAATATAGCTAAGATAGTGAAATGATGGCTTGAGTGTCAAAGAGTTAAGGTAGAGCATCATCATCTAAGTGGTTTACTCCAGCCACATGAGATACTAGAGTGGAAATGGGATGCTATTTCTATGGACTTTATTGTTGGTCTTCCTATGTCATCACACCACCATGATGCCATCATGGTGACAGTTGACAAGTTGACCAAGGTAGCCCACTTTTCACCTATACAAACCACTTTTATAGCTCTAGCAATGGCACAAGTTTTCTTGTGAGATATTGTCAGACTTGATGGCATTCATCATAAGATCATATCAGATAGAGATTCTCTCTTTACATCTTCATTTTGGAGAGGATTGCAGACAAAATTGGGCACCAAGCTCAATTTTAGCACAACTTATCACCTTGACATAGATGGTTAGAGGGAGAGGGTAAATAAGGTGTTGGAAGTTATGCTTTGCATGTATATCATGGATCATCAAACTAGGTGGGAGGAGTACCTACACTTGGTAGAGTTTTCCTATAATAATGGGCATCACTCTTCTCTAGGTATGCCTCTCTATCAGGCCTTGTACGATAGACCATGCAGAACACCTTTGAGTTGAGATTGCATTGAGGATAGAGTTTCTTTAGGACTTGAGTTAGTTTGAGAGTTGGAGCAGCATGTGACCTTGATTAGACAACATCTAAGGGAAGTGCAGGATAGACAAAAAAAATATGTAGATGTGAAGAGAGAGGATCATAGTTATTTGGTTAGGGACAGATTTTTCCTGATAGTTTGGCCACATAAGAGTTCAATCCATTATAGAAAGGGCTTTAAGCTTGCACCTATATTTGTGGGACCATTTGAGATTCTTGAGTGGATAGGTCTCATTGCCTGTCATCTAGCTTTTCCACCTAGCCTGTCATGCATCCATGATGTGTTTCATGTATCACTTCTGAGGAAGTACATCTTTGTGAGTCTCATATCATAGATAGGGATGCCTTATAGGTGGAGTCAGATGGATAGTTGGCTTTGGAGACCATTCATATTTTTGCATGCCAGATGCTATCTCTTCAAGGCCAAGAGCTGGACTAGGTTAGGGTCCCATGGGATTTCTATGATGAGGTTACAACATCTTGGGAGGATGCAAAACATATGAGAGCACAATATCCCCATATTTTTTATGAACTCTAGGAGGAAGTTTAAGCCCAGGGAGGGATGATGCAAGGCCCCACCTTGAGCCCATCATAGATTTTCAATTTTTCTTATGATAGATTTAGTACTTGACAGTTTATTTTGATTTCACTATGGGTTTATACATGTTATGTCATGGATTTGATCACTTTAGATTCTAGATGCACATTATTTTATGATTCTCATGATGATTACTTTATGATACTATTATGGATTTGCATTTATGGTTAATTTTATTTAATGAATTCTATGATGATGTGATGGATTATATATATTTATGTGATTAATTATGAAATGTACTTTTGATTAAATTATGATGCTATGAGATTTCTACTGAGAATTGAAAGTTAATTTCTTAATGATGTTATGAGTACATATGATTTTATGAGTGAAAAAGATAAATTGATTATGCGATGTGAGTTCCAAATTAGTTATATGATGATGTAGATGTTTTGTAAAATTTGAATGATGATTATTTCATATATTTTGTATATTATATTTCTTGGACTACTGATGTTTGGATTTAGTGTGCAAGGAATATGACCATGTAAATAATCGAGGAATCAAATCTAGGCCAATGTGAATCTAGTGCAATCCAAGGTTGTGTCTAATAAGAGACAAGACCTCATTGTATTTTGTTTATTTTGTAAACACATGATCTTGAATGTGTTCTATTCAAATTGTAAATTATAATTTTAATTATGTGTGTGCTCAAGTGGAAATTCCATGTGTCTTGTGAAGTGTAAAACGTGTGTGTCACTTGACACTTGTATTGTGTACATGTAGCCATGACATGACCACTTGAGGATTGGATGCCCACCAACCTAGGTAAGTATCATATAGAATTCCCATGTGAACCACTTTGTTAGGGAGCTTGAGGTATGGTCTTTTCAATTGAATTTCGTGGGTAAGATTTTAGTGGATTTTTGGGAGGTAAGAAAGGTACCTAGGGGTGTGTTTGGATCATTTTTAGGAAGCCCTCTTGTTATACATTTGGTTAAGGGTCATTTTTAACTCTAGGACAACTCTTAGTTGACCAAAAGACCCTTCCAAAAGTTGGATTGTTAAGATGGAAGAAATTTTTTTTTTGGAAACATGGTCTTGGATAGACAACCCATACATTTGGGTGAAAGGACTTTGTTCACTTTTTGAGTTACATTTTTAGAATTCATTTTTGGTAATTTTGTAAGGAACTTAGGGAAGACCAAGCAATGAGAAACTTACCTTATTCCTAGAGTTTGTGGGGAGATGTGTAGAGGCCTTTTAAGTGGACACCCTCCATTGTTGATAGTTTCAACACCCACTCTCTATCTTAGAGATTAGGCTAGATTTAGAGAATATTTGGAAGAAGGGATTTTTGAACCAATGGAGCTCTTCCTCAACTACTTTCCTTAAGCTTGGACTTAGGTTGGTGTCTCTCTCATTTAATTTTCTTGTTGCTCTCAATGTGTATGTGATAATGGTAGAAGAATGTATTGTACTTTGTTTTCATGGATGTTTAGGAGTCCTTCCATTCTTGTGTTGTGAATGTTTCTTTTGTGTTGTATTGTATTTATTTTTTGTGTTTGGGAGTCTCAAGGTCCACTCACCCTTGGGAGGGAAGAGTAGCCTTGGGGGTGAAGGGTTTTAGGATAGTCCATGGGTATAGAGTCTCTCCTCAAGAAGGACAGGGAGAAAACATGGAGTATGGGATCCATGAAGCCATTATTTGTTTTCATTTGGGGGTCATAAGGGTGTAAATATGACACATAGTCTTGGGGGTCATAAGGGTTAAAGTTGTGTTATGGAGAGTATGCTTTGAGGTGCTGATTTTTGTATGCCTTGTGAAGGCTTGATCTTTCATATTTTGTTTGGCTTTCTCCCCATAGGGTACTTGGTCTACTTTCACCCCAATTTTAGGGTCATTGTGACACCCATTGTGGAAGCCTTGTTTGGGAGTCGCTTTGGTGAGTTTTTTGTTTTGCAGGTGTGTATCCTGCCTATTTGTGGTTCCCCAATCTTGGGGGTTGCCTCTTAAAGGCCTAGGATGGGAGGTGAGCATCCCATGGTCATGTGTATTATTATTTGGGGTAGGTCTTTAGCTTCATGGATGTTCGAAGCAGAAAACTTTGAAGAGGATCTACCTTGTTCTTTTTTTTTTTAAAGGGGTTATAAAGTGTTTTAGTGGCATTGAAAGTAGATAGATTTATATGTTGTATTTTATTTTCAAATATGGATAGATATTTTTGTAAGGGAATGATCCCTATTAGTGAACTAAAATATTGGTAAAATCATTATGTAATTTTCTAATTTTATAAATTTGTAGATTTAAGAAAAGCATCAAAAAAAGGAGCGTATTCTTCTATGTTGTCCAAGTTTCAATAGAAATGATCTTTTGTTTTTTTTTGCTATTCTAGAAAAAAAATTATATTGCAAAAAGAAAAGAAATTTTATTCATGTTTCTTGTGGTAGTTGTTGTTTTCTAAAATAATGTCTTTGTTGAGACTTAGACCTTAATGTTATATATGTGGATAAGGCTAGAATTCTGCATTATATTAAATGAGTTTTGTTATTTTATGTTAAAAAAAAACAATAAAAATAATCTTGAACACCACATTTATTTAGCTCAATGTTAAAAGAAAATTAGTTCGCTATGATGTATACATCCTCCCTATTCAATTTAAAAAAAAAAACACTTGATATAGTTTATTTTTCTATATATATATATATATATATATATATATATATATATAAAATTCAGAATACATATAAAAATGAAATTTTTGCATATCAGTGTATGTACATACCAAATAAAGAAGTTGTTTATATATATATATATATATATATATATATATATATATATATATATATATATATATATGTATATATATATATATATGTATATATATATATATATGTATATATATATATATGTATATATATATATATATGTATATATATATATATGTATATATATATATATATATGTATATATATATATGTATATATATATATGTATATATATATATATATATGTATATATATATATATGTATATATATATATATGTATATATATATATATATGTATATATATATATGTATATATATATATATATGTATATATATATATATATATATGTGTGTGTGTGTGTGTGTGTGTGTGTGTGTGTATATAAACTAGTAGCTACGGCTTCTGCGACCTGCCACAGAGGGGTGGGCGGCCGACAACCTCCCCACCCCCGTCATTGCAAAAAAAATATTTTTTAAAAAAAAACTACACCAAAAAAAAAAGCATAACATAGTATATACATATGAGTATATATATACACTTAGTATATATACATATGTGATTAGTGTATATACTTATGGGTATATACATATGGGTATATAAACTTGGTGCTTTCTCCCTCATTTTGATTTGATCGTCTTTCAACTCTAGACTTGCAAAAATGGTGGATTTACAACAAAAAATTTAGCCTAGGGTTTAGGGGAAAGAAGAGAAAGAGAAAGGAGATGGAAAGGGAAGAAATGAACTTCCTTTTGGAAGTTGTTTTTTTCACCCTAACCCTAAATCCAAATTAGGGTTAGGGTGAAAAGAAACTTTCATTTTGAATTCATTTCCCCCCCCCTTATTTAGTTAAGTTAATGATAAATTGAGAAAGGAGAATTAAATTTTTTTGTTGGATATTTAACTTTTTCACCAATTTAAACTCAATTTTTAAGGACAATTTTAATTTAGCTTATTTATAAAACCTTTGTGACATAAGTGTTTTATATTTTGGGGAGTATTAATTAATTTAAAAGGCATGTTAAAATATCTTTTAAAGGAAGATAATTTTATTAACAAGTAAAGGGTTAAATGTTGATAATGTTAATTAAAAGTTAAATGGACTTTAGTAGAGACTGACGAGCGTTTAAGCAAAAACTTATGTAAAGGAATATTCTTCGATTAAATGGTATTTATTTTATTATGATATTTTCTTAAAGGAATTTTATTTTAATATGATAATTTTCTTTTTAAAATAAAATTTGTTAGGGGATTAGTATTATTTATTAAATATATTTAATCAATGGTTAATCAAGGGGTTATTATATAAAGATGTTATGTTAAATAAATGAATAATTTACTTGGATAAGTACTATATTCTAGAAGGGGATTTTAATTTAATGAATCTGTAGAATTGATTAGGTAATTAATGAAATAAATATTTAAACAATTAAAAATAGGTTCATGTTTTAAATTAATGTTATAACCTATAATTATTGTTAGTCTTGCAAACCTTAATTGTGTGTTCTATCATGTGAGGGATGTTGGCAAGTTTGAAAATTGCTTGTCATGATTCCCCTCAAACAGATGTAATCATTTCAACACTCAATATGCAACCGTTATGTCAGGAAGTCAATTTAAACTTTAATGTAAATTAATGATTTAAAAAAAAAATTTGTGTGTTTTGCCTGTTAAAATTTGGGCATTACACCACCAGACCATAGTAGAAGAGGAAAGAAAGTGAGTCTCCTCAAAAAAAAACTTCACAGAAGAAGAAGAAGGGAGATGAAGATAAGATGAAAGAAGAAGAAGAGAAGAATAAGGAGGAGGTAGAACAGAAGAAGGAATAAAATAAACTAGAAAAGAGGTGGAAGCTAGACCAACCCATGCTAGAGAAAAGAATACTTGGTGAAAGTAAGTTAGTCTCATTTGATAGATATTATGAAAGATATAATGAAAAGGATAAGGTGAGCATAGATGAAGTGATGATTAAGTACATTTTGACTTTCAAGAAGAACCTAATTAAATTGGAAGGAAGTATTCCTAAGAAGCTATTTGAAAAATTAGAGGCTAGGAAAAGAAGAGCCATAAATGAAGATTCTAATATAAAGAAATATGCTTTAAGTAGAGAAAATCCAGTGATGACAGTAGAAGAGAATCAGAGGCTACTTAAAAATATCAAGCCTCATTTAAGAACTAAACCAAGAATAGTCAAGATAATGGTTGGAATGTATGAGGAGGTTATTGACGAAACACTTAAGGCAATTAACAAGGTGTTCCTGTTGGACAAACCTAATGTGAATAAGCTGCAACCTATTCCCACTAAGCCCAAAGACATTAGAATTGGTGAAACTTCAAAGATGATAGATACACAAACAAAAGACAAAGCATAAGAGGTAAGGGAAGAGAAAGGAGATAGTACGATGCAAACCTCTGCACATGATTTATTGATTAATGATGTTGGCATTTATATGAACCCATCATTGGATGAATAAGACCCTTTTGAGACATTGGACAAGGTCATAGACCTTTTTGGAAACCTAAATATAGAACAACCCAAGAATAAAAATTAGGCCATGAAAGTGGAAGAAAACAAGGAGACTCCTTAGAAGGAGGATGTTTTTGATAATACCACATCTGAGAAAATAGAGGAAGACAAGGCATCTAAAGAGGAACCTCACAGTGATGAGGCCACTATGGTTGGTAAGGAACAAACTCTTGTCCTTACTCCACCATTATTGGAAAGTGGGTCTAGGCCACTTTCATCAAACATTGAAGACATGGAGGTAGATGACCTGATGAAATTATTAATTTTGGCCTTTGAGAAGGAAAAAGAAAGGTTAGTGAAAAATAAAATAAGAGAACCAAGGTAATTGGCAAGGCAGTGTCAGTTTTGAGCAGGGTTCCGACTTCGCAACCCAGTAGTAGTGGAGGCACATCGACAGATCAGTAGGATCTAATTTTGGATAGTTTTGATGCTTGCTTCAAATCTCTTGAGGAAGTAGTAAAGGAAAAGGTAGTAAATAAATTTAAGGTCAAGATGCTAGAAAAGTTGCAAGAGGAACACAAAGATGATATGAAGACCCTGGAGCTAACTGAGAAAAAAATAAAGGTATGCTTGAAGGAAGGGAAAGATCTGTACAATAATTGTATCAATTCTTTTAGGTATGTAAAGAATATTGTAGATATAATCAAGAAGGAGGATACATTGGAAAAATTGTCAAAGGATAGTGCAGAAATGAAAGTTACTGATGTAAATAAGGAGGTCAGTCAAATTTTTGATAAAATCATATTTTGGAGTTGGAAAAGATTAGAGTACTAAATAGGTTTAGTGAGCTTAGGAACCTAGTTTCTAAGATTTCTATTTTGGAGACTACTTCAGCAGACTTGGAGCTAGGTCTCAAGCCTTACACAAGTTTCACTCCAATTGATGTGTGAAGTGTAGAGATAGTTGCACACATAATAAATGGGCTTCTACATGTTACAAAGACAATTAAGAAGAATTAGGAAGTAGATATGTACTTCAGACTATAAGTACATAGTTTTGAAATCACAATTTTTCTTCTAAATACAATTTTTGGCACATTTGTCATTGATGTCAAATGGAGACTGTAGGTAGTGAAAAAATATCCATTGAATTCAATAGATGAAAGGGAGAGTTTAGAAAAATAAAAGGAGTCAATCATTTTTTAAAGTTTTGGAGTTTGGGTTGATGTTTTACACTTAGTCATTTTTCACTAAGTGTTGCCATCAATGACAAAGGGGGAGATTGTTGGAAAATGGATAACATATGTGCACATGGATGTTATCATTATTGGAAACACTTATCTCTCAGATCATCACAAGGCAGTCTGATACTATTTTGATAATCAATAATGTGAAAAATGCCTAAGTCCACAGTCGGTTCTTTATAGACAATCTCATTATTTTGGTATATGAACATGCTATAGATAGAGCTAAGTTGTGTGAAGTTATATTTGGGTAGAAATATGTATGGAGGATTCTCATAAAATATTGCAAGTGTTTTGGATGCGAGATGACAGAGATACAATTCTTTGAGTGTATGCGAAGACATGAAACTATGTAACAGGGCAAGTGAAGAAGTATAAGTATTGGTTGACTTATGTTATGATATTTAATGTATTTTTTAAGGGCCCAATGATATTGTAATAGGGTAAAATCCACACAATGTAATTTTTATTTTGTAAATGTCTAAGGATATGATAGAAGGTTAACCTCAGGGATTATACTCTTAATCAGGTATAAGTATATGATGATATTTTGTATTTACATATGGTAGTAGTTGATGTGAACATGATCAGAGAAGTATAGGCTTAGAAGAGAGTGAGAACATATTGCATGACATGCATAGGTGAAGTTCTCATGTATTTATTATATTATGTTTTGTAATACTGGATAGGAAGTCCAATTTTGTAAGTGCAGTGTGCACAAGTTTTGTATACCTCTAACAAGGTTGATTGGTTCTCTAACAAGGACTTGTCTATTGTAATACTTAGCTTCTAATAGGGCTAGGGCTCCTACCAGGGTCTCAATACTTATAGTGCAGATATTTGTGGGTACCATCCCCACTGGGGTTTTCTCTTGGCCAGGGTTTCCTCGAAAACAAAATATGCTGTAATGAGTTCTCTTGTGTTTGTGTACTTGTTGTGGATTATTGTATCAACATTGTTATTTGTTAATTGGTTAAGAAAGAATATAAACTATTATGATACTGATTCACCCCTCCCTCTTAGCATCACTTAATCCTAATAACTGATTCAAAACAAGATCTTTCTATAGCATTCCTAACATACCAGGTATTCACAATACAAGATTTCTTTCACCAAAAGCTTCAAAACAAAGATCTAAGTAAGAGAAGAATTCCTAAAACAAATATTAGCAAGATATAATACGCACAAAGAAAATAAATTTTATTTAAAAAGAATCAGATCTATGAGGGTTTCAAACCCTACCTCAAACAACCAATTGATAGAAACCACGAAGAACAATAAAAACCTTGAAAAATTCCAAAGCTTTCACAATTTCCTCCAATTCAACCTCATAGCCAAAACCTACAAATCTATTATTAGAATAATGGTCAAATCCTCCTAATAAAGGAAAAGAACCTAGAACTAGAACTCAACCATGCAAACCCAGGACTCAACTTAACTCCTAAAACTTTGTTATTATTAATTTCCCTTTTTGCATGATTTTCAATTTAATAATTAATAACTTAATGCACTTTCACTCAATTCAAATTAATGTTTCTTGTTTTGATCAATTCACTTAACTATAAAAATTACTTTATTCTTTTATTTATTTTTAATTGATTGTGCAACTTAATTGCATATCAATTATAACTAAAAGAATATTATTTTAATCATATTATTATTTATCCAATTGATAATTTATTATCAATTAATAGATTTATCTTTAATTAAAATTTTGAATTTAATAATTAATTAAATCCTTATATTTCACAATTAGACTTCTAATTAATAAATATATTTAATTAATTTGTATTAATTAAATACCATCACATGTAATACTTTCTATATTTAGTAAGATTTAATTATTAAACCAAATAATTAATCTTCATAAATTAATTAATCATTTCACACCAATCACATTAACATCCAATGAATAAAAAAACCAATCACAATTAGACTTTTAATTAATAAATATATTTAATTAATTTGTATTAATTAAATACCCTCACATTTAATACTTTCTATATTTAGTAAGATTTAATTATTAAACCACATAATTAATCTTAGTAAATCACTTAATCATTTCACAACAATCACACCAATCACATAATCAATCAATGAAAAAGGCTCATGAATTCATGTCATCTAGATGAATTTGGAGAGGTAATAAATCAGAAAGTTGTGCACTATTTCAGGACAATAAAGTGGCTTAGGTTGGGATCGAGACTTGAATGGTATCTCCGCTCTTTTACCATTGAGACATTGCGATAGGGTACACACATCCTGACAATTCAAGGAACTCAATGTTTGGTACCTGAAAATGTGATGTCCCTAGTATTTCTAAAATATTTCCTTAAGAATTAACTTGCAAGAAAGATGTTAGCAACAATAGTATGGACACATAAATATGAATAATAAAAAAATTATTTAACTATCTACCCCAACTACTAACCCCTCCAAAATGAAGTCTACCAAGTCGGGCTCATAACCTTAATAAGGACCCTTGTGTCCTTTGATTAGATCTTGCCGCCATCCTTTGGAGCGCATCCTTAGGGACTTCTTGAGCAAAGTCTGTCAAGTCAGGCTCATGACCTTATAAGGATCTTTTATAGTCCTTGGCCCAATCTTTTCATCATCCACTAGAGCGCATCACTCAGGGCTTATAGGCTGACCATAGATCCATTACTCTTCTTGGAAGAGGTTTTCTCTATCCAAGGCTTAGTACATATGCATATGTGTGTCATCAGTGTACACTGGCTTAGTGGAGGTCTCAATCCCCCTTAAGATTTCCTTGTCAATAATTACTTTTGAAAGGAAATTACTTTGTCAACAGTATCATTAATGAATTATCATTATTTATGATGAATCTTAATTGAAATTATCCTCTTTTAATATCATATAAGTTGTGAATGATTAACTTAGCTATATATATATATGTATCCAAATTATTTTATTCACTAAATCTGAATTATTATTGAATTTGCATTACTCATTAACTCTGCATTTATCATTGTAATAATATGAAATAACATAAATAAAACACACACAATACTTACAAAATAATTATATTGCTGTCGAAATTCCTTTTATTTCCCCTCACCGAATTCTATTTTGTCTTTTCTTATAAAAGAGAATTTATTATCTTGATATTTTGCAGGAGTTATATAGCTGATAGTGCTTATCTAATGTTGATTATCTTATGCTCAAGAAAAATGAATAAGCCTCAACTTGCAACTGTTATGTATTGCGTGTTCTCTAGTTAAATATCAGTTGAATATCTGCTCAATGAAGATGTGAATGAAGTCTTGTGATATTCTGTAATATAGTGATTGAGTTGCTCAAGATTAAATGCTCCATTCGATGCTCACTCGCTTCAATTAATCAGCAATCAACCATGACACTTTAAGGAAATTATAACTATTGGCCAAGATGCATATGATATCTGAATCTGATGCAAACTGATTAAACTCCTAAGTATATCTCTTCTGTTGATGAGCCTTATATATTCATAGGAGTGTTGTGATTTGTAAGGATTGTGTGTGCCTGAGATTGGAGACATCACCTTAGGTGTGCTCCTTGATTATGATTGCAATTACCACCTTTCACTTGTATCGTTGAAAGTATTGATGCGATCACCGTATATCAATAAGATATGACAATCGATTTGTATACGGATTCCACTGTCGCCATTGAGACTTTCTATATTTGCCAGTAATGATTCATCCATGCTATGTATGCAACTGCGATGGAGATATCTTTCCTAGGAATTTCATAGTGTATCATTGTAGGTATTAAGCTGAGGCTCTTGGGAAACACTAGGACAAATGTTCCTATTCTCCAAGTTTCATCTTATTATGTGGTGCATGTCTTACCGTCTCTGTCGTAATTCCCAAATCCACCATTCGGTGATTGTTATTATATTACCCTGTTACGAGTGGGGTTCCAATATTATCATCCAATCTCCATTCCCGTCTGCCTATCTCCATCCATGTGTAGCCTCCCCCCCATTATAATGTTACGTCTACCATATAAGCTCCCCCAAGTGGTCTGGAGTAAAAGAGTATTTAAAGAACACGAAGGAAGTCACGACCCATTCGTTGTGGTCGCCAACTTCTTAATTATTAATTTATTTTAATATATATATTTTCCATTTGTATTATATTACTATATTCTTATATATTACATATTCTATTATTATATATTATATTATATTATATTAATAATAGATTTATTAATGTTAATTTATTTATTTATCTTGAATTATTATCATTTATATTTATATTATTATTTATCTTGTAATCATAATAGTATTACATCATATTTATGCTTATTTATTTATTTTTATATTTAATATTCTATAATTATTGTATTATATTTATAGTAATAATAATCTTTCATTATCATTATATTGATTTATATTATTTCATATTTAATCATCATTATTATTTATTTATATTTTATATAATGATTATAATTTCTTATTAAATCTTATTTCAAAATAGGGACATGACAAAAAATCTATATAAAAGATAAGCATGCATGTATCCATATATATATATAACAAGTTGTTGGAAAGTGGTATTTTGAGACCACTATGAATCATTTGAGGGTTTTCATTTATGGCAACACATATGTTATAGTGATCACATGAGGTAAGTATGAGTGTTGAAGACATAGTCATGAAAATGACTAAATATGGAATCGGATTTACAGAGTACTGTAGAACTGTTTTGGACACTGAAGACAATATATGATAGATGATATCTTGCAAGCTTAGAGGAAGACATTTTGGGATGTATATGATCTTCAGTTAAGATCTCTTGTGATTTGGTATTGATATCAGTAAGTTACAGTGATATGAAGATATTCAAAGACATCGGAACAGTGGAACAGGGCATATGAATAGTCGCGATGATTAAGGGAATGTAGGATGGAATGGGAACGTGCTAAATTAGATAAAGATTTTATATTTCTGACACTTTGGTAATACAAGATCGCCAACTTAGTATTTATTGTTTTCATTATTAATTATTATGTTTTGCATTGTATTTGAGAGTCAACTGAATGACATAATACATATAAATGAAGAATGTTTTGTAAAAGCAATGTGTGTGATATGTGATATATGGATGCAAGTTTGGGATATAAGTAATGGTTGATGGAAGATGCGAGATTAGCTCAATTGATAGAGGATATTGAGAGCTATAACTGGAACTATCAAAGCATAGCAGATGCTTGTATTGTTCATTCTTGAGAACTCTTTTGTTACTAAAATATTGATTGTAAGAGTTGTAAGCTTAGTATACCTTTAACTTAGTTTTTGTATACCATTAATAGGTTTAATGTTCCTCTAACAAGGAAATGTACTATGTAATACTCAACTCCTATCAAGGATAGGTCTCCTAACAGGGACGTTATACTTTAGTGCATATTTGTGGCTACCATCCCTAATGCAAAGCCCTCCTATATTCCTCTGAAGAACCTAACTCAACCCAAGGGATTCAACAAAGACTGGAACCCTCTCAAGGAATTAGACTCAACTCAAAGATTTATAGAAGAACCCTGACTTTAGGTAACCCAAATATTAAAAATCCAAACAAACTTCACTTTTCCACAAATCCTTTTATGGTCTAACCATTGCACTTTGTTTAATTGTCTCACAAAACACCATCTCACTGCCCTTCTAGGACTCTCACTTGTTCATTAAATCAGTCCACTCCAAACCCTACCTATGAGTTCTATTGTCTGCATAACACTTAGACATACTACCAAGTCCTTTCCCACATCCTCCAGACACCTATGACCCAATAACACAACACCATTTTATTAAATAAAACAAACTTGCCTATTTGCTATCTTCTTTGATAGACCTACATACAAAGGTCTGTAACTTTTGAATGATAGATTATTTCTTTAATCCCCCCAGTGAGCATTGACGTAACTAGGTTCTTACAAACATATTAAAGAATCAGAATGATCCAACAGTTTAATTAAAAGATATGATCCTCATATCAAAGTGCATTTTTTTGCAATAGTCAAACCATTCACCTCCACCAACTTCCTTCCACTTTTTTATCTTCCCTGCATTCAAATCAAGATCTAATACATATAATACACCATTGGCATCTCCCACCAAACCATAGTTAACATAGGGGTGGGAGTACCTTACATTTTATGGAAGACTCTAGCCTAAACTTGCTGACTGTACCTCTTTAACTGGTCACTAATTCTACACTAGTCTAATCCTTTGTGTTGTCAGCAATAAAAACAAAGCAATAGAAACATAAACAAGTAAACCCCAAGGAAAATAAATGTTTCTACATCCACACAAAACAAAGATCACGCTCAGAATAATACACTGGTGTATGGACTGTCCACGGGACAGTGAGTCACTAATTTGCAGAGTAATTAAAATTTCATTGATTAAACATTACATTTTCCAATCTTTTCATCTTCACCATACTCTCTCTCACTCCTCACGTGTATATCTCCCAAAATAGACTCTAATATTTTAAATAATTTGACCATGACCATCTAACCAACTCTAACTGTCTCATCACAGTCTAAAACTGACTTGACTAACCAAAATATAGTTAAGAGTGTTGTCAACTCGACAACATAACTCTAAAATCCCCTTTGATGCCTTTTAAAAGGTTTAGAAACTCCCTTTGTAAACCATACTAACTTAGAGTTCTTACTAACCCCTACCAACCCCAACTAAGCCATTTTAGGCTCATATAGGCACATTACAAGTTATTGCACTCTTAGTGCTCTCAACATCATTTAGAGGCTTTAATATCTTTATTACATCATTTCAAACTGTTATTGGTCATTTACCAATCCCCTAACCTAGGATCAAACCATAATCCCTTCCTAGTGACCCCTAGGTACCTTTTCGACTTAACAATGCCATTAAGGCTTACAATCAAAGTTTGATTACAATAAGATCAATCTATGATCAAAATAATATCACATGACCATGAATATTCTTCTTACATGATTCAATGACCTTTGAAGGCCATTTGTCTTCTACTCCTCCCAAGGATCCATCATAGACCCTGATGCACTCCATAGCTCCTACCTATGACCTTGGTGCTCCTGCACCAATCCCCACTGAGGTTTTCCCTTGGCTAGGGTTTCCTCAAAAACAAATAATGGTGTTATGAGTTATGTGTTATTTGTTTATGTTCTTTTCATTTCAATAATCATATGGTTTATTAATAATTGGTTTAAGTTTATTATAAAGTGTTGTAATACTAATTCACCCCCCCCTCTCAGTATTCCTCAATCCTAACAATTGGTATCAAAGCTATTGGCCCTTGGAGAGAAAGTCTAACAACTTAAGGGAGATCAGAATGAATTTAGAAAGTTTTCAAGAGAACTTTGAAGTAGCACTTGATGACCTTGACAAAGAAAAGGCTGAGAATGGTGAATTGAAATACAAATTAAGAAGAGCAGAAGGTTTTATCAAGAAACTAAAAGAACAGCTTGAACTTTCAAGAAATCGAAGACAATACCTTATGGAAAAGATCAAGGAGGATTCAGAAAATGATACATTAGACCAAGTAAAGAAGCTTGAGCAAGAAAAAGAACAAATCAATCTTTTGGTGATTAAAGAGATTCAACATGAAAAGGATGCAAGATACAAAGTTGAAGAGACTCTAAAAGGAGCGAACATACAGATAGGAGAAATGTAGATTGAACTTGATCACTACAAGGATAAATTCCTAGAATTAGAGAAATACAATCATATCATTAAAGGTGAACTCACTCAATCCAAGTTACACATTGAGAAATTACATATGAGTAGTGATAAAATTGATGAACAAAGAGAGAGACACAGAAACCTAAAGGAGATATGACTGGAATTGGATACAATGAAAGAGAATGTTCTAATACTCATTAAGAATCACATGAAGTGAAGACTGAAGAAAGACCTACTTTTGAAGAACCTAGAGATCAAATCAAACCTTTCATAGGTAGATTCTTTGGATGCAACAAAGTTGGGCACATGAAAAGAGATTGTAGAGGTAAAGGCCCTTTCAGACCCTTTACTAGTTATTATTATAACTATTATGCATGTGGACACAAGAAAGAAGAATGTAGGAAACTTGATTAGTCAAATAAATAATATTATATCAGAGAAGAATCAATAGCCAAGATTACATGCTACAAATACAATAACCTTGGGCATATTGCAAGGTTTTGTAAACTACAGGTTAATCAGGACAGAAGACTACCTACATGTTACAAATGCAACAACTTAAGACATATAGAAAATTTTTGTAGGTTTAATGCAATGGACAAAAGAAGAGGACCACCTCCTATGGTTCTAAAGAAAAATATTGGTGACAATGGTAAAAGTCTTGGTGAATACATGGATGAATTCAAAAATCATTTCAGGAAACCAGCAGATGAAGATGATGGTAAGATATGGAAGTTAAAATATTTCAATAAGGCATTGGTTCAAGGAGAGACAATAGATTCTACTATATCTTTGCATGATGTTAACATTGCTACATCAACCTAGAAGGCTAAGCATGGCCTTAGGGGGAGCATTGGATGAAAGACAACAGATTATATCCAGCCCCTGATTCTAAGGAATGAGCTCATGTGAGCTTAGATATGTTGTATACAGACACTATGGAGTCTATATCTATGATTGTAGTGTTTGAAGATTCGTATCCTATAAGCGTGAGATTTGTGATTGACTAGACAGTGTGCAAAGTTGAGAAAACTATGATAAATGCATTTAATCACTTGGCGATGACTAAAAGACCTCAAGGAATCACACTTCATCACCATTTGATGAGCAGTGACCAAGGAGAGAAGATTTAAGAAGAATATCAAACCACCATACAACTACATTGTGTGATCGATTGAAGCGGAATTCTTGAATTCAGCATGTTAAAGGTATTTAGATCGTTTACTCAAACAAGAAGCTATGGATGCACCTGTGATATATGATGTTGTGGATAGGCCTAGATATAAGTTCAAAAGATACCCCTTTAAGTCTTGTACAAGGATGATCCCAAAGGAGCCTTCTCGCAAACACCATATGACATCTTGCACGTAGAGGATATTAAGGCTTACATTCATTGCAAATATGAGACAATAGGATATGCAGAGATATACATGGAGATAGATGAAATGATTTAATTTGATGGAAAAATGAAGGATGATTTCAAACAATTAAATGAATTATCCATCATAAAGTTAACCCTCTTGAATGAATTCAACAAAACAAAATGGTTTAAAATAATACTTAGCAGCGTTCATGATTAGTTTATTTGGATAGGAGAGTAGCCTGTGAAGATTTGTAGTTAGTTGATTCATGATATAATAGGACTAGATAACATTGGAAATATCCCTGTGGTAGAGAAAAACATAAAGAAACAAGTTGAAACCCTAACTCATTCAAAATGGGATAAGCAAGATATGATTGTCAATAACATATTCCAACAAGATGTGAGACTAGTTGCAATGCTTCTAGGATAAAAACTTTACTATAGCAGCATACCTAATTCAGTTTCAACAAGAGAAATAATGATGGCTTATAGAATGGTAAAAGAAAACACTAAATATAACTTGTGCGAGATTCTAGCACAACAATTTTTGGAAAATGTTGTTAGAATAACTGAGAGGGGGGGTGAATTAGTTAGATTAGTTATCCAATAGTCCCAATTACAAAATATATCACTTTAAACAAATTCAAAAAAATTCTGTAGCTCGGTAACATAAAATACTAAACTGTCTATGTCTTTACTGATTACCAGTTAATTACTCACAGTGATTATCGACCAAATCAAATATGCAATATGTAAAGTATGACAAAAAATCAATCATCACAAAAATACATAACACAAAGATTTAATGTGGAAACCCTGTTAAGGGAAAAACCACCTGGGACCGGTAACCCAAAATACTTTTCACTCTTTTGAAGTGAGCTTGGTGAAGAGCCAACCCTGTTAAAGGTTACAAAAACACTATTAGGTGTGACCTTGTTAGAGAATTTAAGACTAATAATTATCATTCAACCAACATTCACTATGGGGCCGATAGGATAACAATGTACATGCATTGAATGACATGGGGTATATCATAAGATGGTTAAGTCCACTCGGTTAAGAGATTTTTCAGTATCAATGGTTAAACTGAAACAGTAATTGATCTAATTATAATACAGCTCAAATTGTAGATGTTTAGATCCATTCTAAGCCCATACCAATCCTCTAATCAATATATCAATTCACTTCCTCAACTTACTTTCACTTGGTAAAAGCTCTCTAACACTCGGTACTATTCTATAGTTCGGTTCTTCTTCAACCAGTTTGATCAGGCATGCATGAAACTGTATTCATGCAAAATCTCTCCAGTCTTCTATCTTCTAACATGTTTCAATAAAGAAACTCATATCTCTTATATAAACAGATAAACCAGTTTCATATCAACTATCAGATTTTTCCGCTTAATCTCCTTCATTGATTTTGCCTCTTAAAATCTCTTTGGGGGTTGTGTCAGAAACATGTTTCAATTCCATCCCTTAGATCTCCAATTTTTTTCAGCCATGGATCTTATAAAAAACTTTATCCTCAATCTCAAAATCAAAATACTTTACAGCTCATCAATTTCTGTCAACTAAACTTAAGTATTAAATGCTTTCATCCATACTCGGTTAATGAAGAAATGCATCAGTGAACACAAGCTCGGTTAATACTGTCGCTCGGTATACACTATGCTAGCTCAGTGTATACTGAAGTGCTTCATTTACCAACCACACTACTTTGTTAATTTTTTCTTCCAACTTCATAATAGATTAATGCAACATAATCAAGTCAACCATATGAAGTCATAGACTCATCAATAAGTTACCTAAAGTATTCCTTATCCTCATCTATCATATCCATCTTCCTTCATGTAGATATCTCGGTTCTTCATCTTTTCTCTCCTCTTTACAGATGTTTAGATATTTGTAACTATCATGATAAGTGATGGGCTCCTAAATAGCCATCTTTTTCACTACTTTTTATCCTCTTTCTAGAACAAGTTGATTGCACATAGACATGAATTTATGGTTTTAACCATATGAACTTATGGTTTCTATGTATATGCTATATATGTGTGTGTGAACATAAGATGGAAATATGGATACTTCTAAAGACATAATATTTGCTTAAATTCATGGACAAGAATGGTGAATATAATAGTTATACATGTTAATGGATGTTTTCTCTCCTAAGCTATGTTTTGGGTAGTTACCTCCTATAGCCATAGGATTTGCAAGCGTGATAATTAAGACTTACACCTTTTCCTAATATTGATGATGTGGATATATATGTATATGGTTGGATATGTGCGCATTGATTGTTTTGCAGGAGTTGATCATGGATATTCAAAGACCAACATACTGGCACAGGAGTCATCAAAGCCAACTGTAGATTGTAGAATCTTCACAAGCAAGTTAATACTTTATGTTGCATGCAATGCGTAGATTTAGCATGCGCTATATTCTAGGATTATTTATAGTCAATAATTTTTTTGTTATGAAACTTTATGAGTTGTAACCGATCCTCAATTATGAAGTGATCGTAGATTTAGGAGTTAGTTGTAGCTTCCTTTTAAATAATCGACTGTTGTGACTCTTTTGGAGATAGTCAAACAAACTTGTTTTTAATAGAACATTTGCATACTATTTCAATCAATTGTAATCATTTTATGGATGAATAGAATGTTTAGTTCAATTTTGCAACTTTCATCTTGATTGTACTTCTCATTCACTCATTCAAGGGGGCCCACTTGATGAGTGAATCATTTTGTTAGTGTAGAGTTCATTTTCCTATTCGTTTATGTGTTTTAGAACTCTGTTGTTCCTGCAGCTACTGATATCAAAATCATTAGCCTGTTCCTGCAGCATAGTCAGTTGGAGTAGTTCCTAACTATGATTTCCTGCTTTGATTAGATTACATTTGCTTACCAGTTTTAGTATAGTTTTCCTGAAGCATAAGCATTTGAATTCCTTAGATAGGCTTAGAAGAGGAGGTTTGAAGCATATACTTTGCATATACCATTCCAAGTTTACGTCCTTGGTCGATAATTAAATGAGACCAAATAATGCATTTAGGAATCATTTGGAGTGTCCAATCCTGAAATAGGCAGTCCATTGCTCTAGGTTTTTGATACTATTGCTTGGCCACCCATCCGCCCCATCCCATCACTTCATATGCAGGTGCAGTTTTTTGAACAACCCTTCCTACAGCGCTTCCAGGTTCGTGCCACATATACTCGTACATATATTATTTTTATTCATTAATTTTTAGGATTTTCTGTCCTTTTAATTTTTCACTCTTTCTTAACCTGGCTTGGTGGGACCCATGCCATTACTTAGTTGGGGGGGGGGGGGGAATTATTCTATTTTCAAAATCTCAAATTAGAATGTAAAATTAAAGATCGTGACTTTGAATTATGTCTACGACATGACTTGATGATCTATCCTTTTGTGATTGCATCATCACATTTAAAGTGAATTAAAGATATTAAAATATGATCTTGATTTCTAATGATATGCTACGATGTGTTCAGGGTGGCAGCCTTGGCACACACGATCTTTTATGAGATGTTATGTAAAACTCATATCATTAGATTTCGTACAAACAAATCTTTAATTTTTTGAATCAAGTTGCAGTTTGTACGCCATTTTTTCTTCTACAACATTTTGTTCCATAATGCATTGAGGTCTCTGACTTTCCATTGTTGAACTCTACGAGAATTGTAGTTCTGCATATTCAAAAATTGTTTGAGAGTAGTAATGGGAGGTGACCTTCAAAGGCATGAACCAGTGGACCACAGGGTTTTATTAAATGATGCACCCACCTATGAAATGTTTAGAAGGAGAGGATGGCTAGATTATTGTTTAAGCCTTAAAGGGTTTAACAAGGAAGTTGCTCTACAATTTATGTCCACCTTGAAGGATGGGTTTGCAAAAGTTAAAGGCTTGAAAATTGAGTTCACAGAAGATGTAGCAGTTGAAGTGGTTGGTTTACCTCAGGAAGGTGAACAATGGGTGAAAGATTTCAACCTGCATTTAGTGAGAGCACAGTTCACTTTGCACTGTGATCCTCAGTTAGATGTCGACAGGAAGCAAGGAACTTGGTGATTATCTTTGCCTCTGGAGTTCATCCAACTAGCCACATTTGTTATTCAGTACTTCACCTACGAGGGATGCTACAAATACCTACGTGCTTTGCACTTTAAAATTCTTAGTCATCTCTAGCATGATAACAGACCGGTAAATATTCCCAGCTTCTTATTTAACATTGTGAAAAAACAAGCTTTATTAGTCTAGTCAGGAAGCAACCAGTCTATTTCACATCATTTCTTAATAAAATTAATTGTAGAAAGGGAGTTGAATAGATAAAAGGCTGGGACATGGAAGGAATTTTTGCAAATGAATGAGGTTGAACCTAGTGTAGTCATCCCTAGAGGTCATGGTGTTGGTAAGAGAGAGAAAACATCTTCTAGGGTTCATAAAATTGTTCAAAGAATTGAGAATGATCCTGAAGCCTCTCCTTCCATTTCTAGGTCACCTAGAAAAAGAATTTTCAATGATGGAGCCTCTACTTCTCAAAGGAAGAAAAACAAAAGTACGAAAGCTCCTAATATTCTTGAATCTTCATCATCCGTAAGGACAAGGTCTACATCTAGGAAGGGTAAGGGTAAAATAATAGAACCAGAAGAGGAAATATTAGAACCTCAGCCTGGTGATAATCTTGATAATATGGAAGAAACCCTACATTCCCCTAGGGAAGAGAGTCCTAAATTCCCTCCTAAAGAGAATTCTGAGAACCCTCCTAAAGAGAATTTTGAGAACCCTCCTAAAGAGAATTTTGAGAACCCTCCTGAAGAGCATTCTGAAAACCCTCCTGAAGCAGTGGCAGAGGAGGTAGTCATTAAGAAAAAGAAATGTAAGAGTCCTCTGAGCTCATCCATACCCCCTAAGAGAAGAAGTAGAAGGATTTCTAAGAAAGATGATAAAGCTTCTATTCCTATTATTAATGTTGAGTCTTTGGAAAACTCCTCTTCTGAGGAATTGTTTCATCAACCTGCAGCCAGTGACACTATATTGAGAGAGCAGAGTCTAGAAATAGAGGTTAATCCTAGAGTTGGAGTTAACTACGTTATGGTTGATAGTGACAAGGACTCTGAGGGTATAGAGGAATTTGAAGATAATACTGCCGAGCAAGACACTAGTATGAATTCAGAAGAAATTCCTGACTTTGGAACTGAAATTATTGAAGAAGTACCTCAGCAGAGTAGTCAAGATAAGTTAGAAACACTAGCTAAAGTGGTAGCTGATGTTAGTGAGGAAACCAATGTAATAAATGTAATTGTTTTATGGAAGGGGAAGTCCTTTGCACCAAAGAAAACAATTAAAACTCCTCAATTTTCATCTGGATGGGTGGACATAGTCAATCAAGAACCTTTACCCCCACTAGATTTGTCTACACCTCTTGCTGTAGGGATCAATTTATACCAGCAGTTGTTATGGGAAAAGACACAATGGAATTTAGAAAAGGAAAAATTGAAACGAGTCATTAGTGAGCAAAATTCTTAGTTGGAGCAAAAATCAAATGAGATTGAGATATTGAAATGGAGGATTGATCAGATTACAGGGTTAATTCCAGAGCTGATGGAATGTAGATCACCCTCACCGGTGTATGCAATATTCCTTCAAGAGAAACTTGTTAATTTTAAATTAACAAGAATTGTAGAAGGCCTCAATCCATCCATATCAATTCCCCATGAATTTTACTATGCATTTCAGTTTGCCCCAATGACTCTAAAAAACCTATTATGTGAATTGTACTTGCATAACCTAGTAGTACCTGATGACACAGAGTGGAATTCACTCCTCTATGTAGGGGATGTATAGTTAAGAGTAGTTATGTCATGGATGCAGAACAAGATAAGTAGAGAACACCAGACTGTGCCATACAAAGACAAAGAAATGTCAGCTCCTTTGATTATGAGGCCTGAAGTTCAACACTCCAGGCAAATATATTTTGACTAGCTTTCTATCACAGCAAACACTAGTGGAGCCAATAAGATCTATCTAGTGAGAGAACAAGCCTTTGCAGACTAGGACCAACATTTCTCACGAGATGTTGCTACAACAATTAATGCCTCTAGGCAGAGGTGGATAAGGATGTCACAGGATCTAAAGAAAATGGAACCTCATTCACCACAAAATCTAACCCTTGCCACAAGAAGGGCTCCATGGTACATTATGTTGGGAAGGACACTCCTTAACCGTTGGTTTCCATTAAGGTTTCAACCTTCACTCTTCCTACAACCATTGCTGGCAATGAATGACAGTGCAGTAGATTATGACATGGCCTTTGAAGTTCCACGTTGGGAAAAATTCAAAGAGACTCATGGATACTTTGATTATGTTCATGATGAGTCTGGACAGAGAAAAACTAGTGATTTGAGGGTCCGTTCCAGGATTTGGAACTTCATGATTGTTGGGGACCAGCAATAGTTCAGTTGGGGGGAATGATGGGCTCCTAAATAACCATCTTTTTCACTGCTTTTTATCCTCTTTCTAGAACAAGTTGATTGCACATAGACATGAATTTATGGTTTTAAGCATACGAACTTATGGTTTCTATGTATATGTTATATATGTGTGTGTGAACATAAGATGGAAATATGGATACTTCTAAAGACATACTATCTTCTTAAATTCATGGACAGGAATGGTGAATATAATAGTTATACATGTTAATGGATGTTTTCTCTCCTAAGCTATGTTTTGGGTAGTTACCTCCTGTAGCCATAGGATTTGCAAGAGTGATAATTAAGACTTACACCTTTTCCTAATATTGATGATGTGGATATATATGTATATGGTTGGATATTTGTGCATTGATTGTTTTTTAGGACTTGACCGTGGATATTCAAAGACCAGCATACTGACGTGGGAGTCATCAAAGCCAATAGTAGATTGCAAAATCTTCACAAGCAATTCAATACTTTCTGTTGCATGCAATGCGTAGATTTAGCATGCGCTATATTCTAGGATTGTTTATAGTCAATAATGTTTCTGTTATGAAACTTTATGAGTTGTAACTGATCCTCAATTATGAAGTGATCATAGATTTAGAAGTTAGTTGTAGCTTCCTTTTAAATAATTGACTGTTGTGACTCTTTTGGAGTTAGTCGAACAAACTAGTTTTTAATAGAACTTTTGCATATTATTTCAATCAATTGTAATCATTTTATGGATGAAGAGAATGTTCAGTTCAAGTTTGCAACTTTCATCTTGATTGTACTTCTCATTCACTCATTCAAGGGGGCCCACTTGATGAGTAAATCATTTTTTTAGTGTAGAGTTCATTTTCCTATTCATTTATATGTTTTAGAACTCTGTTGTTCCTATAGCTACTGATATCAGAATTAGTAGCCTGTTCCTACAGCACAGTCAGTTGGAGTAGTTCCTAACTGTGATTTCCTGCTTTGATTAGAATACATTTGCTTACCAATTTTAGAATAGTTTTCCTGAAGCATAAGCATTTGAATTCCTTAGATAGGCTTAGAAGAGGAGGTTTGAAGCATATACTTTGCAAATACCATTCCAAGTTTATGTCCCTAGTCGATAATTAAATGAGACCAAATAATGCATTTAGGAATCATTTGGGGTGTCCAATCTTGAAATAGGCAGTCCATTGCTCTAGGTTTTTGATACTATTGTTTGACCAAGCAATAAGTACTGTCAAAACTAGTTGACATCAATGACAATAAAATAATTAATTTAATTATCTTACATATCATTTCAGTACTCAGTGATCTCTAATCACTAATCTTCAAGTCATTCAGGTATTCAATCAATTGTATTTCATCAATCTCTCCCTTTGGCATTGATGGCAACTCAAGAAATATGAAATATACCATACACATACCAAAAATGTATTCTAAAACTATGTAAGAAAATGTTGTAGCTTAGTAAGCTCTCCCTAGCTTGATATTTAATATGTTTAATCACTACGTTACATGACAACATTGCAAGTGAAGACTTTCCTCTATAGATTTTATCTTTTCATCTCTCAGATTCCTTTTCTTCTTAACAAAAAATCTTCAAGACTCTCCCTGACTTTCTCAGATTATCTCTTCCTTAGATAGATGTTCTAGTGATCTCTCAATTTGTCATATTGTTTATCTCTCTCTTTGACAAAAATGCCAAAGAAAAACATATAACATACAACTCTGCAATATCCAAGTGACTCTCTATTGTTCGATGTAGACAATGTATCTCAGTATACTGATATGCAAATCTCTGTTCTAGTTTCTCAAATCTTTCACAACCTTAGATAGAATGCAAAGTGTGAACTATGTTTCATCAACATGAATGATCTTCTAATAAGATTAGGCTGATGCAACCTCCAAATCACATTAGTGACCAGTAGACAGGGGACGGACCCCAAGTCTAGTCCTCAAGTATTCAAAAGTTTCCTTTAGTAGAGGCTCGGTATTTGAGTGCATTACAGGATTCTTAGAAATATTTATAGCACTAGTGTTGTCATAATATATAATCACCAGCTTAGTGATTACCTCATTCATCCCTTCCAACACTTGTTTGATATAAGTAATTTTTGAATAGTTTGTAGCAGTAGCAACATATTCTGCTTTAGTTGTAGATTGAGAAATACAAGGTTGTTTCTTACTTGTCCAAGTAACAAGTCTTTCACCAAAGAAAAATGATCCCCTAGTTGTACTCTTTTTGTCATCTATATTTCTAGTCCAATCTGTGTCGGTGTAAACTCTTAGTTCAAATTTTCCTACCTTAGGATACCATAAACCATATTCCTCTATTTTCTTCAGGTATCTCAAAATTCTTTTTACTACAACCATATGTGAATCCTTTGAATTGGTAGAAAATATAGCAACAATCCCCATTGCATGTGTAATATCTGATCTACTATGTACTGCATACATTAGTTTACCAATCATAGATCGGTACAATGTCTGGTTTACCTCTGTAGATTCATCATCTTTAGTCAGTTTGCATCCTGTGACCATCGGTGTTCCAACTAGTTTAGCATCATCTATGCCAAATGTTCTCAATACTTCATTTATGTACTTTGATATGCAAACATGTCTATCTCTGATACCACTTGTTAGAATAACTAAGAGGGGGGGTGAATCAATTAGATCAGTTATCCAATAGTCCCAATTACAAAATGTATCACTTTAAACAAATTCAAAAAATTTCTAAAAGTCTATTTAGTACCGATAACATTCTTATCTTTTGGTCTAGGTACTAAAGTCCATGTCTTGTTTTTCTCAATTTTCTCTATCTCTTCATTCATTGCATTTATCCATTCATCATTCTCCAGTGCAACCTTAACATTTTTTGGTTCAAACTCACAAACTAAGCATGTACCTTGTCTTAACTTAATTCTTGTCATCATGCCAGCTTGTTGTCCCCAATGATTTGGTTCTTAGGATGATGTCTTCTGACAAATCTTTCCAGCACTTGATCTCTTCTTTTTTGTTCATCCTATTCAGGTTCATTTCCTTGCTTGATAGCTTCTTCCTGATCCTTAGTTTCCCTTTGTTGTTCCTTAGTATTCTTTTCCTGATACTCGATTGACTCAGCCTGTTGCTTTGGTAGGTACTCTGGATGTTCAATATAAGTGAATCTACCATAGTCTTTCAGCTCCTTAGTGCTTTCTTCACCATTTTTATCACTAAATTTATCAACTCTAACATTAGCACTTTCAATCATCTTATTAGTAACTTTATTCAGACACTTGTAAGCTTTTCTTTTAGTAGAATATCCAAGAAATATTCCCTCATCCCCTTTTGAGTCAAATTTCCTATTCCTATCATCTTTCATAATAAAACATTTTCTACCAAAAATTATGAAGTAACTTACAGTCGGTTTGTGACCAAACCATAACTCGTAGGGTGTTTTGTTTGTGTCTTTCTTCAATTATACTTGGTTTAGAACATATACAACTATGCTGACTACGTCTCTCTAGTATGTTTGAGAAACATTCTTTTCTAACATCAGTGTCCTCATGCAATCAACAATTGATCTATTCCTGCTTTCAGCAATCTCATTCTACCGAGGTGTTCTTAGAGCAAAAACCTATCTTTTTATGCCATGCTCATTACAATAGTTAGAGAATTCATCAGAAATAAACTCACCACCTCTATCAAATCTCAAGCATTTCAGTTCTTTCCTAGTTTCTTTCTCTACTTTTTCTTTGTACCATTTAAACATCTTAAATGCTTTAGATTTCTCTTTTAAAAACATTACAATCATCAATCTAGTGTAATCATCAACAAACATAATGAAATATCTATCTCCATAGTAGCTCTGATTTCTCATGGGACCACATAGGTTGGTGTGAACTAACTCCAAGATTCTCTTGTTGAATAGTCTTTACTCTTAAAACTAGATTTTGTCATTTTTCCTTTTTGACATTCATGACACATAACATGATCATGCTTTGCTAGGCCAGGCAGACCTCTAACCTTTTTCTTTCTACTGATCTTAATCATGTTATCAAATTTTACATGACATAAAATTTTATGCCATAACCATGCATCCTCATTTTTCATCATTAAACAGGAAGACTCAGCATTGTCAAGATAAAATAGGTTACCTTTGGATTGTGCTCTTGTTCCAACAAGTTTTCCTCCATCATCAAATCTTTACCTTCTTGCTCTCAAAAGCTACTCGATGACCTGAGTTGTTAAGTTGTACCACACTTAGAAAATTTTAATTTAGTCCTTCTACCCAATAAGCATTATCACATTTGATTTTATCATTTATCAGTAAAGATCCTTTTCCTCTAACCATACATGGTGTATCATTACCCATTTTTATAGAACCTCCATTATATTGCTCAAGATGATCAAAATTTTCTTCATCACCAGTCATGTGATGTGTACAGCCACTATCAATGATCCATGTATCATTTTTATTAACTTTAGAAATGAGTGTTGTCTGTACATACCTTTCTTCTTCCTCAGAATCATCCTTCATCACAAAAAATACTACTTCAATATCATCATTTATGTCAGTGTCAGTATCAGTATCATTCTCTTCAGCAATGTAACATACCTTTTTTCCCTTATCATTTTTGTCTCGGTTATCTCTATTGTAGTGTCGATAGCTTTTGTTGTTTCTCCTCCCATAGCTTCCTTCACCAGATCGATCTTTATTTCTATCATCTTCTTTCCTATTTGGGCATCTAGCTACAATATTACCAACTTCTTTGTAGTTAAAACATGCTAAAGGCAATTTAACCCTATATCTACCTTTACCTTTAGGTAACCTCTAGGCCATAAGAGCTTCAAGTTCATCAAGGTCATAATCAGTGTTACTATCATTGTCATCCCTATTATTTCTATTGCTAGACTTATCGATCTTCAGAGAAGACATGAAAGAAAACTCAACAGATGGTACAATACTATTATCAAAATTGTTCAACTCAAAAGTTGTTAGCTTACCAATCAGATTGTCAAGAGTAAGAGTGTTTCCAAGTGCAAACCTCATCTCATGTATAGCTGATATTTTGATTGCATAAGAAGGCAGCAAGGTCCTTAGAGTTTTTCTTACCACTGTATCTTCATCAATGACACCACCAAATCCTCTGATAGTATTGATTACCTCCTTTGTTTAGTTTGTATACTGTACTATATTTTCTCCTTTCATTTTCATATCATCGAACCTGCCTCTTAGGCTTTCAACTCAAGCTCTCTTGACATTAACATCACCACCATAGACTTGAGCTAGTTTGTCCCGAATTTCCTTTGAAGTAATACAATCTTTGACATCCTCAAATTTAGCATCTGATAGAGCAACAACAATATCTATCATAGTCATGTTATGTTCATGTTGATCCTTCAGTTGATCAAGAGTCAAAGGTCCAGTTGGTGGTTGTAAGTAGCCATTCTAAAGTAGATGTAAGGCAGAATCTCTGATTCCAGATATGTGAAGTTTCATTCAACTTTTTCATATAGTAAAATTGTCCTTGTTCAGCTTCAGCACCTCACTAATAAATTTGGCTCCAAATTGTGACGGCTATGTGTCGCAATTGCGACTGCTATGTGTTGCAATTGCGACAGTCATAGATGTCACCATTTTTTAGTCACAAAATACGACGTCTTCTCCTTGTCATCATAATTGTGACTCCTTTCCGTCGCAATGCAAACCCTTCATTGTGATAGCAACCTCGTCACAAATCTTCGAGTAGCCATCGCAATTGCGACGGCCTTAACTATGACCGCTGATGGTTTGTCGCATGGTCGCATGGGCTCAAAAGAGCCCATGCGATCATGCGACCAACCGTAAGATGTTAACCACTGACTGTCGTAATTGCGACGACCACTCCAAGAATTGTGATGGGGTTGTTGTATTGGCGATGCCCCAATTGTCGTCGTTGATACAACAACCCCATCGCAATTACACATTTAAAACTTGGCCGCTAGAGGCTTGTCGCATGGTCGCATGCAGTTAGGAAGCCGCATGCGATCATGTGACAAGCATGAAACCGCACCACAAGAAGTGTCCAAAAAAGCACAAAAACCTCAAGATGCATCTAAAGCATAAAGCCCAATGCAAGAAAATGAAGGAAAGAGCTATATATTTCTAAGTTGATGATAATGCCCTCATCAGAAAGATTAGGAAACAATAAGACTGTGGGATGGAATGCAAAAAATGAAGCAACGACACAGAAAGAAACATCAACTGAATTATTTTTCCAATCACTTAATAGTTTCCTATGTGTAAGGCACCAATTGGCAATGGTCAAATATAACCTACCATTTTCCACACATTCTTTAAATTTGCAAAAAATTTTTGCAATCAAATTTAAATTATAATTAACATATGGTAATTCACTTCACATGCTTAAAAATTGTAATTATGAATCGTACTAAAATTAAATGCATAAGAGACATATTGCAACTCACTAGACATATTTAAATATCTTAACATTAAGAACATGGTATATCTGGCTAACAATAGAGCCTCTCTATTATACTTTTGTATTTCCAAACTTTATATATATATATATATATATATATATATATATAACAACCAAATCACTGTCTATCTATCTAAGAAAGGATAGCAATAATATTACACATGTAATCTATAGTAAATTCTTTTTCAATTGTTGATAGGAATTACCATATAGGAAAATTATTGATTTGTATAACTCCATGTATCTACAGTGTATGTAGAAGTTATAATTACTGACATGTGCGCTCTTTACCAAGAACGCCTCATTGAAGAGTTGCCTCTTGGGACACAAAGATTGAAGATTAAGCACACAAATTGTGAGAAAGGATGTATATAAACTATGATCAAATGCATTTGGAAGGCATGAAGCTGAATTCCAAAACCTCCCCCAATATCCTTAATTCCAGCCTGTGCAAAATGGGGGTTTTGGAACAGAGTTTGACAGTCCATCAAAACATAACAAAGAGGTAATCTACAAGATGTTGTAGTCACACTGCCTTGGTATACATTTGTGGATTATGATCAGATTGTTAGCAAGACCTGTAGAGAAATTGGGTTTATTTCAGACAATGTGGATCTTGATGCAGACAAATGCACTGTGTGTAGTGACAGTTACTGCTCCTCCTGAGCCCAAATTATTGTCATCTGGCTTAATGATGAATTGAAAATGGGTATTAAAACTTACAATGGCCCTTGAAGACCTATTTCAATATTCAATCTTCCAACGGATTGTTTCGTCTCTGCGTGCTTATCCTATCCACCCACTGCTGACATGCTAAGTCAGTGAATAGATATTTTGGATTTTGCCGTGGTGTTTTCATTAGAACATTTTCAAACAATAAATATTTCACCTCTTCCCTTTTGAATAGATGGCAAGGATTGTTTCAATGGCTGTCATTGCCTATTCAGCTAGCTGCAACCGTCAGATTCACTAAAGAGGTCAAGGCTTTTCATATAGAAACACCTACGGCATAAAAATAAAACTGATTTTAATGCGGTAGTTGCAGTTGGAAAATGGATTGGTCGCATGATCGCAAGAAATAAAATAATACCATGCGATCATGCGACAATGTGTTCTACCAAGGACCACGTACACCAATAGCACAAGTGCGATGATGAGGTGGAATGATTATTAAATATAATATTACTCATTTTGAAAATGTCACGCACCAATGAATAGAGCGGTCGCATGATCGCAAGAGGTAAAAAAGTACCATGCGCTCATGTGACAACATAAGCCAGGTGGATGAAAGTTTTTTAAATGTTACATCAATTCTTTTGTAGCAGTTGCATGATCGCAAGAGGTAAAAAAGTATCATGCGATCATGCGATAATGGAAGCTTGAGTGGATATCGTGAGAAGCTCAAATTTGCATCCAATGTTGCTGAAAAGTGCTTGAAACATGGAAAATCATTTGACTAAGCTTATGCACCATTTCCAATCATTTGACTAAGCTTATGCACCATTGAATCCTGTAATTCACTGAAAGTGTTGTCAAGAACTCTCAGAGCTGATAACAAAGTAATGATCTACCTGTTAAGAAAGCAGGGCTGGAAACATGTCCAAGTGATAATTTCTAGCATATCATGTTGAGATTCAAAAATTTTCATGTTGGGCCTCAAAGAAAGCTTATATGTGCTTCCAGGTTCCGCTTCCCAAGTTGCAACAACACCTTTGAAGCCACCATATCGAATCTGATAGGTTGAGGGGGGATTGACAATCAACTTCAATTTCTGAGCAACCTCCATGGAAAGATCTGGAGTGATCTTTCCTACACCGTCAAAAAATTTATAATCATTCCTTTCAATGTCATGAAAGTCTTCTTCAAGCTGATCCCATGGAACCTGAACTGTGCAATATGTGGACGAGAAGCACTGACCCATTCTAGCAGCATGCTTGTAGACATTATTTTCTAGATAAACTTGTGCCGGTTACTTGAAGAAATAACATTCAGTGTTCACATTATAAATAGCTTTCCTACCATTTCTTCATAAAATAAGAACATTGATAGTAGATGAGTCAGATCCAGTTTTGGTGATTTTCCATGTTTCAAATTTGGGTATGATTCATATTTGATTTGATATTTTGCTGTTACAGAAATGTTTTGAGGTTTGACGTCAATGCCAAAGGGGGAGATTGTTGGCAATTTGTCATTGATGTCAAATAATCTTGTGGAGTCACTTTTCTTTCTGATTATGATAATGAGAATGTTTTGTGAAGATTTCTTTAGACACACATAGATCATATTAACAGTGACAAGTATTATACTGTTTGAGATGTATCCATTATAAAACTTGTACATGATAAGTGTGTTGATGTATTGGTGATACTCAAACTTAACAACTCAAGGCTTATTGATGATCAAGTCAAACAAAGGCCCATCAACGTCTACATACTGCGATAAAATAGCACACATCCATCAATGATCGTCCTTGATCATTTGACCCATTGGTCTATAACTTCAATAACAAAATCTCAAAACCCACCTACTCAATTAGGTCTCACAAATTAGGTTCTTTTTCTTTGATTGCCATTGTGGTTGTCAAGTTGACAAACATAGTTGTCAATCTTGACAACTTTTTGACAACTTTTTAAATGCAATTTTTGCAAGTTTTAGAGTGTATAGGTAGTTATTACAGCAAGAAGACAAGAAGACAGTATGGTGGAGGCAAGAATGGGCATCTTACCTTGAACAAGATCATAGTCACAAGCTGGAGGACAGAGACACTGTAGTTGCAAAGATGGAGTAGTCAATACTATGACAACATTGAACAAGCCTTTGAAGGAGTCTTTGAATGATACCTACATTATAGAAAGAAAAGTATAAATTAGACAAAATAGAGAAATATTTAGTATCTTATTGATAGTCATGGCCCCCTTCAATGTGACCATTCTCCCTACAATGTCTCTTAACTATTTTGATTAGCAGTCTTCTACGGTTTAAGCCCTTACAAATTTTGCAGGGACAATAACATTTTCCATCACCTTTTCTTTTCAAGTTAGACCACAATCTAGCGATTGTCTCCCTATTTTGTTCTTCACTTATATTATCTGACATGATCATTCTTCGCAGGAAGCAAAAATCGGGCTATGAAAACTTCGGTCTACAACTTTCACAAACTAAGCAAAACTGTCAAAAGTACACAAATCTTCTTAGACCTAGTTAAATAGTTTAATATTTTAAAAATACTTTCTTTGACTTTATTCCTAAGACATTTAACCCAATCACCTTTTATAACATTCAGTCAATTACTCTAGGCAAATTTGTGGATAAGATTATTTGTAAAACTTTGACCAACCACCTGAAGGTCTTATTTCAAGAGACCTTACAACATTAAGCCACTAAAACCAATTTCAAAAAATATAAGCTAAAAGTCTAGTTAAAATATACATTAGATTAAAAAATATACAATTTTCATACCTGAGCGTGCGGCTATAACTCATGCAATGGTCTTCTTGCTTAGCTCTAGAAGCTCTCCAACAATCAAAACATATAAGCTATAAGGCCTAACAGCAATTTCAAAACATATAAGCTACAAGGAAAGACATATTACATGACATGGCAAAAGGAACAAAATTTACAAGCTTTAGCAAGACATATTAAATGATAGTGTTGTTACAGGTACAAGTTTTGGTCTATATAATGGTGTAATAAAGTTTTTGGTCTAGTCCTATTTGGTGTAGGGTGAGATATCCTTTTTAAGATTGTTGACATCTCTAACTTTTGGGGTAATGTGCTCACACGATTCCATCTCCATTTCAGGTTGACTTGTGGAATGTAGGTCTGGTGTATATATAGAAAGTGGCATCAACACATAATAGACGACAATGATATTGATGTGATTTATGCTATATGATATATGATAGTGATATATTGACGTGTATAGTGAACTGATATATCTACAATTTAGTAATTGTATAGAATAAATTTGTACTTTAGCATGAACTATATTTCATGCATATGCAGATGCAATTGTAACTTGTTCAAATTTGTATTTTACACTCCAATAGTAAGTTGCCTCTCAAATATAATAGCTGGCTTTTGCATTTTGGGTAGTGAGCCCCTTCAACAATGAGCCACCTAACAATGAATCATCCCAATAGTGAGCCACCTATGCATTCTTGTTGCCTAGATTTTTGAAATGTCAAAATTTAAAAATTTTAAGGCATTTCCATTTTATTCGCAAAAATATATTGGAAACATTAACTTTTTGCAAAAAAATTTCTCAAACCTTAACTTTTTGTGAGTCTCAACTCCCAATCATGAACTTTTGGCGAGAATAATTCCCAAATCCCAATTTTTTGTGAGAATCTTTCCAAAATCTTAAGTTTTCCCATTTCTTAACCCCGAACTTTTCACATCCACTTAACCATTTTGGTTTTGAAAGTTCAATTTCAAGAAATCAACAAGGACGCAAATTTGAATGCTGAGTTTTAACATGGCAATGATGAATCCCTAGCTCATGGGCTATGCAGTCAAAACACACAGCTCACTGACCTTGGTGCTTGGCCATGAGTTGGCTTAGTTCATCACTTCATGCAACCATGACCTAGGGCACGACATAATAAATGGACTCAATAGCGCCTCTGCACATATGGAATAGTTTCAACAGCAACATGAATGCCGCGAGCCACAGTCTATAGCAGTAGATTCAAACCGGCTCCCAACTAAGCATGGACCACATGCATTACGGAGGTAATCAAAGTAGAGAATGAAGCATAAGTAAATAAAGATAAAGATGTCATTCTCAGGTTGCACAATACAAAAGCGATGCTTGAAGTACCTGAGTGAAATATTACAGATTCATATAATATCCAACTAGAAGGTAGCCAAATGCATTCACTATTATCTTTTCTGAAGTTTCCAAATGCAAAGGTTGATGAGAAATATTCTCATGAGAGTGGTGGCACAATTAGGCTGAGTCCACAATCTCAAATAATCATAGGAGATGAGTACATGGGAATTTACATGGAACAAGAAGCCAAAAATAAGGAGATTGCAGATTTGAAGGCAAGAAAAAAGGAACAGACAGATGAGAGAAAGGCTACTAGACTTATTGAAAGGGACTTGAAGGAACAAAAGAAACTAGAAAATGCAATGAAGAAGAAAAAGAAAGAGCAGTTGTGAATAATACAAAGACAAGAGAAAGAGAAAAAAAAGAACAGGTGAAAAGATTGAGGGAATTTGAAAAGGCAAAGAAGGAGCTAGAAAGACAGAGACATTTAAGCAACTCATTAAGTCCTATTCCAAAAAATTCAATTTTGAGACATGATTAACATTTATGCCCCTTCATATTCATCTGTTTCCAACTTTCCAATCAACACTCAGGTTTCTATAGACCAATTGCAAATGCCCATAACACCTTCCAAGGAGAAAACAAATGTAGGATCAAGTTCTGACATTGCAGCCACTGTTACGGATGGTCATTGCTCCATGCTTCCCCCATGGATGGTGTAGTAAAATTTTCCATCAGAACTAGTATGATTATTTGACAAAAATTGTTTTTTTATATTTTGTAGAAGAAAAACCATTCCCCTATTTACTTATAGAGGTCCCAGAAATTTGTATTTTTTTGTAAGGCGGGTAGATGATTCATCATGCCATGCATTTTTCTCTTCTCATTACAATGTAACTTGAACATTATATTTTTCCAATACAATGCTTGGTCCATATCTATATATTTAAATATTACTCCAAGTTTTTGGTCCAAATATGTATGCATGCTCCATATGTCTATCTATTATGTATCTACTTACATATACATCCAATTTTACACACATGCGTCCATATATATGCACATGTACAAAAATATTAACCAGTCTATTTGTAATATATATACACATGCATGTGTGTGTGTGTGTATATGTATGTATAAATACATGAATATATATGTCCACACACACACACATATATATATAGGTTAATTATATGCTATTGAAAATATGTATTATACATGCTATCTTTGAAGAAATAGATCAATCAATGTGATTCATACAAAAAAATAGATTGGTACACACACACACACACACACATATATATATATACACATAGATATATATATATATATGTGTGTGTGTGTGTGTGTGTGTGTGTGTGTGTGTGTGTGTGTGTGTGTGTGTGTGTGTGTGTGTGTGTGTGTGTACCAATCTATTTTTTTGTATGAATCACATTGATTGATCTATTTCTTCAAAGATAGCATGTATAATTCATATTTCCAACAACATATAATTAACCTATATTATTCACCTGTATGTTTGATTAGAATAATTAAATGGAAAAATAAAAAGGAAAAGAAAAATATGAATCTGAATAAAAACAAAATATGAATCCAAATATAACTAAGAATTTATGGGTCATTGCCTTAGTATAGTTTATTAACCTCACCTGAAATTAATATTGGCTTTATCCCCCCTTTATGCACCTTGAAAATATTGATTTCATCCTCCCTGAATGCACCTGGAATCAATAGTGAATTCATATATTACATGCAAAAAATATTACAAGTCAAAGGTGTAATTTCACGAAACTACAATTACAAATTTAATGACTACCTTAAGAAATTGTTTATTCAGCCAATAATATAGCATAAAAAAATCCCATTAACATTTACAACATATTTCATGAAAAATAAGTAAATACTAATTAACATCCCAACTCCGACAAAAGATTTCTTGCATGGATAACAAATCCATAATGTAGAGAAAACATCATTCCTTCAAAGATGTGTGAATACACACCTTTAAAATATCAATGGGTACACATGCAAAAAACCAAAGTTTTGGTATATTCAAAATTAAGTAATCAATATAATAGAGTTCCAAGAACTAGAGTAAATCATGAACTAATTAATAGTTACCATTTGGAGTAATTAATCCCAAATTTTGACTGATCAAACATGCAAAAAGTATAGTGTCTAGAATTTTAAGTTTTTGAGAGATTTTACGATTTAGCCTATAGTCTGAAGTACTCCAAACACTTCAATCTAGATGGTAATAAAAACCAAAATAGGGATAAGAAATGTGTTTATTATGACAAGAATAAGGGACATAGAACCTAGTGAGTAAATCAAAGAAGTGCTCATAAAAAATTACTATAAAATCAAGATTAAGACTCAGTTGTCTGAACTTTATTGGGAGTACCTGTCAAGTCCATCAAAGGTGGTGGTTTTGTTGGTTGGGTTTTTTGTGCTTTTGTTGATTATACTACAAATGTACTACTCTATGCATAATTGTGAGGTAGAGCCCTATCTAAAGAGCTAACGCTCGCAAGCTTTTCAGGCCCTTTGGCTAGCTTGCAATCTCACCACCCATAGAAGTGCCACCAATGATAAATTCAAGAAGAGTTTTTAGGCTTATGCCATAAAAGATTTCTGAGTTTCTAGGATTATACATCATAAAACATCTATTAATTTATGGGATTATACACTATATAAAATAAAATCCATTTTGGTAGAAGTGAATTTGAAAACCAAATTTGTGGGGTTGTGGGAGAGGGGAAAAATGAAGAAGATAGAAATCCTTAACAAAATGACATCATGTCCCACAACAGTTCAATGATATAAAATGGTGCCAGAATATGAATTGTAACTCAAAAACTTGTTGACCCATTGATCTGATCAGATGCATTATGAAACACAATTTAAAAAATCTCCACCTCCGTATACATATCAAAATGAATTTGCTCCAGAAAATATGTGGTTAGAATTTCACTGTAAAAAATGAATTTCATCTCATTCTACCCTGTGGGAGAGAGTCTCCATTAGTAACATGATTGTCCATGCCTTGTAAAATCCCTTTACCTGTCTATGATTCTACAAGCTAGGTTATCTTAGAACATGAATATGCAATTCAATTTAATGGACCAGTGAGCAGAATAAAGTATAAAGCAGTGATTGATGAGCAAAATTGTATAGGCAGAAAAAGTTTTTTCAATATGACCAATAGTTCAGTTTGGGTTGAACTGTTGGTCACTTAGATTGTAGATTTTTGAATAAGTAGGAGCAACACATCAATTTCAATGCCATGATAACTTGCTTAACAAAATGGCATCCTATCCCACAACAGTTCAATGATATAAAATGGTGCTAGAGTATGAATTGTAACTCAAAAACTTGTTGACCCATTGATATGATCAGACGCATTATGAAATAAAATTTATGAAAACTTGCCTCCGTATACATATCAAAATGAATCTTCTAAAGAAAATACACAGCAATAGACATGAGCATACCTACAATTATCACATAGCATACATGATATCTCGTAAGACTGCACAATATAGTTCTAGGGGATCCGAGCAAGTGGGTTTTAAAGATATCTCCTCCATGGGCCTTCATCCTCCGCTCCAAAAATTCATTAAATGCATTGGCCCTTTGGAAAGCTAGAAATAGTAGACTCTCACCTAGTAGCGGCTAGCCAAAACTACCCGATGGTAAATTAGGGTTTGAATAAGGGTTTCTAAGAAGAAATAGCAGAAACATTTTTCTTGTTAAACGAGATCATGTTGCATATCCTTAAATATAAGGTTTGCATGATAAAGGGAAGAGAGGGAAACACAAAACGAGGAGGAAGTGAAGTTTAAAATCATACCTTTCTCGGCCTTTTGGATTCTGAATGTACAATCCAGTAGATCCCTTTCACCGCAGAGATGCCTGGCCGCAGAGATCTCGTCCAACGGCTGCAAAAATCCCTCTCGGCGCTATTATAGAAATGACCAACATTTTCTTTTCTTTTTTTTTCTTATATCCTGTTAATGTCACAATTGCTACGTTGTCCGGGTATAATTGAAAAAAAAAAGCCAAAAAGACATAACATTTGCCTGCCCTTGCAAATTGTTATCGCAATTTCACCCCAAATGTATTAGTGCCTCCCTCTTATACATTTTGTGATCTTTATGCTAAATTCCTTAAAAATATGTTCCAAGCAAGCAATGCTTTGATACCAATTGTTAGAATAACTGAGAGGGGGGGGGGTGAATCAGTTAGATTAGTTATCTAATAGTCCCAATTACAAAATGTATCACTTTAAACAAATTCAAAAAAAATATGCAGCTCGGTAACATAAAATACTAATTTGTCTGTGTCTTTACTGATTACTAGTTAATTACTCACAGTGATTACCGACCAAATCAAATATGCAATATGTAAATTATGACAACAAATCAATCATCACAAAAATACATAACACAAAGATTTAACGTGGAAACCCTATTAAGGGAAAAACCACCTGGGATCAGTAACCCAAAATAATTTTCACTCTTCTGAAGTGAGCTCGATGAAGAGCCAACCCTATTAAAGGTTACAAACACATTGTTAGGTGTGACCTTGTTAGAGGATTTAAGACTAACAGTTATCATTCAACCAACATTCACTATGGGGTTGATAGGATAACAATGTACATTCATTGAATGACATGGGGTGTATCATAAGACTGTTAAGTCCACTCGGTTAAGATATTTTTCTTATCAATGGTTAAACTGAAACAGTAATTGATCTAATTAAAATACAACTCAAATTGTAGATGTTCAAATCTATTCTAAGCCCATACAAATCCTCTGATCAATATATCAATTCACTTCCTCAACTTACTTTCACTTGGTAAAAGCTCTCTGACACTTGGTATTGTTCTCCAATTCGATTCTTCTTCAACCAGTCTGATCAGGCATGCATGAAATTATATTCATGTGAAATCTCTGTAGTCTTCTATCTTTCGACATGTTTCAATAAAGAAAATCATATCTCTTATATAAACAGATAAACCATTTTCTTATCAACCATTAGATTTTTCCGCTTAATCTCCTTCATTGATTTTGCCTCTTAAACTCTCTTTGGCGGTTGTGTCAAAAACATGTTTCAATTTCATCCCTTAGATCTTCTCTAAATTTTGTCAGCCATGGATCTTGTAAGAAACTTTATCCTCAATCTCAAAATCAAAACACTTTACAGCTCACCAATTTATGTCGGCTAAACTTAAGTATTAAATGCTTTCATCCATACTCGATTAACAAAGAAATGCGTCAGTGAACACAAGCTCGATTAATACTATCACTTAGTATACACTACACTGGCTCGGTGTATACTAAAGTGCTTCATTTACTGACCACACTACTTTGTTAAGTTTTGCTTCCAACTTCATAACAGATTAATGCAACATAATCAAGTCAACCATATGAAGTCATAGACTCATCAATAAGTTACCAAAAGTATTCCTTATCCTCATCTATCATATCCATCTTCCTCCATGTAGATATCTTAGTTCTTCATCTTTTCTCTCCTCTTTACAGATGTTTAGATATTTGTAACTATCATGATAAGTATTGTCAAAACTAGTTGACATCAATACAACAAAATAAATGATTTAATTATCTTACATATCATTTCCTTACTCGGTGATCTCTAATCACTAATCTTCAAGTCATTTAGGTATTCAATCAGTTGTAGTTCATCAAATGTAAAGATTTTTAAGAAGAAAAATTCTAAGGCATTCAAATTTGGCTTACTTTTAATTCATATATATATATATATTCACATTGAGCATAACTTTCCCAAAATGCACCCTAGAGTAGGGAAGGACAACATACCCACTGGTATTCAAATACCAGAGAGCTATCGAAGACACAACAATACATGGGTAGAAGGAGAGTTATTTTCCATGATCAAGATTCTGGAAAAGGAAAATGAAGGAGAGATACATGATCCCTGAGGAGTTAGCTAAAAAATATAAGGATATAATCTTTTTCATGGTTGAAAAGGATTGTGTATGCTTTGAAGTAGTAGAACCCAAGAAGAAATGGTGTTACCCTATGGGATATGAGGTCATTTCTAAAGTTCTTTTAATGTAGATAGAACATGTCTTAGCTTCTGAAGTTGACACATATGAAGAGAGATGGGGAACATATCTAGAAAAGTTAGCTAAAGTCAGAGAAGAATAGGATAAAAGTACAAGGAAAAGGAAGATAGAGAAGATGGTTGATGATATGGTAGTGAAGGCTAGAATGACCAAGGAAGAAATAAAAGGAGTAAGGAATAAGATGATAGAAGGTACCTTTGGATTGGAAATCATGAGGATTGAATCCCCTCCACCTTCTGAAGTAGAAAAGATAATAAGTACTACTTCTGACATAGTTGATCTATCTATCACTCCTGAGAAGATAGCACAAGAAGTTGCACCTACGAGCATACCTAGGAGATCTACCAGATCAAACAAATGTAAAAGACCTAAGAAACAAAAGAGTGAAGTGGAAGCAAAGAGAAAAGAGGATAAGGGAACAAAGAAGAAAGAAAAGAAAGTAGAACAAAAGAAAACAGAGAACCTATGGAAACCAGACATTAAAATATTGCAGAAAAGGATAATAAGAGATGGTAACTTGAAGACTCTTAACATATACTATGAGAGGTATGATTCTGATAATCAGTGATTAATAGAAGACATAATGATTGAACATTTACTAGTTTATAAAAAGAATTTACTAGAAATAGAGGGAAGTATTCGTAAAGACTTATATGGAAAGTTAGAAACCAGAAAATAACTTGCACAATCAGAGGATGAAACAATAAAGAATAAAGCTATTGAGGATATGTTGTCTATAGTCTTGTTGGCAAACAGATTTGTTCTCTTTATACTCTGATATTTATCCTCCGACTCTATGCTTCTGAAAACAAATCATTTACACAACAGTTGGGTAAGAATTTACTTTGCTTCCCTCTGAATTTTGCAAAAAGGTACAGCTCCCTTTATAAGACATTCAACGAATGGAAAAAGTAATTTTAACATACAAGCTTTTAACTGAAAAGCAGTAAAAGGACTCTCAACCATTCCTAGATGAATGAGGTAGAACAACAGAAAATTGTAAAACCAAACGATGGAACAGAAGACTAGCTTGCGGAAGAAAAATAAGCTTCAGTGGCCATTCAGAGAAATTTAGACTAATTAACAAAAATGCATCTACAGAAAAACTATAACTCAGAGAACTATAATAAATGACTGAAACTGAATAGCACATACACAAGATCGATATATAATTCCCAAAGTAGAACATCTTTATTTCACAATTTGATTCAAAGATCAAAATATTTTCATGCACAAGTATTCAGGTAAGACTGGCCCAAAGTCCAGTTATCATCAGTCATTCAAACTACTGCAAAAACTGAAAAGAACTTGTACTACTGCTTCTATTCAATTCTATCTTTTTTCTCTATTCTAATCTATCCCCCTTCCATGTCTTAAGCACTAGCTTAAATAGTTTAAACGGTCCGAGAAAGCCTCTTGAAAAACCCGGCTTCTCGGACCCCATTAAAATAAGAAATAGTTAACAGTTATAAACCAATTTCGAAAGAAGAGTCAAAGTAGGGTCAATTGAGTAAACAAAACTAAATTTGATTCAGTTTTCTTGAGCATCCTCTGATGTGGCAACCTTTACGAGCTTCCGGGACCGGTAAACTCAGAGTAGCTCCTGAGTAGGCGAGGCGTGCAGGTTCTTCAACGCGGTCAACTTGGCATGCGTGGCATTTTTCTCCCATCTCATCTCCTGAATTTTCTCTGTTTGCTTTGGCAATTGACCTCGGTTTAAGATAAGCATTGCTTCTATGTTGGCGGTCCTCGTGAGGTCATGAACCATCGGTGCTTCACTTTCCTTGAAAGCGTTCATTTCATCCACAAAGGACTTCACTAATGCATCAACTCCCTGGTCTGCATCTTCCAATTGTAGAATACCTGAGGGATTTACTATTTTAATCTCCTTCAGGGTGTCAGAGTGAATCTCCTTCACGGCCTTTTCCATAACCCGCATCTAAGAAATGGCTGTTTCAAACAAAGTGTTCTTCCAGCTAAAGTTCTTTTTCAGGATGAACAGCATACATAGGTCGACCAGCTTCATGGGGTTCTCTATCAGAAATTGCTTCACTCCGTAATCTTCAATTTCTTGTACTCTTTTCATGATCTTTGAACAACTTTCAGCTTCACTTTCCCATATTGGGATCAATGTCTGAATTTCCCCCAAGAGCACTTCGCCATCTGTATGGGTGCTCACGAACTCTTTTATGAAAGCACTACCTTTTGCTATGATGCCGTCTGTCCATGCCTTCATTACCTCTGTCCAGGTCCTCCCCTGCTGAACCTGCTTGAACAGCTTCTGACTTTCCGTCGAATTAGGGTCGAACCCTTGATGAGCCTGCGCTAGAGGTATTGCACCATTCTCAGCAAGCGAAGATAAGAATTCCACCATGGTCGAAACTATCTGTTTCAACTCCCGCTTCTCTCTGCCATCCTTCTGCGACTGTCCAAGCATACGATCGGCAGAGAATTTGAAAATGTGATCATGGGAATCCCTGTTCAGCACTCCAAAATCCATCTTCGTTATCTCATAATCCTCGAGCTCAGGATCTTGGGTATTTCCCATAGATCTCACTGTAGCAATTTCAGCAGTGACTTTCCTGGTAGAAGGATCTGTTATTAGCCTCGCATCACTCTTCATCCTTTTAGCTTTCAGAGTACGAGCTGCGTACCTCGTCACTATTTCTTTAACTGGCATAGATAGAGGCTTGAAGCTTTTCCTTTTATTAACTGATTCCGTGAGCCAAGGTGGGACTGTACTGGACACCATTTGATTGTCAGGGGTCTTGACAAGTGCATCTGCATTCTGAGATAGGTCTTGGCAATGCGTGAGACCTTCCTGCATCTTCCCCTTATGATCAGGGGTGAAGGTGAGATCTTCATCGTTGAGGTCATCGACGTCATCCAAATAATCAGGCTCCTCTGAGGCCATTTGGATTTTCTTCTCAGATCTCGTCCTTGGTCTTGACCTTGGCGCGGTTGGATGTTTCACCGAGGCCATTTTCTCCTTCACTAGTATTTTCTTACCTGCATTTGATGACAAAAGAGAACTATTAGCAAGGGCTTGTGTTACACTCTTAATGGGTGAACCAGTGTTATGACTTGTATCTGTAAAAAGTTGAACATCTTTCTTCTTCACCATGATCCAGTTTTCTGTTTCCTCAAAAATGCTGCGGGCCCGGAGTCTGATATCACTAGACTCCTCTCTACTCCAATCGATGATCGAAATAGCATCCTCCTCGGAAAAGGTGGTGGATGGACGAAGAACCTCTGGATCATTATCTTCTATATTTCTGGTATCAAACTTTAACTGCAGCAGTTTAATCTGAGATACCGTAAGCTTGGTTCTATCTCATTCCCAAATCATTTTTTCATTGCCGAGATCTTCCCACAGGTCCTCCAGATGGTAACTTGGTGAAGGGCATTTTCCTAATCCCAGGGTCTGTCTGGCAAAGCCTTTACTATCGAACCCTATTCTTGGTTCATAGAAAGGCATGTGGAAGTTCAATAAATTACTCCCCACAACAGATGCGTCCAGCATGCTGTTACAGATTAAGTGGCCTAACTTCACTGGGAACAGAGAGTTCCATTTATCTTCCGGGAGAGCTATTTTAATGACAATGAATAACTGTCTGCAAACTTCTACAAGAATGAAACAGTCAAAAGCATACCTAGGCAGCTTCAATGGTTCTTCTTCGAATCCTCCTACCTGAATATAAGTAAAATGGGGAAATTGAATATAAAAAATGCCAAATACTTTAACTAATCTCTGCGCATTGTCTGAAATCCTTTGGTTAGGCCTGCCAGCCAATTCTTGATGCAATTTCCCCCAGAACATATGATGTATTGTTCTATAATCCTCCAAAACCTTATCTCTTCTCAGTAATGGACAACACTCATAGATAAATAAATCTCCATTCCAGTGAGCTTTCTGAATAGGGTATATGTCCTGAGTGCAGGCCAAGCAATACATCAGGTACGAAGACATGTAAAATCCTTCCTTGGTCATCTGAGTCTGTCTGAGCTGGTCCCGAAGAGATGCGGCTATAATTTCAGCCCAGTCAATGTGTTGACTTCCTTATAGGATGATTTCTACAAAATGATACATCCACTCATCAAAGGATAGGGCCTGTTCTGAACCTTTTAATCGGTGAAGGAGAACAACCAAATCATGTATTAGGGGGTTCATATGATCCTTGGTGAGAGTTTTGGGTAACCATGACTGTCCTTTATAGTTGGTTTTCATCCACCTTCTCACTATGTGACTCCTATTTTTATCAGCATTTTCCCTGAATTAGGCCAGAGACTGGGTAGGCGTGAAGTTGACCAGACCTTCATCTGGTATTTTGAAGACTGCTGAGATGGTTCTGCGGTTAACAGGGATTAGGGTTTGACCATCCGTGTTCAAAATACTCTTCAATTTTACATCGTATCTATTGATACATTCTTGCACCAATTCTGGACAAATAGTAGCCGGTGGGAAAGCAGCCGCTTCTAACAACCCACTAGCTAGGACTTCTACAATGTACTCCTCGTCAACACGAGTTGAGAGTTTTGAAGGTATAGTATCGACTGAGACCCCTAAAAGATTCGTGTCTGTTATGACCGGGGCCTTACATTCAAGATTCTTCACGTTGTCAAAGAAATGCATGACAGACCTCATGCCTGCCTAAAAATATGAAACTCTACCAGCTCACTGCTTGAACTAATGAATTTGAAGGAATAATCGAAAATGAGAAGGTAGAGCTTGAAAGAAGCTACCTATACGCTTTGCACTTCGACCAGACCACCCTTCTAGTGCCCAGACCTCGCAGTGTACAATAGTGAAAAAATGACTTACCCAGTTTCTATTTTTAGTTGCCACTTGAAGCGTGAAATATAATCCATTACGCGAGTATTAATAAATTTTTTGATACCAAGTGGTGATAAGCAATAAATGCCTTCAAATCAAATTAACTCTTCAGGATCTGCCACCTTTTCAATCATCATTATTCAATCTCAAACCAAATATTTCCCAATCATGCAAGTGATTGCCTCATTTTCCGGACATTGGCCCATCCAATGAAATCATGCCAGGTCTACACGGTGCGTCTTGTCAGGACATTCCATCATTATTGATCACGTCGGTAGTCCGTTTGAACTACTTTGAACGCTTTCGAACTAGAGCTCGAAGAGGTTCAACCTCTCTCAAGAAGAAAATGCCGCTAGCCTTCCTGCATAACACATCGTTAGTAATAAAGGACTCGGGCCGCTTTTGAACTCCTTCAAACTACTTCGAATTGGAGTTCGAAAAGGTTCGAAGTGATTCAAATGCCTTGAAAGGATATGTTATTGGCTTAAAATGGGTCAAACCGATACAAACGACGCCAAAAGCTCGAATTTGACAAATTCAAATGCGCAAAGACTCGTGGGAAGACCAGCAAGGTGGAAAAATGAACAGAGTGAAGCTTGACACGAGAACTTGAAAAGTTCAAAATAAGGCGACTCTTACTCACCCAACATCAGCTCTGACTGGGGACTGCAAACTTCCCAATTTGCAGAGAACTTCAGAAAACTGGTTTCGCAAACCAACCCAAGAAAAAGGAAGGGAAAAGAAAAGAGGGACACAACCAAAATTGAAAACACAGGAAACTAACTACTATTTACAAAGGGGACGAACTTAGACACTTAGAGTTTGCATAACTTCAGGTCCTGCCCATTATAGGTGAAGGGCAGATTAACACCATCTGGATATGATAGTTTAAAGGCATTTAAGCCCAGGTTTTCTAAGATGATGAATGGGCCTTTCCATAGAGATTCAAACTTTCCATGTGCCCCCTTTGATGCTCTTCTCTTATCCCACAGCAGGACTTCATCTCCCACCATAAAACCGCGAGGCCTAGCTCTCATGTCAAAGATCTGTTTCACTTTTAGCTGATGTTCGGTAATATGGTCTACCATATTTTCCCTGTCTTCCTCCAATTTACTTAGGTGCATTATGCGCCTCTCCAAGGGATTTTTAAAATATTCATCTTCAATAACTGCTTGAAGTTGTGCAGAGGATAGCTCGAGAGGCAGAGAAATATGAGCCTCGATCCCATACACCAATTCGAAGGGTGACATGCCAATGGCTTGCTTCAAAGTAATCCTGTCTGCCCAAAGTGCCTCGTGGAGCTTCTTATGCCATTCTCTGGGATTATCATCCATCAACTTTTTCATTATGACGATCAGGTTTTTATTGCTGGATTCTGCTTGGCCATTTCCCTGCGGAAAGTAATCCGAGGAATGAGCTAAGGCCACACCACGTTCATAGCAGAAGGTTGATATTTCTTCTGAAGAAAAATAAGTAGTGTTATCTGCTACAATTTTAATTGGTACCCCGAACCTTACAAAAATAAAATTCATCAAAAAGTCACACACCACTTGAGAATTGGCTTTCTTCGTGGGTATTGCCTCCACCCATTTTGTGAAGTAATCGGTGGTAGTTAGAATGTAACTATCCCTAGTGCTAGATGGTGGGTTCAAGGGCCTGATGAAATCAATTCCCCACTGTCTGAATGGTTCTTCTACTATAACGGGCTTCAGAGGTAACGCTGCTAGATAGGGTCTCCCGGAGAACAATTGACACTTGTCACAACTTTTTACATATTGGTAAGCATCTTTAAACATCCCTGGCCAGTAGAACCTATTTCAGAGAATCTTATAAGCTGTCACGGTTGAGGAGTAATGCCCTCCGCATGCTTCGTCATGGAATGCTCTTAACAATTCTTTCCTTTGTCCTTCGTCCACGCACCTGAGGAAAGTGCCATCAACTCCCTTCTTAAACAAGGTGCCCTGAGAAATTACATATTTACTGGCTCTTAACCTTAGGTTCTGCCTCTCCTTTTGATTTAGATGATCTGGACACTCCCCATATGTCAAGAAGTAAGTAACATCTGAGAACCAAGGGTCAACTGAGCTAACTAGCAAGGCCATAGGAACTTCATCTATTTTTTCACAAATTTTGTTATCATCTGCTATCAACTTGCACAAACCCTTGCCTCTCACCAAATTCATGGGCTTGATCGTCAGGTCATACTCCTGGATTCTTGCAATCCATACGGCTCTATTATTCATACCGATTTCTTTCTGAATCAAAATGCTTTTCATGGCAGTCTCTAGTACATATACGGTACTATGTGAATGAAGGATATAATACCTGAAATGTTTTACTGTCTTCACCACCGCATAAGCATGTTTTTCTATTTGAGGATATTTAAGCTCGTGCTTCTTGAGAGGCACGCTCATGAAAGCTATGGGTGCTTCTTGCCCGTCTTTATCCTTCTGCGTGAGCATGCTTGAAAGGGTATGTTGGGAAGCATAACAATATATAATGAAGTCCTTTTTAAAATCGGGGCTTTTCAGTACTGGTGCCTGGGATATGGCAGTTTTGACTTCCTCAAATTCTTTCTTTCCGTCATCATTCCATTTAAAAGGAACCTTCTCACTCATCATCTCAATCATGTGTCTTGTTACCTCAGAGAATTCAGGGATGAAGGCTCGCAGAAAATTAATTTGCCCGAAGAAGGACTTCAGGCCGATTCTGCTAGAGGGCAGGCTGAGCTGTTGGATTGCCTTGACCCGATCGGGATCTATTTTAATGCCATCTTTCGATACGATATGACCGAGTATTTTTCCCTCCTCTACAAAAAATATGGACTTTTTGGGGTTCAAGGAGATACCATGATCCCTGCACCGTTGCAAGACTCATTCTACATCATTCAAGTGCTGATTCCTCTTTTTAGAGAAGACTGTAAGATCGTCCAAATAGATCACTATGATGTTATTCCTGAGATCTTCAAAAGAAGAGTTCATTGCCCTTTGGAAAGTGGTGCCTGCATTTATTAACCCGAAGGGCATCCTGTTATAGGCGTAAGTACCCCATGGTGTGATGAAGGCTGTCTTATGCTGATCGGCCTTTGCCACACCTATTTGATTATAACTTGAGTAGCCATCCAACATTGACATGACTTCCGAACCGGAGACTGCCTGTAAGACATGTTCCATGACGGACAGTGCGTCATTGTCTTTTAGACTTGCCTGGTTTAGGTTACGAAAATCAACACAAATTTGCACTTCACCATTCTTCTTCCTTACTGGGACTATGTTAGCTATCCACGTCGAATGGTGAATAGAGTAAATGATTCGGGCTTGTAACATTTTCTTAACTTCCTTCAGTATGGCTTCTGACACCTTGGGGTTATAGTTTCTTAGTTTTTGGCGAAAAGGAGTAACCCCAGGCTTCAAAGGGATTTGATGCTCAAACCGACCACCTCTGAAAATCTTCAGATCTCCATGATCCCAGGCAAAAACATCTCTGTATTTTTTTAATAACTTCTTCCAATCTTCTTTCTCAGATTCAGTACAACTTTAACCAATGGAGATCCACCTAGGAGAATCCTGATCACCTATATCGATCTTATCATACTCTTTTGGATTTGGGGCATGTGAGACTTTTTCTTTCATCGTACTGTCATCTCTTCTTCTGAATAAGTGCTCCAGAGAAACTAAGCCTTTAGGGATCTTATTGCTTTTTAATTGGATTACCCCTGCATTATCATTCTCATCCTGGTAAAATTCTGTACATTCATTCTTTGAGCCTTCAAAATATGTTTCAGCGAATCCAGCAGCACACTCCAGGAATTCTTTAAGTTGTGCATCATCATCAAAAACCTGCCAGTTCTGGACATTGTCTGGTACCCTTGGCTTGTATATCATTTCAATCTGGTATTTTTCAGTTTTAAAATCAGGATGCGGCAAAAGCAAGGAGGCTGATACGGCCAAAGAATCTGCTCTAGTATTCTGATTTCTAGGGATATACTCAATGGAAAAAGTGTCAAAGGATTCTATATCATCCCAGACTAAATTTTTGTAATGCTTTAATTTCTCATTCTTTACAGAAAACTGACCCCGAACTTATTTAACTATTAATTCAGCGTCCCTTTTCACAATTAGCTTTTTAACCCTTCTCAACTTGCATTCCTCCAGACCCAACAATAAGGCTTCATACTCTACGATGTTGTTGGTGTTTTTGAAATCCAATTTGAAAGAAAAAGGAATACAGTCTCCATTCGGGGGGAAAAGGACCACTCCAGCACCTGAACCTGAGCTAGAACAGCTTCCATCGAATTCCATCTTCCAAATATCTTCTTCTCTCTCGGGTTCGATCTGAACATCTTTATCTGGAGCAGACAGAATAACATAATTCCCAAAATTACATTCTTCGTACAGGATTTGGGCTCTGAGTTCAGCTGAAGGCATTACGGTATATTTATTCTTGGGTTCAGGTTCTAACTTTACTTTCCTTTTGCCTACGGAAATTGTAGCTTCGGACCAATCCATTTTTATATCCCCACCCAAATCTTTACAGAAGGTTCTGCTGAGTAACATTCCGTAACTAGCAGGTATATCGGCTACTAAGATTGTGAGTTTTAGCCGCTTGTCCGGGTAGGCTACCAGAACGGCCTGGTAGTCTTTAATCTGACCCTTCAATGACACTTCTTTGCCATCCATAGAGTAACAATGGTCGAAGGTTTTAGTTAAGGGTAAGTCCAAGGCTTTAGCTACGGGGGCAGGCATTATGTTGTCAGAGGCACCAGAATCGATAATACAATTACTCAATTTTTGGCCATTCAACAAGAGAGATACATAAAAAGGATTTGGCTTTTCCTCTTCAGACTCAGTTTCTACAGAGTTCATGGATCGACATCCTTCTGGAACCTGGGGAGTATCTTGAGGTTGGAAAGCAAAAGGTTCTTGAGTAGCAGAAGTTTCTCCTATAAAAGGCGTATCCACTTGAGGGCTTACATAATTTTCTCCTTTAACATATTTTACCAACCTATCTAGTTCTCCGGAGTTCATTCTCAAGAAATCGAGAGAGGAAATAGAAACTGTAGATGACTTACAAAACTCAACAAAATCAAAAGGAGAGGAAGGGGCAATTGCATTCCTGGAAAGAATTTTTACCTCTGAACTTTTTGAATTCGTACGTGTTTCTTCACCAGTAGGCTCCTTTCTTTTTGTATCTGTGCTTGTGGCAGCTGCACCTGGAATAAACTTCTGAGTTCGTTGGTTCCTTGTTAAAATAGCGCAGGCTGGATCTTGTAGAGTTGCCAGCACACTTCCCCCTTGCTTTGCACCAGGTACATATTCAGAATAAAAAGATCCTGATGTACCCATGTCTTGAGAATTCTTTTCTTCATGAAATTGTTCATTATTCACTTCATCCCTGGTTGCATTTAGTTGTAAGTATCTCAACCATTCGGTGCATATATCCCCATCATGGTCAGTGGTTAAATGGAACGAGCACATAGTTTCTTTGGGAGCAGCCTTTATCTGTAACCTTGGTTGAGGACCAGGTAACTGCAGTGCTTTCATCTTCTGTTGGGGCAATTCTCTTTGACTTATATCTTGATAAGGAGCTGGATAAGTAGTCATTCTATTTTGTTTCCTTTTTAGCATTGCTATATCATTCATAACTCTCTGTATCATTGGATCTATAGTTGCACTTGTTGAAGGGCTGCTAGGAGTTTGTGCTTCTCTCTTCCACTTGCCAGCTGTTATGAGAGTGTCTTCGAGCTCAATTTCTCTTGTCTGTGCGTCTTCAAAGTCAGGCACTCCATCTTTCAACAAATGAAAGCTTATATCCGGTGGAACCGCATTGAGGAAGTAAATCTTTTTGTTCTCATTGCTCGGAGCAGCAATCGCAGAAATTCTTTGTAGAATTCTGTTGAATTTAGCCACGAACTCTCTCATTGGTTCATGTATCTCCTTCTTTAGCTGACTAAGTTGTATCAATAAAGAGACCTCATTGTCAGGTGTTTTGAACCTTCTTTCGAAAGCCTGCTTCATGGTGTCCCAATTCGTAATAGAACCATTTGGCAAGTGGCTGAACCAATCGGCAGCAGCATCTACTAGAGTTCTAACAAAGAGTCTCACAGCTACAGCTTCGGTAGATACACTCATGATCCTGCAAGCGGTTTGGAAGGTATTAAGATGATCATCTGACGAGACTTTGTTGTCCCCGCTGAACTTAGGCAGAATTTGATTGGCTCCTTTAGGTAGATCAGTGGGTTGGTTGACCCCTAAGTTCAGAGGCCCAATGTGTTGACCCCAAGGTCTGTTTCCAGCCATGAATGGAAGTTAGAGATTCAAAGGTTGAATATTTAAGATAGTGGGAATTACAGTACCTAGAGAAATGATTGCTTGGACGGTTAAAGGGACAGCTAGATTTCACGAGGGAGATGAGGGTCGACTGACAGTTTGAGCTTTCTTCCTTCGGGAAAGATTTGAATCTGGTTTAAAATTAAGGCTTTCCAACAGTTCAAAATCTTCATCCACCAATCCTCTACTACGTTCCCCTCTCGTGTATCTTCTGGTTGCCAATTCAAGAATCTGTTCAAAACTTAGTTCCGCGGTTGACCTTGTGCAAGCCTGTTAACTACGACAGCTTCCCTAGCAACAGGAATACCTCTCAAGCATTCACCAAGCTCTTCTTCTCTTTCAAGCACTTCTTGAACCCGTTGGAATTCTTGATTACTTCATCTGAATCTCCAAGCGACTGCAGCTAGCTCTGAGATTAAATCCTCCTGTGTGTCTTGAAAACCTAAATTTGGCTGGAGCACAGGGAACACATTATCATTAGGTAGCACCATTATGTGACATTGCGATGGGAAGTGGACTAGTGCACTTGACTGGTCTTTCCCCAACAGAGTCGCCAAAAATCTGTTGGCGAACAGATTTGTTATCTTTATACTCTGATATTTATCCTCCGACTCTATGCCTCTGAAAACAAATCATTTACACAACAGTCAGGTAAGCATTTACTTTGCTTCCCTCTGAATTTTGCAAAAAGGTACAGCTCCCTTTATAAGATATTCAACGAATGGAAAAAGTAATTTTAACATACAAGTTTTTAACTGAAAAGCAGTAAAAGGACTCTCAACCGTTCCTAGACGGATGAGGTAGAACAACAGAAACTTGTAAAACCAAACGATGGAACAGAAGACTAGCTTGCGGAAGAAAAATAAGCTTCAGCGGCCATTCAGAGAAATTTAGACTAATTAACAAAAATGCATCTACAGAAAAACTATAACTCAAAGAATTATAATAAATGACTGAAACTGAATAGCACATACACAAGATCGATATATAATTCCCAAAGTAGAACATATATATTTCACTATTTGATTCAAAGATCAAAATATTTTCATGCACAAGTATTCAGGTAAGACTGGCCCAAAGTCCAGTTATCATCAGTCATTCAAACTACTGCAAAAACCGAAAAGAACTTGTACTACTGCTTCTATTCAATTCTATCTTTTTTCTCTATTCTAATCTATCCCCCTTCCATGTCTTAAGCACCAGCTTAAATAGTTTAAATGGTCTGAGAAAGCCTCCCGAAAAACCCGGCTTCTCAGACCTCATTAAAACAAGAAACAGTTAACAGTTATAAACCAGTTTCGAAAGAAGAGTCAAAGTAGGGTCAATTAAGTAAACAAAACTGAATTTGATTCAGTTTTCTTGAGCATCCTCTGATGTGGCAACCTTTACGAGCTTCTAGGACCGGTAAACTCGGAGTAGCTCCTGAGTAGGCGAGGTGTGCAGGTTCTTCAACGTGGTCAACTTGGCATGCGTGACTTTTTTCTCCCATCTCATCTCCTAAATTTTTTCCGTTTGCTTTGGCAATTGACCTCGGTTTAAGATAAGCATTGCTTCTATGTTGGCGGTCCTCATGAGGTCATGAACCATCGGTGCTTCACTTTCCTTGAAAGCGTTTATTTCATCCACAAAGGACTTCACTAATGCATCAACTCCCTGGTCTGCATCTTCCAATTGTAGAATACCTGAGGGATTTACTATTTTAATCTCCTTCAGGGTGTCAGAGTGAATCTCCTTCACGGCCTTTTTCATAACCCGCATCTGAGAAATGACTGTCTCGAACAAAGTGTTCTTCCAGCTGAAGTTCTTTTTCAGGATGAACAGCATACATGGGTTGACCAGCTTCATGGGGTTCTCTGTCAGAAATTGCTTCACTTCGTAATCTTCAATTTCTTGTACTCTTTTCATGATCTCTGAACAACTTTCAGCTTCACTTTCCCATATTGGGATCAATGTCTAAATTTCCCCCAAGAGCACTTCGCCGTCTGTACGGGTGCTCATGAACTCTTTTATGAAAGCACTGCCTTCCGCTATGATGCCGTCTGTCGATGCCTTCATTACCTCTATCCAGGTCCTCCCCTGCTGAACCTGCTTGAACAGCTTCTGACTTTCCGTCGAATTAGGGTCGAACCCCTGATGAGCCTGCGCTAGAGGTATTGCACCATTCTCAGCAAGCGAAGATAGGAATTCCGCCATGGTCGAAACTATCTGTTTCAACTCCCGCTTCTCTTTGCCATCCTTCTGCAACTGTCCGAGCATACGATCGGCAGAGAATTTGAAAATGTGATCACGGGAATCCCTGTTTAGCACTCCAAAATCCATCTTCGTTATCTCATAATCCTCGGGCTCAGGATCTTGAGTATTTCCCATAGATCTCACTGTAGCAATTTCAGCAATAACTTTCCCGGTAGAAGGATCTGTTATTAGCCTCGCATCACTCTTCATCCTTTTAGCTTTCGGAGTACGAGCTACGTACCTCATCACTATTTTTTTAACTGGCATAGATAGAGGCTTGAAGCTTTTCATTTTATTAACTGATTCCATGAGCCAAGGTGGGACTGTGCTGGACACCATTCAATTGTCAAGGGTCTTGACAAGTGCATCTTCATTCTTAGATAGGTCTTGGCAGTGCGTGAGACCTTCCTGCATCTTCCCTTTATGATCAGGGGTGAAGGTGAGATCTTCATTGTTGAGGTCACCGACGTCATCCAGATAATCAGGCTCCTCTGAGGCCATTTGGATTTTCTTCTCAGATCTCGTCCTTGGTCTTGACCTTGGCACGGTTGGATGTTTCACCGAGGCTGTTTTCTCCTTCACTAGTATTTTCTTACCTGCATTTGATGACAAAAGAGAACTATTAGCAAGGGCTTGTGTTACACTCTTAATGGGCGAACCAGTGTTATGACTTGTATCTGTAAAAAGTTGAACATCTTTCTTCTTCGCCATGATCCAGTTTTCTGTTTCCTCAAAAATGCTGCGAGCCCGGAGTCTGATATCACTAGACTCCTCTCTACTCCAATCGATGATCGAAACAGCATCCTCCTCAGAAAAGGTGGCGGATGGACGGGGAACCTCTGGATCATTATCTTCTATATTTCTGGTATCAAACTTCAACTGCAGCAGTTTAATCTGAGATACCGTAAGCCTGGTTCTATCTCATTCCTAAATCATTTTTTCATTGCTGAGATCTTCCCACAGGTCCTCCAGATGGTAACTTGGTGAAGGGCATTTTCCTAATCCCAGGGTCTGTCTGGCAAAGCCTTTACTATCAAACCCTGTTCTTGGTTCATAGAAAGGCATGTGGAAGTTCAATAAATTACTCCCCACAAAAGATGCATCCAGCATGCTGTTACAGATTAAGTGGCCTAACTTCACTGGGAACAGAGAGTTCCATTTATCTTCCAAGAGAGCTGTTTTAATGACAATGAACAACTGTCTGCAAACTTCTGCAAGAATGAAATAGTCAAAAGCGTACCTAGGCAGCTTCAATGGTTCTTCTTCGAATCCTCCTACCCGAATATAAGTAAAATGGGAAAATTGAATATAAAAGCTGCCAAATACTTTAACTAATCTTTGCGCATTGTCTGAAATCCTCTGGTTAGGCCTGCCAGCCAATTTCTAACGCAATTTCCCCCAGAACATATCATGTATTGTTCTATAATCCTTCAAAACCTTATCTCTTCTCAGTAATGGACAACACTCATAGATAAATAAATCTCCATTCCAGGGAGCTTTCTGAATAGGGTATAGGTCCTGAGTGCAGGCCAAGCAATACATCAGGTACGAAGACATGTAAAATCCTTCTTTGGTCATCTGAGTCTGTCTGAGCTGGTCCCAAAGAGATGCAGCTATAATTTCAGCCCAGTCAATGTGTTGACTTCCTTCTAGGATGATTTCTACAAAATGATACATCCACTCATCAAAGGATAGGGCCTGTTCTGAACCTTTTAATCAGTGAAGGAGAACAACCAAATCATGTATTAGGGGGTTCATATGATCCTTGGTGAGAGTTTTGGGTAACCGCGACCCTCCTTTATAGTTAGTTTTCGTCCACCTTCTTGCTATGTGACTCCTATTTTTATCAGCATTTTCCCTGAATTGGGCCAGAGACTGGGTAGGCGTGAAGTTGACCAGACCTTCATCTGGTATTTTGAAGACTGCTAAAATGGTTCTGCGGTTAACAGGGATTAGGGTTTGACCATCCGTGTTTAAAATACTCTTTAATTTTACATCGTATCTATTGATACATTCTTGCACCAATTCCGGACAAACAGTAGCCGGTGGGAAAACAGCCGCTTCTAACAACCCACTAGCTAGGACTTCTACAATGTACTCCTCGTCAACACAAGTTGAGAGTTTTGAAGGTATAGTATCGACTGAGACCCCTAAAAGATTCGTGTCTGTTATGACCGGGGCCTTACATTCAAGATTCTTCACGTTGTCAAAGAAATGCATGACAGACCTCATGCTTGCCTAAAAATATGAAAGTCTACCAGCTCACTGCTTGAACTAATGAATTTGAAGGAATAATCAGAAATGAGAAGGTAGAGCTTGAAAGAAGCTACCTGTACACTTTGCACTTCGACCAGACCACCCCTCCAGCGCCCAGACCTCGCAGTGTACAATAGGGAAAAAATGACTTACCTAGTTTCTATTTTTAGTTGCCACTTGAAGCGCGAAATATACTCCATTACGCGAGTATTAATAAATTTTTTGATACCAAGTGGTGATAAGCAATAAATGCCTTCAAATCAAATTAACTCTTCGGGATCCACCACCTTTTCAATCATCATTATTCAATCTCAAACCAAATATTTCCCAATCGTGCAAGTGATTGCCTCATTTTCCATGCACTGGCCTGTCCAATGAAATCACGCCAGGTCTACATGGCGTGTCTTGTCAGGAAATTCCATCATTATTGATCACGCCGGTAGTCCATTTGAACTACTTTGAACTCCTTCGAACCAGAGCTCGAAGAGGTTCAACCTCTCTCAAGAAGAAAATGCCGCTAGCCTTCCTGCATAACACATCGTTAGTAATAAAGAACTCGGGCCACTTTTGAACTCCTTCGAACTACTTTGAATCGGAGTTCAAAAAGGTTCAAAGTGATTCAAATGCCTTGAAAGGATATGTTATTGGCTTAAAATGGGTCAAACTGATATAAACGACACCGAAAGCTCAGATTTGACAAATTCAAATGTGTGAAGACTCGTGGGAAGACCAACAAGGTGGAAAAATGAACAGAGTGAAGCTTGACACGAGAACTTGAAAAGTTCAAAATAAAGCGACTCTTACTCACACAACAAGTCTCTATAAAGGAAGAGAAAATAATTAAGGATCTCAAACCCCTACTGAGAACTAAAGCTAGACTTGTTAAGATAATGGCTAGAAAATATGATGAGGTCATTGAGGACACACAGAAGGCACTGGATCAAATATTGATGAGAGACATTCCTCGGAAAGCTTCACCTCCTAAGGCTACCAAGTCCAAACCTATAGGAATAGGAGAAATCTCTAAGTCATCTAAGGACACCATGGAAGGAAGTGAAGTAAAATTTGACAAGCAACTAGACTTCTTTGTTGTTGTTGTGCTTGTGACTCTTGACACCACACTTGATGAAAGTGATCCATTTCAAGGAAACATGGATAGTGCGGTGATAGAGGAAATAAATGAACAAAAAGAGGTGTTAGGAATGAATTCTAAATATGTCATATGGGGGAGTATTCAGAGTCATTCTATAACATTTGTATGTTGCATTCATGATTATGTTTGTCATTGATGTCAACACATTGATTTACTGAAAATAGTAGACAAGCAGACAATGTTTGTATTAGTGCAAGTGGAGAATTTTAGATCAAGCTATGTGGATTTGAGGACTAATTATATATTATGTCTTGACATTATGTTTAAGATTGCATACATAAATTCAATTATTCATGAAAGTTATGTGTAACTTAGTGGAAATAGTATTCAGACAGTGTTCCTGAGAAGGGGTTTGTGATAGCTGGATTATATCTCCTAATGGGGATAGAATCTGGACATGTAAAGTTGAAATTTATGATATTTTAGAGGTGACCTAGATGAGACAGCATAGTCAGAGGTCACACGTGTGAATAATTATTTAGTTTGGAAGCCAACAGTTTTATGTGGTTATGAAATATTATGTAACGTGTAATGATTTATATTTTGTAATGGTTAAGCCTAGTTGGCTAACTTATTTGTAATTATTTAAGTGTGGTATAAAGGAAGGATTGTTTTCTTTGGTTTTAATGTAATTGAGTAATATATGTTGATTTTGTAAGAGGATATGTGAATTGAGAAGATCTGGTATTGAGATATGGTGAAGCAGTTGGTGCGGTTTGGCATAGTAAAAGTAGTGAAGATAAGTTGTTGAGATTAGTAATTGTTGGTATTATTTTGTTTAGATAATATAGAGATTATTTGGACAGTGAGTTCAGTGATCTTTCCCCTAAAGGTGTTTGGACAGTGGGTCCTTCTGCCTTCCATAACTCTTAACCGGGTTAGAATCTTTTAATAGGGATTCGAAGTCTCCTAATAGGGACTGACATTTACTGAATGTATTTCATAAGGCTCCTAATAGATTCCATCCTCTCACAAATAATTTTCATATTGGTTACATGGTTGAAATATGATAATGGCATTATAAGTTTTTTTGTCTGATAACTGATTCAACCCCCCCTCTCAGTTATCTTGGTGGACTTTACTTTCTAACAAGAGGAAGAACATAGAGAAGAGATAGGGATAGGTAAAGAAGAAGAGGTAAGAATTGAAATAAAACAAGAACCTGATACTTCCACCACCTTATTGTTGGCAAGTATAGACAAGCCTATGAGCACTGATGTAGAGAACATGGATGAGATGAATTGATGAGATTATCCTTCATGGCATTTGTTAAGGCAAAAGAAAGGTTAGAACAAAAAGGTGACAAAAAGGTTAAGGTAATTTCTAGGTCAGTTGATACAGTGAATAAAATAATCCCTATACCTCTTGTATTTCAAGGAAAAGATGATGTTGAGAACCTTAACATGGCATTAAACAACTTTGATAGTCACTATGAGTCTCTAGTGAAGATCACAGAGGAGGAGGAAAATAATAGATATTTAGAGAAAAAGTTGAAGAAAGTATGCCTGTCTATTTCATGGGACTTGGGCATTCTAAAAGAAACTACATCTAAGGCCAAGAGTTGTGTTGCACAAGGAAGGAAGTTGTATAGCTATTGCATTAACCCTCTCAGATACATCAAGAACATTGATGATATAATAGCTAAGGACAGGGCTACTTTGGATAGTATGATAAACAGTTGTGAGACCTCCTCACAAATTGTATTAGAGATGGACAAGAAGACATCCAAAATCTTGGATATAGAGAAAGGGAGAGTAATGAGAAGATTTGGTCTGCTAAATATTTTAATCACTCCTAAACTATCAATTCTTGAAGCACATCTCACTAAGATGGAGAAGATTGGTGATTCAATGACCAACTCTATACCCACTAAATTGAAGGCAACAAAGACTTTATCCTTTGTACTAAATGGCCTAATCCATGTCAATGAATTTTTTATCAAATCATGGATTGATGAAGTGAAGACCTTGGAATATTCCTTCCAATATATTTTGAAACTGGTGAGCAAGCACTAAGTTCCACATTTTTGTAAATTTTGTAGTTTTTGGTATACCTTTGCCATTGATGTCAAAGGGAGAGAAGAATAAAAATGAGAAGAAGAGAAGCAGAAAATGAAAAGAAAATAAAAGTGTAAAAAAAAAGGGAATATATATATATAATATATATATATATATATATATATATATAGAAAAGAAAAAGAAGGAAGAATACAATTAGTGTTTTTGGACACTTAGTCATTTTTTGCTAAGTGTTGCCATCAATGCCAAAGAAAGAGATTGTTGGAAAGTGGTGTTTTGAGAGAAATATGAATCACTTGAGGGTTTTCATTTATGGAAAAACATATGTTATAGTGATCGCATGAAGTAAGTATGAGTTTGAAGACACAGTCATGAAAATGACTAAGTATGGAATCAGATTTACAAAGTACTGCAGAACTATTTTGGACACCAAAGACAGTATATTATAGATGATATCTTGCGAGCTTAGAGGAAGACATTTTGGGATGTATATGACCTTTAGTTAAGATTTCTTATGATTTGGTATTGATATGAGTAAGTTACAGTGATACGAAGATATGCGAAGATGGAGGAACAGTTAAACAGGGCATATGAATAGTCACGATGATTAAGGGAATGCAAGATGGAATGGTAACGTGCTAAATTAGATAAAGATTTTATATTGCCAAAAATTTGGTAATACAAGATCTTTGACTTATTATTTATTGTTTGCATTATTAATTATTATGTTTTGCATTGTATTTGAGAGCCATTTGAATGACAAAATACATATAAATGAAGAATGTTTTGTGAAAGCGATGTGTGTGATATGTGAGATATGGATGCTAGTTTGGGATATTATTAATGCTTGATGTAAGATGCGAGATCAAAGATTGACAAAGGATATTGAGAGATATAATTGGAACTATCAAATCATATAAGATGTTTGTATTATTCATCCTTGAGAACTCTTTTGTAACTAAACTATTGATTGTAAGAGTTGTAAGCTCAGTATACCTTTAACAGGGTTTTTGTATACCTTTAACAGGGTTAATATTCCTTTAACAAGGAAATGTACTATGTAATACTCAGCTCCTAATAGGGCTAGGTCTCCGAAAAGGGACATTATACTTTAGTGCATATTTGTGGGTACCATCCCCACTGGGGTTTTTCCTTGGCTAGGATTTCTTTGAAAATAAATAATGGTGTTATGAGTTATGTGTTATTTGTTTATGTTCTTTTCATTTCAGAAATCATATGGTTTATTAAGAATTGGTTTAAGTTTATTATAAAGTTTTGTAATACTGATTCACCCCCCCTCTCAGTATTAATCAATCCTAACACAAGCAATGGCATAGATTAGGGCATTGCGTGGATCGTGCAAGCAGGTAACTATGACTTCATCCCTCAACCACATCAAACATGTCAAATAGAAAGGTAAAACATACATGATAGCTATACACATGAAAGTATGGGGTAAGTAAAATCATGATTATAAACTGTTGATTGAAGAATCATGATGATGATTTTTGAAGGTACGGTTGTCATTGCTAGAAAACCAATACATAGGTAAGAAAGTTTTACCTATCAGTAAACATATACACAACAAGTAAACCAATACACCCATCAATGAATTACACTATTGGTAAAGGATAGGTAGGTAAAGGGAACAAGTAAAGACCTATCAGAAAACATGACAAGTCAATAGGTGAAGAAAAGCGGTATAGAGAAACAAATTTGTTATCGGTAAACTAGAAGATATCGGTATACAAGAATGCAAGCAGTGAAAAGGGAAGACTAACGGTATGAGAAAACAAGTCAATAGGTGAAGTAGTGAACTATCTACCAGTTAGACAAAAAATAGGTGAAAGATAAACAATTTTGAGAAATTGATGAAACTGATCATAATGGAAGTAGATTCATTGAACCTAGACAAAGAGGAAAATGTACTACATAGATTCAAATTTTAATTAAAACATTTATAGGGAATGATTAATAGAATCTTATGCTGATTTCAAGGTATAATTGGCAAATAAGAATAAAGAAATATTACACATAGGAAATGAAAAACTGAGTCAGATCGAGCTAACACGATGGAAGATTTATATTTTCGATGAGTTAACTGAGATTATAGTAATATGTTTAGATGGATTGGAAACCCTAAAATCGTTTTAATCTGGTGGTTGATATTGTATAAGAAGAAAAAGTTGGTAATGAAGCAAGAAGTTGATAAGAGTTGGAAGTTGAAATAATTGATGTAGAATCAAGGTGCGATCACAGAGTTGATCTCAAAAAAGTTACAGAAGGATTGAATGAATAAATACATAGCATAAAGGATTTGATCAAGCATTTCAGAGTGTAAATTACACATCAAATTTCTTGATGTATTCCTAACAATTTTCAACAAGTTCTAAAATCCTCTAACAAGGTAGTCTTTGATAGGATTGTGATGTAAATACCTTAACCAGGAGAACACTATAATAGTGGGATAAAATCTCTTAGTAGGGTAGTCTGTAATAGGACTTCTAGATACACTTGATAATGTATCAGCCATGTTTAATAGGGTGAGTCACTTAGAAGGTGACTATTATAGCTCTTAACCAGGCAAAACTATTTACTACTGTGAAGAGTTGTGGGTTCCATCTCCATCGTAATTTTTCACTCTAACCATTTATGGGATACAAAATTAAGGTGTTATGTGTGTGCATGAATTGTTTATGATTTCATTTAATTGATACTTTACATTTAGTTACATGCATTATTGCTATGAAAGTTTATTTTTCTGCAATTTAAATTTTATTAGTTGAAAAGGTGAAATGTTACAACACTGATTCACCCCCCCTCTCAATACCTATTATTTCCAACAATTGGTGTCAGGGAAAGCGTTCTCTAGAGGTAATTTTAACAACTTGAGAGTATATGTTAAGAGATGGAAAGGTATAGGAAGGAGAGACAATTAGAGAATTCCTTAGAAGTATAAAATCAATAGATACAAGATCTAAAGACAATTTGAAGGTCTCTTTTGCAAAAAGAAAGGAACTATCAGAGAAGTTAAAGGTAAGTCTTGACAGCATCAAGAAACTATTAGAAGGAAGTGTCAATTCATAAGAAGTTGATATAGCTATTGAAAATTTGATGGAAAAGAATAATACCCTGAATGAAGAGTTGAAAAAAATGAAGAGAGAACAAGAGAGTCAAGCCCTAAGGATGGTTGAAATACTTGGAAGAATGAGAGAAATTGAAAGTGCAAAAATAATTCTTGAATTAGAGAAGAGAAATGTTAAAAAAATAATCAGAGACAAAAATGCAATCATGCAAAGGCTACAAAATGATAAACACACACTGAATGAACAATTGAATGGCACAAGTGAAGAAAAGATGCAGATACTTTCTGAAAATGAAAACTTGAGACAAGAGGTTGAGAAATTGAGGAGTGATCTGAAAATTAAAAAGGAAGTCAATGAAAGACTTACAAGGTTTGAGCAGAGCACAAGGTTTGAGCAGAGCATGCATAAAATTAATGAACAATTGAAAAATCAAAGAAGGCATAAGGATACTACTATCCTAGGATATACCAGTGACAAAAAACTTGAAGTTGGACAATCATCCAAATCTAGAGCTAAGAATCCATCATAGATGTCTAAAGATCCTATCAACATGCAAGGTAAGAAACCTACTAAACCTACTTTTTATAACTGTGGAAATATTGGTCATACATCAAATGTTTGTAGAAGCAGATCAGTCAATGTTTCAAGAGGTGCACCATTTAATGGATATTGTTATAATTGCAATACATATGGTCATCAAGATTATGAGTGCAGATCATCTAAAGGAAGCTTCAATGGTTACTCTTACACATGAAACAAATATGGACATAGGTCAGAATATTGGAGATAAAGAATGACTAACCAACCCATGAGTACTCTAAGAAGAGAATGATACATGAATGTTTCATGTTCTATTTGTGGGAACTATGTACATATGGCAGTTAATTGATGATAAGGAATCTTAGAGGTAATATTGGACCCTAGAGGACAATGGTATGACTTTTTTTCATTTTCATGATATTGGACATCTAGCAAGAGATTGTTGGTACATGAATTGCTCACCAAGAAAAGAAGGAAGCAAAGGAAAAAGGATTGTTAATGTTGAAGAAATGAGGAATGAGATGAAAATGATATGGAAGAAGAAGGAAGAAAGAAAAGAAGATGCCAGTGCATCAATAGGTAACCCATCATCCTATAGTATAGGGGATTCATCATCAAACTAAGCAAGTAAGAATTTCTTAGGGACCAAATATCATTGTTATATCTACAAGTCCCTTACATTGATGAGCTGCGTTATCTATCAACATGATTAGATACACATCACATGATGTTGAATAAGTTTAGTTATTAGTGTTTTATCATTTGGAGTTGTACATATATCAGTTAACACACAATGATGACAACTATCAATAAAGGAGTATGTTTTCAGTAAAAGGAGGTTATTGGTAAACATGTGATATCGGTAAACTAAATTTAATGTTTATACCTAATGTTACTATTGGACATCATGTCAAGAAAATAAGTATAGAGGTTAACCTACTCATTATTCACTGTACATTCTGAAGAGTGATTGTCTAAGAAGAGAGTAATTGTTTGTTTCTATCTATTGTGTGAATTACAAATTGCAATTATTTGTGAAGAATCGAGTTGAGAATATTGTAAGGCCTAGCTAATCAGTAGATGTAGAGAGGTGAATAATTTCATAGTGACTTTGCAGAGTAAGCTGAAATTACTTGGAAAGAAATCATGGAAACAAAGATTGATACCCCTATCTTGATTGAGATCACATAAGAGCTTGAGCTTGAATATAAAATTTACCCATTGAAGGTAATGGAAGTTGGCAAAGAAGGTTCCCTATCATCAATTCCTCCCCGAGTGATGCTAACAGAAGATGTAAGAACTTTTATCCATTGTAAGTTGAATGAAATGGGAGACAATAAAATTCAATATGAATACCTAGCAATGTGAAAAGATATTGAGTTGAAAGATGAGTTTAAGGATTTGGTAACTAAGGGTTTAACACATTTGGTTAACCTACCAAAAGTTTTCAATGAAGAATGGATCAGATATGTGTTGATTCGGTATCATGATCAATTTATTTGGTTAGAGGAAGAAATACCTATCAAAATCATGAAGGAGTTGATTCAGATGGTCACAGGACTATCAACAGATCGATAACAATGTACCCTAAGACTTGTTTCTAGGGATGAAGTGGAAGAATTGACCAAGTCAAAACAAGATCATCAAGCCATGACAATTAATGACATTATAGATCAAGAGGTAAGATTTTCCTCTATGATTATCGGTTATAAAGTTTATCAATCGAGTCAGTTGAATAGCGTGCCTAGAGGAGTGATTTATGCAACCTATGAGATTGTGAAATTGGGAAAGAGGTACGACTTAGCACAAATAAAAAAGTCACAACTATTGGTGAATTTTAAGAGGATGTACAACCTAATAGGAAGCAAGAAATGAAGTATGGTTCTTTATTGGTATGTATATTTTTCTATGCACATAATTTATTTCTTGGTATTGGTAAGATTGTTTGGAAAACTTAAGGCCAACCCTATATCAAATGAATGAGTATATATATCAGTTAGGAGAATATTTTAACGCTAAAATGTGGGGTTATTTCAAAGAATTTCAAATTAGGATGCATAAGAGGTTTAGGATCCCTCCAGCTATTATTGAGAAATACAAAGATACTATTTTTTTCTTAGTTGATACTGATACATGTAAGATGCAAGCAGTAGAACCTAGGGCATCATGGGTTACATCAATGAGATATGAAGTAAGAGAGGAAGTACTCACACTGAATGTTGATTACCTATTGAGCCTAGACAAGAAAAATGGTACAAAAAGATTTGGGACATATAAAGAAGCATACAAGAGAATAACTCTAGACCTAAGGAAACCTATAATTGAGAGAAAAACCAAGAAATTGTTAGACAACTTAGAAAATAAATATGGAATAGTTGATGAGAATAGTTCCACTACTAATAAACCTAAAATTATTCCTATGTTCATGCCAAGAAAAAGGGAAAGAATACTTAGAAATCAGCAGGTATGCCTGCCCTACCTGCAATAGGAGAAAATTTGAAGTTGAGGAGAAACATGCTAAAGAAAAGGAAGTTGAGATCAATCAACCACAAAAAACATGCACCACAACTATTGAACCTAAGACCTATCAAAAGAGGAAAACTAGGAGATAATCTAAGACTTCTCCGAGTAATAAAAGAAACAAGAAAACTAAAGTTGATGAAGAAAGGACAGATTCAAAGAGAGACATTACTGATTTAGGTAATAAAACTAGAAAGACAAGTGTCAAAATACCTAAGACAACCACAAAACATGCTGAAGGTATAAGGGAAAATGGTCTTTTAAGAAATATAAGCAGTGATAGATTTACTAAATTGTCTGATGATGACAAGAAAGTTATTGAAGATGCCTTAGTATTTTATTTGAACATAAATTCAAGAGATATCCAAAAGATCTTAAGAATCATGTACCAACTGAATTATTTGATGCACTAAATGTGAGATGAGAATCTGCATCCCAACATGAAGAAAAAACTAGAATAAAAACTCTAATGGATATAATGCCATTAATGACAATAGATGATGCATAGATAACAATGGAGAAGTACAAAGCCAAATTCAGAAGCAAAAGTATGACAACTATGTTACTTGGAGATATTGACAAGGAAGTACAAGATGAAATGATTTTCATCTGGAAAAGGATTTTCAATTTAGATCAACCTCAATTACATGATGAAGCAGGGCCCTCATAGGTTGATGATAAATTTATAGTTGATGAGTTGATTGGTGACATGACTGGTCACAATTTGAGAACCAAAATAGATTTCACCATGGATCAAATTAATGAAGTTATAGAAAAAGCCACCACCAATCCAAAAGTAATCCAAATTGAAGACAAACCACTGGAAACACCACTTGAGGTAAATCCAATTGAGCAATAAGTTAACATTGTTGACACTGAGGTAAAAAAAAGTGATGAAGTGGAGAAAATAAAAGATGTTGAACAAGTGGTAGAGATGACAAAATAACCTATGGACTCAAATGTACCACTAAAAGAAATAGCAGATCAATCCCAGGAACAACAAAAGGATATAGGTGAGAAAGGACACACAACCCAATAGGTTGAGTAACAACTAGAATAAGAGAAAACAAAGGAAGAAGATAAGGAAAATGAAAAAGAAGATGAACATGAGAAGGATGGAAGTGAGAAAAAACATAAGGATTAAAAGGAGACATCAAGAGGTGAAGGTGAGACTACATAGGGAAACACCCCTAGTATTTCTCAAGCAGTCAAAAAGGACACAAGTGCAAATAAGAAGAGAGAAAGAAGTGAAGATGATGAAGATGAAGATAAAGATGATCCTAAATTTTAAATATTGAAGAAGGATCCCAATAAGATGAAGTACAAGGAAAAGTTACTTTATGCTCATAAATTAGCAAAGAAAGATAAAAAAAGACAGAGAAAAGAGGAAGCGAAAAAATAAAAGAGTATTGAGGAAAATAGTTACCTTATTGTTAGACTTAATTCCTGATGTGAAAATTGATAGTGATGAGTCACTAATTGATCAAATTAAGACACTAGTTGATGCAATTACTAACTCAAAAAATGACTTAGAAGAGGAGATAGCTACAAGAGAAGAGAAGAGGTTAGAAAAATAAATCATGTCTAGAAAATATCATAGAAGATCTCCATTGTCAAAGTTTCACTACTTGAGATGGTAAAAGAGATGAAGAATGCATTGACAGAAGCTGGTAAGATGCTTGGTAAACTATCTATCCTTACAAAATTCACTACTAAGCCAAAGGTAAAGTTATTTGAGCTTGAAACTAGAAAGGATACAACTTTGAGAAATCTAGATCCACTGAATTCATCTATGATGGAGCACATAGAGATAATGAGGAACATATCATTTCAAGAAAGAGAGCTCAAGGTAGAAGAAGATAGAATAAGAATAACTCTATTGAAGTTGTAGGGTATTTTGACCCCTCACATGGATATAATTCAAACATACTTAAAGAAAGGTGAAGAGTTGGTTTCCAAACCGCAGATGAGCACCATGGACAACATGGACAAGTTAGCATCTAATCTACATTGTCACCATATTGCACTCCAAACATTGAAAGAATCATGGGATAAATTATGAGCTAGTGCAAAGGAGAAATTCAAGATTATGTTTGAAAAACTATGAGCAATAAGAACACTTGTATATATCATTTTGGTTATAATATTTGACATTGATTGTCAAAAAAGGAGTAGTGTGAAATAAAATTACTAAGTTAATGAAAAAGGGGGAGTTTTATATTAGAGTTGTAAGTTTTTTTTCCATCAATGCCAAAGAGGGAGAATGTTGATTGAAGAATCATAATGTTGTCATTGATGATGATTTTGGAAGGTATGGTTGGTATTGTTGGAAAACCAATACATAGGTAATATGGTTTTACCCATCGGTGAATTACACTTTCGATAAAGGACAAATTGGTAAAGGGAATAGGTAAATACCTATCAGCAAACATGACAAGTCGGCAGGTGAAGACAAGTGGTATAGAGAAAAAGGTTTTTTATTAGTAAACTAAAAGATATTGGTATACAAGAATGTAAGAAGTGAAAAGGGAAGACTATTGGTATAAGAAAACAAGTAAACATGTGACATAGTGAACTACCTACTGGTTAGACAACAAACAGGTGAAAGATAAACAATTTGAGAAATTGATGAAACCGATCATAATGGAAGCAAATTCATTGAACCTGGACAAAAGGGAAAATGTACTACATAGATTAGAGAGTCAATTGAAATTATTTATATGGAATGATTAACCGAATCTTATTCTAATTTCAAGGTATAATTGGTGAATAAGTATAAAGCAATATTACACCTAGGAAATGACAAATTGAGTCATCCAACTGACACGATGGAAGATTTATGATTTCTACAAGTTAAATGAGATTGTAGTAATATGTTTAGATGGATTGGAAACCCTCATGGTTTACATCTGGTAGTGGACATTATATAAGACAGAATTGGCAATGAAGCAAGAAGTTGATAAGAGTTGGAAGTTGAAATAATTGATGTAGAATCAAGGTGCGATCATAGAGTTGATCTTAGAAAAGTTGCAGAAGGATTGAATGAACATATATAAATCATAAAGGATCTGATCAAGCATTGCATAGTAAAAATTATAGGTAAAATTTCTTGTTTTATTCCTAACATTTTTCAACAAGTTCTAAAACCCTCTAACAAGGTAGTCTTTGACATGACTGTGATGTAAATCCATTAACTGGGTGAACACTATAATAGTGGGATAAAATCCCTTAGTAGCATAGTCTGTAATAGGAATTCTAGATAAACTTAACAATGTATCAATCACTTTTAATAGGGTGACTCACTTAGAAGCTAATAATTGTATCTCTTAACAGGGAAAAACTATTTACTACATTGAAGAGCTGTGGGTGTCATCCCCACTGCAATTTTTCCCTCTAACCAAGGGTTTCTACAATACCAAATTAAGATGTTATGTGTTTGCATAAATTGTTTATGATTTCATTGCATTGATACTTTACATTTTTGTTATATGCATTATTTTTATGAATTAGTTTTTTTTGCAAGTTAAAGGTCATCAGTTGAAATAGGTGAACCGTTATAGCACTGATTCACCCCCCCTCTCAGTACCTATTATTTCCAACATAAACAAAATTTTAAACATGTAACTAATCATCATAAAAGTAACTAACATCATCTAAATGATATTTCATGACTATCCACTATTAAATCACCATGTAATGTCATGCATCCATAAGCTCATAGTAAACCTAAAATAATCAATGCATACATGAAGGTGGCCTAAAAGAGTTTGGAAATATAAAAATGAAAAAGAAAACTATGGGTGGGGACTACATCCACCTCCCCTAGAATCATGCTTACTCTTGGAAGCCTACAAACAAATAGGGATATAAATCATGTAATCTTATTGTGCCTCCCAAGTCACTAATGACTCATCAATAGGGTCCCATTGGACCCTTACCTTCTTGATGGTATGATCCCTAAGGTCAACTCTCACTACTAAAGTATTTGAATAGTCTCGAAAACTATCTTCTCATCCTCTACCTATAATGCATTCTAGTCAAGAACAAGTGTAACATCTAAAATATACTGTCTAAGTATTGAAACATAGAAAACATCATGAACATGAGATAAGTTGGGTGGAAAATCAAGACGGTAAGAAATTGGTCCTATCCTCTCAAGAATCTCAAATGGGATAAAAAAATAACGTGCCAACTTCAAACCCTTTCCATAATGGGTTGGACTCTTCCATGGATGCATTCTCAAAAATACCTTAACACCAAATTTAAATTGTCTATCCACCATATGAGAATCTGCATACTTCTTCTGCATATCCTAAGTTGTGGTCACATGCTCACAGATGTAATCCACCTACTTCTCCATATCTCAAATCATCTTAGGACCTAGCAGAATACAGTCCTCTATCCTATCCCAACTCAAAGGTGTATGACAAGGATGGACATTCAAAGCTTGAAAATGCAAAATACCAATCAAACTATGATAACCATTATTGTAAGAAAACTTGACCAAATATAAATAGTTCTCCCAATGAGTTTGTCTATCCATGACATACATGCTCTACATATCCTCTAGCACCTAATTAACTCACTCTATCTATCCATCGGTCTCAGGGTGATATGCTAAACTAAAATTTAGCTATTCTCCAAGATCATGCTACAAAGATGTCCATAATACAAAGTGAATACTAGATCCCTGTCCGATATAATCCTATGGGGAATACCATGTAGTCTTGTAATATCCTACATAAATACTATAGCTACTAAATTTATTCTATAGGATACTCTCATAGGAGAAAAGTGTGCCACCTTGGTCAACTAGTCAATAGTGATAATGATGGTATCATGTCTACGAGGATTCATAGTAAAAGCCATGATAAAATACATCGAAATGATATCTCATTTCCATGATGAAACATGATTAGGGTGTAAAATCCCTATTGGGTGTTGACAGTGTGCCTTAACCCTCTAGCACTCTAGACATATTTCCACATAATAAAAAATGTCATTTTTATACCAAACTATTAATATAGTTGTCAAAGTTCAACATGCATATTCTTGACACCTAGATGTGTCGAGTAAGGTGCATGATGAGCCTTAGATAAAATAAAGGTATGGAGATCATCTGATGGAGGTACATATATTTGGCTCATGTAATGCAAAATACTACCTAACTCCAAAACATAACCTAAAAACCTACCTTCCAAAGGTCTCCCTAACTTAATCTCAACAATCACTTCCTGGTACCAAGTATCTGTAGGAAGTTCCTATAGTATTCAACTCCACAAATCTATACCAAGTGTCAAAGTTGAAAACTCATGCCTCCTATGAATCAAGGAGTCAGCAACCACATTCTCCTTACCATAGATCTACTTGACCTCAAATTCATACTCACAAAGAAAATGCATCCATCACCTCTGTCTAGCATTCAGATTAGGCTGGGTAAAGATATATTGCAAATTGTGGTGATCACTATGAAGCTCAAATTGATGTCCCAATATAAAATATTTCCATTGGACTAATGCATGAAATACAACTACTAACTCAAGATCATTTTTAGGATATTTCAATTCATGATCCTTGATTTTATGAGATTCATAAACAATCACACGTCCTTCATGCACAAGGATTGCTCCAAGACCTTCCAAAGAAGAATCAACACACACCATGAAATCACCTAAAGGGTCAGGTGTTGCTAGAATAGGTACACTAGTCAAATGTTCCTTGAGGTTCTAAAAAGTCTTCTCACACTTCTCTATCCAAACATACTTCTTCCCTATTCTTTGAATATAATTAATATGATATGAAACTCTAGAGAACTCTTGAATGATCCTGCTATAATATCCCACCAATCCCATGAAACTACAAACCTCAAACATGTTGGTAGGGGTTTTTCAATCAATCATAGCCTGAATCTTTTAAGAATCTATTGAAATACCCTCAGATGTGGTCACCTGTCTCAAGTATTGAACCTTAAACAAAAATAATTCATACTTTGTTGCATTGGCATACGATAGATAGTCACGAAGACACTACAAAATCATTCATAGATGTTCTTCATGCTCTTCTATGGATTTAGAATATATAAATATGTCATCCAAGAAGACAAGAAAAAATGGTCAAGGTAAGAATGAAATACTCTATTCATCAGGTGCATGAAAACAAATGGAGCATTTGTCAAACCAAAAGGGACTGTTGTGAACTCATAATGTCCTTAGTGAGTGTGGAATGCAGTCTTGTGAATATCTGCATCTTGAATATGTAACTGATGGTATCTTGATTTGAGATAAATATTTGAGAATATCTTGGCCCCTTTTATCTGATCAAAGAGATCATCAATCCTTGGAAAAGGATACATGTTATGGATTGTTTCCTTGTTTAGCTATCTATAGTCGATGCACAAGCATAAAGATCCATCTTTCTTCTTAACGAAGAGTGCAGGTTCTCCCCATGGAGAAACACTTGGATGAATACTACCCTTTGCCAAAATATCCTATAATTGGAGCTTAAAATCACTCAACTCTTGTGTGGCCATCCAGTAAGGAGATCTAGATATAGGTTGTGCTCCTAGAACAAGATCGATGTGAAAATCTATGTTACGCTTTGGTGGTGTACCTGGAATCTCACTATGAAAGACATTAGTGAATTCCTGAAGAGTAGGATGATCAAGAGTCTTCTCCTTAGTTTCAACTCCATCAAGCTCATTCATAGTTATATCAAAAACTTGACAACCCTTTCACATATATCACTTGAGTTTCATAGTGGAAATCATACAAAGAGATATAGGATCTTGAACTCTCACAATCTCAAAACAAATCTGAAATAATAAAACATGAAATAATCATAAAGTAATAGTTTGAAATACAAGATTTTGATATGTCTAACTTTTTATTTCCAAGTTTTAACTACTAAACATCTAATGGGCCTACAAAATTCCTAGATTTCCTAGTATAGAAACATACGCTCTAATACATAGTTGTAATGCCCTGCTAGGGAACCCAGGAGAAATTAACCTAAAATATGCTACTAAGTTTATAGAATAATTTTTTTCTTAAGATTTTACAAACAATAAGTGAATAAATAGAAGAATCAATAACATAAATTCATCACATACTCATATACACAATCTCATTTACAAATTAAAAATATTAAGGGTTCCTTGACGTAGAAATCTTCCACATAATGAAACTAAAGTATATTATCTCATAAAAAATAAACAAATACATCTAAACCATAAGGTATACATGATATCATACATCCACTTCACAAGTCGTAGGGTATGTAAATATAATCTAAGTATAAAGTACAAATACAATAAAAAGGAATAATATGAACAGATCTCCAAGTATGAAAGAATAAGGAACAACCATAACAAGGATCATCCAAAAATGGTACAGGAACATCAAAGTCTCAAATGGTAAGAGAATCACTACCTCCTGACCTTATGGAAACTTGTGGTTACACTCCCACCATAATGAGGAGATAATATCATATCCCACTCAGATAAAAGTAAAAAAATAAATCACCAAGTAGTACTAAGAAAGGTATCCTAAAATATTCCTATCTCAAAGGTACAAATCAAAATAGATAGGTACACATACTAATTTAGAGGCAACCAACACATGTAGGAAACCTAAGATGAAATCAGGGAAGTGTCATCACATATGTCAACCCCTTAGAACGATAGCTCTAGATTCCAAATCCCAAGTGTAAACATATGTGTAACCTGAAATCCTATCATGTAGACAAGGATAACCGATCATGCCAGAACTCACCATCACTTCTAGATAGGAAAGCATCTTCTCTGACTCCCATCCTTAGCCTATACTAGCACTCAAGGCATGGGCGAGGAACACATTATCTTATTAATTTATTTAAAACCTCATTTAATGTATTCTAGTATCACTTATTAAGTAACTTACTAAGGATACCTAGGTAGCCACTTTTGGGCTCCAGTGCCTCCAAATCAAGCCACTTCCCCTATAATACCTAGATAACCTACCCTAAGCTCATAAATCTCAAAAACATCACATAGATCATCGTGAGTCATAAAAGTCAAGATATGGTTCCAAAGTGTCACAAGAACACACATAACCAACTTCCATCACTTATACATCGTAACATAATCAAGAGTTTTCATAAAGTTGGGTTATAAAAAAATTGAATGCCATACAAGTATGTAATATAAACAAACATAACACAATTTCTCTAACCCTGCCTCTAGTAGCAATCCTAAAAAAAGATGATGTAAAAAGATTCCCTCTTAACCCACAATTACAAAAGGAAAAATATTCATAAGAATTTAATAATAATAAACTAGTTTGTAAAACATCATTACAAAAATTTAAGATATGAAAATAATCACTAACACAACAATAATTACATCTCCAAAATAAATTCTATTAATAAGAAAATCAATTTATAATGTCATTTAAAATAAATTGATTCTAAAATTAATAATTATTAAAACAATATAATTTGCATGCATATATACTAAGTGTATAAACAACCACATAAGTGTTTCCCAAATTAAAGTATCTCGTGCATATATAAGAATATTCCTTCATCATGTAGAATATTATGAATTTCAAAATAATTATCAAAACAAAATTCAAGAAACCTTTTTTAATCCTTAATAAATATTGATTTTTATTAATATTTATTAATTAACAAATAAATATTAAAATTTATATTAAATAATTATAATTAAAACTTAATTTTAAATTTATATATATTTTATTAATGAAACTGTTACTAAAAGTGGGGGTCCCAACCCTCTCCATGGCTTCCTACGATAGCTCTATCGTGGCAACGGTTGTCATAGTAGCCAATGTTGCTAATGACAGGAGCTTTTGTAGTAGCTACAGTTGGCTACGGTAGCTAGCTGCTCACGACAGTAACTATTGTAGAAGCCACAAATAATAACAAAAGCAACTATCATAGTAGCTATGGCTGCCTACAACAGTTTTCGTAACGGCTAAGTTGTCACGGGGTGGAGGAAATTAAACCCCCGCCCCAAATACATAAATTTAGTTTTTTTCTTTTTTAAAAAATTTGTTAGAATTTTTTTTACACAAAACATATACATATACACACACACACATGTATATGTATGTATGTATGTATGTATATATATATATATATATATATATATATATATATATATATATATATATATATATATATATATATATATATATATATATGTATGTATGTATGTATGTGTATACATATACATATACAAATACATACATACATACATATATATATATATATATATAGACATATATATATATATACTATATATATATAGACATATATATATATATATATACACAAATAGATATGTATGTA